>VYZM01005379.1:463871-513418 GCA_013398915.1 Dromas ardeola
ACCGTCAACACTGAATCCAAGAATTATCAATAGATCCAAGGCAAGTGAAAAATCTACAAACTCAGTTCTCTCAGTACCCAGATAATTCCCTCATCCAAATGCACAGCAGTGGAGGGTCCATTGCGTCCATTTGAGTTGCTCCAACAGAGACTTTTTAACTAGCAGTGTTGGAGATGCTCCTCTGTCTTTGGGAGAAACCAGACCCTGGAAGCTCTGCAGATGCTATAAAACCTGGGCCAAAGTGAACTGAAGCATTTCCAGGCACGATAGACCCTCCTTGATCCCAAGCTGGCCACCACAGTGATGGGCATGGAGATGTTCACGAGGGGTTTGATCACAACAAAGGAAGGTCTCCATGAAAGACATTATTAACTTCAGAAAACAGGGAAACAACTTTGTGTTTCTGCCACCATAGGCAGCACTTATTCAAAGGGGCAGGCAGGGTGGATTGGCACATTTGCCACGAACAGTAATGGCAAGAGGATGGCTGATAATGCAGAGTCTGCTTACACCGAGTGACGCAGAAGTTCGTCACCTGGGACTGTTCTTCAGAGTGCAGCTCAGGTAAAGTCTTTAAGCAGAGCAGCCTTTAATGTTTAATATAAATAGTATCTTAATCACCGAGGAGCCCCTGGGCCTCGCGCGTGAGACATTCTGCATTAACTGAGCGCTGCACGCAGCTACGGAGATTTAGAGATGACCTTCCTCTTACTGCTGGTCATAAATGCTTGAGCCAACATCCACTTGGAAGGGCTAGCAGAGATGACTCATGTGCATGCAAGAGAGGGGGGTTACACTGATTCGAATAGGCTTTGGATCAGCCCCTAAACACGCCTAATTAAGCTAGCTATTTTATTAAATCACTGTGCCAGCACATGCATGCATGGATCGTGACAGCTGAGGGGAAGGATATGAATTTTTGATGCAGAGCTGCAGCTTCACTGATGGAGTGCCAGCTGCAATATTTAGCAGTGCTGCCACGCCACGGCTACCCCAGTAACATATCACCAGCTAGCACCAATAACCTCTCAGGCTGGGAACTGGACTAGATGTTCAGTGAATTATTCATTTCACTGCAGAGCAGTGCCAGCAGCCTGGGGAGTAAATATAGAAGAAGCTACTTCCCCCCTCACTTATTATGGCTCTTTTCATTGTTCATTGCTGGCAAGTTTGCACGTGCCTAGTGCAAAATTCTCAGTCCTATACAAAAAGGAAAATTCAAAGGAAGGAGGAAAGCTTCTCATTAAAAAAGTTGTTTACTACTAAGCCAGAAAGCCCTTTCACAGCCCAATAATTGCTGCCTTCAATATTTCTCCCACGTATCCTCTAGAAGCTGGCCAAAAATTCCCTGAAAATTATGGAAAGCTGCGTGAATTCTCTTTGGCACAAAGATGTTTCATAGATACATCTAAATAAAGTCATGAAACGTTGCTACTTACTGGCATCAGAGAAAGCCTATGCTGCTTGTTCAGGGTATCGTGGTGACTCTCCTGATACTCGGGAGGCTCCTGAGAGCAGCAGCTCCTGCAGTCCTGTGATCAGCTGAGAACTTCAGCTGGTTTACAATGTCTTCTCAAAGATGTCTCTTGCTCTTGTGTTTGCTGGCAGAATTGGAACTCATGACAGGAGTGAGCACAAGCTCAAAATTAAATTAAAAGATGATGCTCTCCTGAGTTTATCAACAGAGCTGCACTACCGCTCAAAGCATGGCCATCACCCACATGTGGTTATTGCCCACGCCGGGCAATGCAGCCTCCTTCGCCTTGGTATGGTAGCCAGGGTGGTGCTGTGCCGCTCTGCCATGGCATGGATCCAGAGGAGCGTTGGGTTTGTACACACAGCACGGAGCATCTCCGTGCTCTCTGCCAACAACAGGGCTTTTGTAAAGCAGCATTCAGCTACAGCTCCTCTTCATGGAGGAACCAGGCACTGGCTGTGTTAGCCAAGAAGCCTTCTGTAAGCATCCTCTTCCATAATCAACCCCCACTGAGACTCTTTTCCATAGGAAGCTTTCACCATCTGTGGTAGAGGACACCTATATATGGACCGATCTCCGCTCCTCTAACCCACCCCAGGCACAACCTTCCTGCACAAACAGCCCAGCTGAAAGCAAAGGGATGGCTCAGAGGGTAATGGGCTTGCTGGCACAAAGGCAGAACAACCTGCCCATAAGGCAGGTGGGACAATAATACCCAGCTGGGGCTTTGCTAGTGTGAATTGGTTGAGTTCCATCACAGCTGATGAAGCTGTGCTGATTAATAAGGTGAGAAGGTATCAAGAAGCCTTAGTTGTAGTGAACTTTGGTTTTTGTTGTTTTTTTTTTCCTAAGGGACAATGCCTCTGGGATCGGGTCCAAGATGCAGCTAGATATGTGTGCTGGAGGGTACCAAAGCAGCCATCAGCCGGTGTCCATTTGACTTTTTGTAGCCAGACATGCAAACCACCCGAGGGGATGGGAAAAGGCTGTGCGCTGCCACTGCTGCGAGTGCTCCCTTGTGAGGTGGGAATGGGCAGGAGAGGAGGGCCCCGCTGTAAATCCATGCCTGCTTCTGGTTGGGTTGCCATCAGCATCTCCCCCAGCTGCAGCTGTGATGCTCAGGGAAGTCAGAGGGGACACCAGTGACAGCCCAGCACTTAGGAATTATGGAGGAGAGGCCAGGACTGCTGGATAAATGGCATCAGATTCACAGACCGTGGAGACAAACAGCTAATGTGGAAATTATCCTTCGTCCCACACAGACCACAG
Source organism: Dromas ardeola (assembly GCA_013398915.1). Taxonomy (NCBI): domain Eukaryota; kingdom Metazoa; phylum Chordata; class Aves; order Charadriiformes; family Dromadidae; genus Dromas; species Dromas ardeola. The sequence goes on from VYZM01005379.1 coordinate 466,618, forward strand.
GCAACATACAGCCCTGTCTCAGGTTCAGGCCAGTGCTAGACCCACTTCTGCCCAGGGCATCATCCCTATCATCCACATCACACCTCGTGGATTACGGACTTTCTGCAAGGAGTTGTGGGCAGAGAACATTTTACTTCTGTCAAAACAAATGGCAAAAATCCAATTGCCTTCAGAGAAGGCACAACCATATTTATTTTTAAAAATTAATATGCATGCTCTCAGGGGAATGTTCAGCTGTCGGAGCAGAGTAGGTCACAGCAGCATTCGATCTATAGACTCTAAAGCTACCAGTGGACACCGTGTTCTTTACAGGCAGTTATATACCTATTTTTCTCTATATCAAGCAGACTATTGCAATTGCAGCCTTTTTTTTTTTTTTTTTAAACTCGGTGCTTTTAAATAAACCATTAAAGTAATGATTCAGGCTCCAGCCTCACCAAGAGCCACCAGAAATGGACAGATGTGCTGCAAGGACAGTGTGAACAGGGTCTGTGATTGCCCTGAGCCACAATAGCGTTTGGTGACATCCTACTGCAGTGTCCCTATCCCAAATGAGAGCCTCTACAGGAGAGCAACAGAGCATCACTGATCGAGACAAGCTGCCCCCAGCTCCTCAGCAGCATTTTCTGATCTATATTCAGAACTGGGCTGTTTTCTGTGTCCTAAAACATGCCAGGATCCAGCACTGGTGGCCTCAATAACACTAAAGGTGTCCAGGTCCACAGCTGAAGCTCTTGTGTGCTAGCATTGCATCACACTGTAGAGAAGAAAAGAGAATTCAGGGAGGTGGGGTGAGCACTGGGAAGTCCAAATTTAGGGCACATCTGTTTATCTACCATCCGGGAGCAGGGGGGAGCTGAGGCAAAAGCAGAAAGTGCCCTGGCACGTGTAGCAGCGGTTGCAGGAGAGAGGAGAAGTGGGGTAGAGCAAAAGAGTCCAAAATGGGTGGCAGCTGATGGGCTGCAACCAAATGGTGGAGCTCAGCCAACTGTGGTTCAATTCATCCACTTATTCTGCTGGATTTATCCACTGATTTAACCACCCAGATCTAGGTGGTTTTCCCCTGAATTCAGCCAAGACCTCTCCAGTTCCTCCTCCCGCATGAGACGTCCTGGAGGATACCACCCAAGGCTGTTTCATGAAGGGGTCCTGTGGACACCACCTCCCCACTACCTCAACACCACGGTGGATCCCAGATCGGCTGCATCCGCAGTGGAGCGGGGGTGCTCGGTCGGGAGCTGCCAAAGAACCAGGTGGAGAAGCGAGAGGCAGATCTGCTCTCCCCGCTCCGTACGTGAGACTCGGCAAGTCTGTGACTTGCACTTCCAACATGCTGCTGAGCAAAGAAAGGGGTCTGGCTTGCCTTGAAGCGGTGGGAGTTTGGGCTATATACAGCCTCCCTTTTTCCCTTGAAAAGCATCTGTTAATAGAGAGGAGTTGGAGGGGAGCATCAGACAAAGAGACATCACAAGCACGATCCTCCCCATCAGTGGAACTGCCGCTTGCCAGGAGGGTTCTCATGCAGCCTATGTCTATGATGTGCTATTGTATATTATGAAAAGAAGGGAAAATGTCAAGTTTAGAACATCTCGGCTATTTCCAGAGGATTAATGCTATTATGGCTCAGAGATGACATGCAGTGGAGACTGCTGCCTGCTCCCAAGCAGCAATTCGGGGGCCAGATTTTTGAGGAGCCACAATAAAACCGATCCCAGACCACGGCAGAAGCTCCCCATTTGGCTCATCTCATCCACCAGGCCTCCCCAGATCTCACCTTAAAGTGCCAGTCGCTGATCGGGGCACACAGTGGGCTGTAAGGGTCAGGAGGGGATGGTAAAGGGCTCTGAGCTCTTGTGATAGTTCCCAAACTCTGGTGTCCCAAACGCCATACACCACAGGTAGGTTCATTTGATCATGGAGCTGTCATGCATGCAGCACTCTCCATGGGTGGTTGCTCCCAGGGCTTTACTGCAACTCAGGCCACCACCACCCAGGCTACTGAGTTTGTTCTGCTTTACTGAACGTCTCATTTTCCTGTTGCATCTGCAGCAACACCAAGAACTGAAGCTTCGTCTCCTGTGTCCCTGGTCAGCCCTCAGCTACTGAATCATCATCCCCCCTCAAAAGGAGCTTTAAAAAGATCCATTAAACCGTTTGCTTTGTGGTCTTTTATTAGGCATTCCAGGTTTCCACTTCAGCATCCAATTTCTCAGGACACCAGCACTGCAACAGCTCCCTTCTCATCAGGGCTATTATTTTAAAGGGCAGAATAATCGAATGTCACACAGAGGTTTTCCTTGCAGCATGTGAAAAGAAAGTCACTTTAATCTGAGATATGACACATCCTGATCAGGTACAGGAGGGGGGAAAAAACAGATCAGAGAGATTTTGCTTTCATGTGGCTACAAGATAAATCATTGTCCAGGGCAATGGGTAGTAATTGTAACTCCCCTTTGAGTTTTACAGTACATCAGAGGTCTGCGAGGGCTGAGATTGCTCGATAGCTACCGCACCTTCCAGGCTCCAATTACCCTCCTCGCTGCTTTCAGTATCAAAGGCAAAAAAAATTGCTTTCTTCACGCTAAATGATCTGCAGAGTGGAGCCAGATGGGCAAAGGGACCTGGAGAAATTATCGCCGGCTCTGCAGTGCCCAGGTCTCATCTATTTCTTTTAGCTCCTTCCAGAGGAGGAAGCGCTGCATGGAAGGTGTGGAGCTGAAGGTGCTGCTTTCTGCACCTTGCGCTCTTCCGTGAGGAGCCAGTTATTAGCTTTAGCCAAAAGAGAAATTAATCTGTGCTCAATTTGTTCGTTGGACACTTCAATATATCAGAGAGGAAGAGTCAAACTGCAGAGAAAACCATTTTGTCTTCTGACACTGCACTTTCACTTAGGAAAAACACCTGCCCCTGCAACAGTGACTGTCACCAGCAGATGGCCATGCGCATTTCAACGGAGCCATTTGCCCTCTTAAAAAGGGGAAACCAAGGCTGACGAAATTAACTTGCTAGTGGAGCACCCAGCAACCTTGCGGCATGTGAACTTGAGTGTCCAGCATCCCATCCGGGGCTTGGTCCATCACACCCTGCCGCTCTCCTAGAAGCAGAGACACCCCTTGGCCAACTCTCCATCCCAAAATGGCTTTCCCTCCTCCCATGCAGCACAAGACCTGCCAGGATGCTCAGCCATGGAGCAATTCACTGTCAGGCACTTGTACTATCAAGGACACAGCCTCTCCACCTCTTAAATCAAAATAAAATTAATTTGGGCACAAGCTGGCTTGACCCAACCCAAGCATTAGCTCCACCAGGCACTTACGCGGTCGCACAATAGCACTCTGCTACGTTGTCTAGGGCTTCATGCACGTCGCACTTGTAGTGCCCCTTGTAGTTACATGGCTGTGCAAATGTTTCCTTCACTGCCTAAAATGCTGCCAGCTCCATTACAATGTCCTGGGTTTTGCTGGATGCAGACTTTAATCAATCAGTGGGATCGGGCCGTATTTCCGGTGCTTAGGTTCACTTGTAAAATCTAGGCTGTCTACTGCACAACTTCCTTTCTCCACTGTACCAATTCTGGATGACTTAGATATTTATTCACTGTTGGCTACATCCAAAATTACATATATTGCTTCAAGTTTGTCTTACAAGCAGTGGCCCTACAAGTACCACCTCAAGGGTAAGCACGAGCCCTTCCTCCAACTTCACCGTTCTTCCGATCAAATGCTTAGTCCATAAGATAGCATTAACTTTTTATTTCTGTAGTGTCAGCTGAGGTTCCTCTTCTGCAGAAAATTCCAAAACTGGGGTTTTCCCACGTGCAGCTCTGTGAGAACCAGCATAAGGGCTTGGGGTTTGCTATGGCAGCGGAGCTCGCATGCAATTCACTCTAAGATTTTAGCTCCAGATTTCTGGCGGACTTGGGTATCTAGAAGAGAGTCTCTGTGCCGATTCTCAGGCTCTAATAATGCTTGACCCATTCAAATTTCCAAAATCATGGCACATGTGCAGATTTCACCTTACACTTTAAGTGGTCTGAGCCATCGGGTGCCTGCGGACGTTACCCAGCACTGCAAGCCCCAGCCTGGTTCAGAGCACTTTGTTTTGTTATAAGGTAATTGTTAAATAATGAGGTGTTTTTCTTGTTTCCTGTCTCTTCGAAGTCTGTACTCTGCCATTCAAAACCCCATGTATCTTCTGGGTTAGTGTTCCCACTGCCTCATCTCCTTCCTACACCCAGGTGTGATCATTTAAATGTTTCAGGGCACTAGCATGTATTTTTAAACGCACTAGGCTGACTGCAAAACAAATATCCAATTAAATACTCATTTTTAATGGATGCTGCACAGCTTGCATGCAGGCAAATCCCTTTATTAGCCTTTTATTTTTAATGCTATTAAACCACATTCTTCAGTTTCAATTTTAGAGGAATGTCTTCTCTAGCATGTGTTCACCAGCTCATCCACTGCTATTGAGCCTTTAACAATTCACTGCCCTCGCCCTGGCTTTGCTGGAAATAAGGATGGACTTGGGTGATATCTAGTGGCCTTTTTTTTTTTAACAGAAGACAAATTCAATTACAAATTACAAAAGTCACCTTTTGACTTAGAGCTGGACATGCAAAGTCACCCCTCCACGTCCCAGAGTTTTTATTTTGTCAAACCATCTGGAGAAGTTAGACACCCAGCAGCTTCTGTGCCACTAAGAAGATGTGGTCTCCACGCATGAGCCAGCCTCCATCCATGTGGCATCAGGGCCACCGCCAGGTCCCACAGCTTCACCCCATTCAAAGGCCTCACCAGTGCTTCACTGGTGATTTTACGAAAGTTACAGGGATGGCGAAGGTGACGCTCCTCCCAGGGCATCACCATAGGTGGATCCAGCTCTCTGCTTCCACTCAGGTGAGGCAAGAGGTTGGGTTTTAATCAGCTTCCTTATCCTTTTCAACTGCCTATGGAAAGAGCATTTGCCTCCCAGTCACAGTATTCATTGGAGTTCATCATTTTTGACCGGATCTTTCCACCTTTTGGTCAGCTGCTGAGATGATGGGTTCCCTCAGCTTCCTGGGCTGATCCTGGATGTCCCCTCCAGCCTCCTGCATTACTGGTCCTCTTGTCTCAGTCCCTTACTCCCTGGCAGAGACTGAGCCTCTCCATAGCACCAGCATGTGCCCTCGCTTCCCAAAATTTGTCCTGTCCTCGTCTCTCTCTCTGCCTGCAGATCCAGCCCCACTGATCTTTGTGCCGATAGCCACACCAGCACCTTCTCCTCCCTCTGTTGCCCATCCTTCAGGACCAGCCCCAGCCACTGCCCCATCCTGGAGGAGCATCTCTGCCCCATGAGCTCGTCCTAAAGGTCCCTGTGCAGAGATCAGGTAGTCGGTGCATCGCTGCAGCGTTCCGTGGGGGGCACAGCTCGTTCATCAGCCTAGCGGACTGTCTGACATGAAAGCACACCAATGTGTCAGCCCTGTAATTTTTTTCTCACGTAACAGCACCCTGGAGCTGTAAAGCAGCCGCATCCAGGAACTCATTTAGCACCTAAGTTCGTTACCCCCTGTGGAGGAGATGAAATATCATCCTCTGGATTAATTTGGCATTATAAACAATTACTTTTGGCACCGCATGTTAAAAAGCGCTTTTGTCCTGCACTGACACACAGTTGATAAAACCGAGCAGGGAGTTTGGTGAGCAATGGACACTGCAACCACCCGGCAGCTGCTTTTGGTGCCTTCACCTTCCCGTGCTCAGAGGTGCATGGACCCAGCACCCATGGGACGAGGTCCCCTGGGCACATATTTAGCCTTTGCTGAGCCCGGTGTCAAATACTGCAGTTGTATTTCCGTTAAGGGCTGCTTTGTGTGATCTGTCGCGCTTGGCAGGACAGGCACTTCCCAATCAGACCAGGATGCTCAGCAGCATCAGATATTAGGGGAGAAATCCATCGGCAAAGCTTCTCTTGTCTCTTATGAAGAGGAGCGTCTTCCATAAAGACATGGCCTCCATAAAGACGCCGCCAAACAGATGGCTACTCTAGCAGCAGTGAAGGCCATATGAGATGGGGGTGAGCAGACCCAACTGCTAACGCTGGCCCTGGGCTGGTGAGCGGAGGCAGAGCCGGCAGGGAGGAGACACGGGGGCAGGTCCCTGGCGAAGGGGTGCGCAACACCCCCCTTGGCCAGATTCTGTAAGCGACTGTAGTTTTGGAAACTTTTGTCACTTACAGCAAGAACAAAACACCCCGACGAACCTCCACCACCGTTTTTGATGCAACCCACCTACAGCCACGGTCCAGAGGAGCCAGAGACCTGCCCATAAATAACTTTCACGTACCCAGCACTAACGCACAGCGCAGCTTTCTCTCATTCCAGCCCTGACTCAATGATGCATTTTACTACCTCCCTCCTTCTCGTTTTAATCCTGAGAGTGTTTTTTATGTAGGTCTCCTTGGCCACGGTTGCACCTCAAATATAATATCGATCTTCTCTCTAGTTAGCTCTTCATGCCCAACCGTGCTAAAGTGGCGGCAGCTCCCATCTCCCCCGGGATGCAGAGACCGAGGTTGCTGGCGCGTTATTTAGTCTTACAAAACACAACCCCACCAGCAAACCCCACAAGCCCTTGGGCCCACAGGTAAGGGTTTGTCACCGCAAACCGGTCCCAAATGTTTGCACAGCTCCCGCTTGCAGCGGTCCCACCTCTGCTCTTACAATAAAAAATCCAATTTCTGGGTATTTCAGTTGAATTTCAGTCTGTATCCGAGTGAGATTTAACCAGATCCGACTGTAATGCAAAACCAATCAGCCCGTGGACTGGAAGGATGTTATTTGCTATTTTTTAATATTAAAAATGCAAAATGTAAATAATCTGAAGAAAAAATATCAAAAGCCCTGAAATTGCTTAAATAATTGCATGTAAGTTATGGTAAGAGAAAAGCACAATTCCACGGGCAGACGATCTCCAGAGGCAAATCAATAAGTTCTAAAGGGCATGTTGACCAGTAAGAAGGAACCTTGGGAAAATAGCTAAAAATGAAAAAATAGCTGGTCGATCAATTATTTAAAATAAGGATTTTCAGCTTCCTAATATAAAGTATGATCAAACCCAGTGATTTAAATATTTTGACTGCAAAATCCCAGCTCAAATTACAGCCTGATGCTGGCAAATGATTTCATCATCTAGACTTTGCTTGTGTAATAGCAGCTGTTTAAATTTTCCTGCAGAAATTCTTGATTTATTTCTGAATATCCTTTTATATGAATCAGGTCACAATTTTGCAGGGATTTTCTTTTCTCCTTTTTTCTTTTTATTACCACATTACCAATTTGTTCTCCATTAAAGAAAAAAAAAAAAAAGATTAAAAGTGAAGCGCAGTGAACCTCTGTTAACATCAGCTTTTTTCTCGTTCAGTTCCATTTCCCCTGCCTCAGATGAAATGAATTCATTAGTGAAGAGCCTCGATGACTGCAGTTTAGCCTTCCAGTCATTTTTTCATGTAAGATTTGGAAAATTTATCTTGCTTGGGTGAGCTGCTGCTGGTCCGGGTGATGCTTGCTCACATCCCACAAGCAGCAGTGCCTGGGCAGCCTTGCCAGGCACCGCACAGGTCCCTTTCTGACCCACCGCTGGAGATTTATTTCGTGCCAAATCCACGGGCTTCAGGATGAGGATGCTGTGAGCAAGAGCTGGAAACACTCGTGCAACGGAGCTTGTCACACTAGGCTGGACCTGGCATCCTTCCCCAGGAGTCAGGTTTGGCCCCCAAGCACCGAATTTGGAGCAAAACTTGTATTGCTTTCCCTCCAGTGCCTTCATTATTCATCAAACTGAAATAAATACTTTGCCCCTGGAAACCTCCAGGAAGGGTGGGTAAGCCTCCACGCCTGAATGCTCGCCCCAACACAGAGGTTAACATTTCTCTTCTTGTACAATGTGCAAGACCCTTCTGGGTCTTTCTGGGGATATTCTTGGAAAGGGACACTCAAGAGCTGCTGTTCAACTCCATCCGTGTCCCCCCACAGACCCCTGTGTTGAAACTGCATCAGCGGCTGGGCAATGCCAGCGGTTGCGTAGATCTCTGGCAACCTTGTAGTGTCACAATCATTCCATCTGGGCACAGCTTTGGTCAAAATGCGCTTGCCAACACAAGGTATGGACCTGCCCATGGATATTCCTGCCTGGACATCAAGGTCCTGCTGAATGTGACCTTTCAGCCCAGGAATGAAATTGTAGGTGTCGGCTGCAGGTAGCACCAGAGTCCACCAACTCCTCCCAAGACGTGGAGCTGTCTCGCACCTGTCCTTGGGGTGTCCCCATCAAGGACTAGCCAGCCCGTGAGCCACGCTGAACTCCCCCACCTCCCGCACCCACGCCGCTGCCCCCTCCCCTGCAGGCAGGAGCCCGGCTCAATGCTGCGGGGAAGCCTCATAGCTCCATACGCGAAGGCAGTGCTGGAGCATCTAAGAGGTGACGCAGGCAGGTACAGCTTAGCCATCACGGCTAATCTGCCAAGAGGGTTTGTGTCTCCTCTTACTGCATCGATGGTAAAAGCAGGGACACCTGAACTGTAACTCAGCCTATTCCTACATGGAGCCTGGGGAGATCTTCCCCACCATCCGGATGCTAAGAAGCCTTTTGCCGGACAGAGAGCGTAGCACATTCCCAACACTCCGGGAAGAGACGCTCAACGTTTACCATCTTTCATTTGGGTTCAGCTTTGGATGCTCTGACCCCAAAGCCCCCTCAGCAGTCACAGCACCCCCTTCCCTCCCCAGCACCTTCTCTACTCCTCTAATTGCAAAGTTCGGCCAGTGCCTGGTTTGGATCCCTCTTGTGTCTCCTTCAGCAGTTTCTGCAGGCAATAAGCCTTGCGTTAGACATGAGGTAAATCTGCAGGAAATCAGACTGAGAAAAGACAGAAGTCGAAGAGACTTAGAGTAAATGAAAAAAAAAACCACTGTGCCTGGCAGGTGCAAAATTCGTGTTGCCAATACCATGCGGTTCTGTGTATGTATAACCCACTGGTTAAACTTCTATGTGTGCATATATCTGAGCATATATGCAGGCTAATGATGCAGTTTGCTCACATACAGGCATTTGGTTGTCGATACAGTGGAGCACAGGGTGCCCAGCAGTTACCATTAAGAAGGGACTCACTGGTGGAAACGTTTCCACTGGGAAATGCCACTGTCATCTCTGTTGGCTCAGGCTTAAACCCTTTCCTTGCAGGCAGGGACTATCCTGCTCCTGAGCCCTTGGGAGTGCATCACCGTTGGGGATAAAAGGGGGAAAATCATCGTGTGCGTCGCTGCAAGCCTGGAGTAAGCTAAGAGTCAATGTCCTTGTGCACTAAATCCATTAAGGTCCAACCGTAAAGCGCTTTTAAACCCCGTATGCACTGGGGGCTGCACAGGTGGAAGATGAGACATGCCCCAAAGTAAAGGAGATTTTCATGCCTGGCCCCAGCCCCTCAACCCAAGCGCAGACCCCGCTGGGCTCCGGCACAGCAGCAACAACCGCTCACGGGTGGCTTCACCAGCAGAGCAAGCTGGGAATGCCTTTGGGTTTGTCCTTCCAAAAGACATCGATTAAAACAAGCCCAAGCCGGGCTGTCTGCGCCGCCCTGCATGGATCGGTGCCTCACGGCCCATGGCCGGCTTGTCATTGAATTAGAGCGAGCCCCGCGCAGAGCGACCTCGGGCTTCGCTCAGCCCCAGGGAACCCTCGCAGGGCAGCCACCCCGAGGGGTGTCTGACACATCCAGCTCATCCCCTCCATCGGGGCACATATAACCTCCTTCGCTTATGCGGGTTTTCTGCAGCCTCAGAATGGCTCCACACATGCTTTTCTTGTGGGGTTTTAATACGATCTCTCTCCTCTCCCCGGTTTTCACAGACCCATGGCGTGGCTGGCAGAGCCAGGGGCATTAGGAGGAGACCGGCTGACGGACAGAGGCTCACAGCCAGGCAGCGTGATCGCAGAGTTGTTTCCTTAGGAAATAAACCAATGGAAAAAAAAAAAAAAACATTGTCATTGTTTATCTTCTTTCTGCAGGCTTTGTTTTTTTTCATTGGAAAAAGTCAGCAATGCAGCAAACAGCTTCATGAATATACAGATTGTTTTTGGCAACTACCAATTAGCAAAAGAATGTGTTCGTGCAATCCCCATCCGGCTGTTTCCCTGGGAATCTCTTGTTTGGAACAAGCCATTTTTCATTAGAGAAAACACACACACTTGGAAAAATAGTTCTTGCCGGCTCTTATTACCAGAGGAAGCCTGGAGAGGGGCAGCAGCCACCGCCACGGGCCGGCTGTGTGCCCCACTGGCTCACATGCCCGCAGCAGGACCTCCACCTATAGACTATACAGCAAAAGGACGCGTACCCGGCCCCTGCACTTGCACACAATGACACAACGCCTGCAAGGACATCTGCAACCGGGACTGGGAAGGCAATTATAAACCCAGCCCCTACACCTTTTACTCACCCTCAAGTCTTTCTGATTCTTCTGCTTGGATCGCAGGTCCGTTGAGGTGTGTGATAAAATTCAACAAGTGGTGTCCCTCGGGGTCTGTACTGGGACCAGTACTGTTTAATATCTTCATCAATGACATGGACCGTGGGATCGAGGGCACCCTTAGCAAATTTGCCAATGACACCAAGCTGAGCATTGCGGTTAACACACCGGAGGGATGGGATGCCATCCAGAGGGACCTGGACAGGCTAGAGACTGGAGAACCTCATGAGGTTCATCAAGGCCAAGTGCAGGGTCCTGCACCTTCGTCAGGGCAACCCCGGCATCAGTCCAGGCTGGGGGATGAAGGGATGGAGAGCAGCCCTGCTGAGAAGGTCCTGGGGGGGCTGCTGGATGAGAAGCTCAACATGAGCCAGCAATGTGCACTCGCAGCCCAGAAAGCCAACCACATCCTGGGCTGCATCAAAAGCAGTGTGGCCAGCAGGGCAAGGGAGGGGATTCTGCCCCTCTGCTCTGCTCTGGTGAGACTCCACCTGGAGTAGTGAGTCCAGCTCTGGAGCCCTCAGCACAGGAAAGACATGGACCTGTCCGAGTAATTCCAGAGGAGGCCACAAAAATGCTCAGAGGGGTGGAACACCTATCCTATGAGGACAGGCTTCTCCATGCAGCACGGAGAAAGAAACGTAACGCTTGAGTCTTCCAGGCAATCACTTCCCACCTTTACCTGAGAGAGCCACGAACCACAGATCAGGGAGACGAGGTGCTTAAAGTCAGATATGATGGACAGCTTTTTATTTCCCAATGTTTTAATTTAACAAAGTGCTACATTCCATAGTTACAGTATGAGGAGTTGTTCTTGTCTGAAATAGAAAACCACAAGAGAGCACAAGGACTGCTAATATCACTCTATGGAAGCAGTGCAGTCCAGAGAAACCTCACCTAGGGTGAACATCTGGCATTAGAGACACCTTTAAAAATCAGCAGCTGTAGAGTGTAGGTGCATTTCATCAGGGCAAGAGCTCCCGTTGGAAATGGGCCTGTAGATGCCGAAGCAGTTGTGTGACGCCTACAATAAATTCTGGCTTGTGCTATTGGGAAATCCCAAGCTGGGCATTCACAGGAAAACAAGAGGCGAGCAACTCATCTTGTGCTGAGTCGAGAGATTATTATTGCTGCAGCTAAGCTGCCATCGCAGCCGTGGCTTTGCATGGGGCCAAGGCTGCGTTAGCCGTGTCACGACCCACCTCTACATTCAGGGGCTTGCAGTTCACCCAGCACGGAGGATGAGGAGGGCCCTTCTTGGCTGTTTTTCTTGTCTTGTCTCTTTCAAAAGAATCTGCTTGTTTGGCAATGCAGAGGTACAGATTAAATCAGTGGAGCGTTAAGAGACTGCAGGCTTCAGCTCCCACCTGAAACCCTCCTCCCCTCCCTGCCTGCACTCTGATAATTTCAAGCAAATAAATCAAACTCCAGGAGTTGTACAGGGAATATTTTAAGAGACGAATCCAAAGGCCACTGGCCTTGGATGAGAAGGGAAGGAGCTGAATGGTGCTTGTGCTTTAAGGACCTGCAGAAATTGCACTGTGGTCAGGGGCACTGCAGAAAACCCCGTCTGTGCTCCAAAAGCTCCCACGAGCCTCACTGGGCCCCAGGACTGGTTTTGACCGTCCCTCTTGCCTCCAAATTAGGAAGAACTAAGCTGAAGACATGGAGAGCCTCCAGGCTCTGGGGCAGGTGCCTGACCAAACCCAACTATTCAAGAAACACCTCCACTTCAAATGGACATCGGTTAGGATCTCTCAGAAAATTGGCTCAAAAAGCTGGCCAACGGTAGTCTTCTGCCAACCAGCAGCTTCCAACCAAGGCACCTTGGCTGGTGGTGTTCAGAGCCAGAGACAGGCCTGGGAGTGAAGCCAGACCACAAAAATCCTTGGGCAGCTCTTCTATCCCACAAGGCTGGCACCAGCACAGACCACAGAGCCAACACTGAACTGTGCATTCAGCTGGACCTCCCTTTGGGCTACAACTCGCCCGCTTGCCCAGTCTGTCCCACCATACTTGCCGTATAACTACTACAATATTTGCAACCATTTGTCAGCCCCACTTGCAGCACTGCCGATTTCCAGCATCCCAGCCACCCACACCATGTCCTCGCTGAGCGAAGCCAGGCTCTTGAGGACACCAGGACACCCAGCTGATGCACTAAAACACCACCTCCATCATTCTGACCAGCAGCGTTGCCTTTAATTTCTGAAGTTCGTTATGTTGGGGAGGGAGAAGAAGAGAGACAGTGAAACTGACTGCCACTGTAGAAATTCAGAGTTTCCCAAACTGTGGATTTATTAGCACAATGAAAGGCCACGGCACCTCCTCACCAGCCTTCCCAATCCATCAAATCAAAAATCCATCCATAAAGCTTCTCCTGCGCTGCCGGAGCTGCGGTACTCGCACTCAGACCAGCAGCCTCGCGCAGCCATCCCTCCTCCTCCTCCTGACTGCCCCAGGAGCTCTGCGTTTCATCGGTTACTTAACACAACTTATGCCGTTAACACACACTGCGCAGGCACCGTATCGTTAACAGGAATGCAAGAGGGGGAATGTCCTTCACAGGCTGTTACCGCACAAAACCCTGGTGATCTCCAGCTGCTTGGGTCTTGCTGGTACATCTGCTCTGTTCTGCAGCATCGCTGGCGGCTCCTCCTTTCCAGTGTTATTTCAGGTCTCTCAGGCTACAGTTGCATGCAACGGACTCAGCCAGCCCTGCTACCATCCTGTCTGCTCCAAAATAGGCTCCCTCTTGCAGAGAGGCAAATCACTGCCCTTTGTCACTATCTATTCTCCATGCCTCCCTGGCTGGACCAGGGTAAAGCATTTCAAGAACACCTTGCAGCTGCCTATGTAGTCTTGTTCCCAGCCTGCCTGGCGCTGTACCTAAAAGACAAGCCTTTCCGGAGATGATCTCAAGCAAACTGGAACAGAGAAGTCATTCCACCTTGCAACCCTCATCAAGCCTTGCCAGGACCATCAAAGAGCCCAGGAGACAACATTTCTTGATTCCCAAAACTGCAAGCGAGCAACACTCAACTGGACCGTTAACATGTCCCAACCTCCTCTAAGCTCCAAGAGACTTAGGAATGAGAAGGAAATAGGGAGAGACCAGTCTGGAAGGAAAACTTCTTCTTAGCTTGGACTGATCACTTGTTAGAGAAGAAAAAGGCTTTAATTTTGGGTAGGGGCACCTGGACTTAACAGTGGGCCACCAGTCAATGCCTGTTAAAGACATGGGGCTGCTTTTAGCAAGGCAAAATTCTCCTGGTCAAAGTTTCAGGAACAAAAAGGGAGAGATGCGAGCACTGTGGAGCTCTGGCTGGGAAAGCCTGTCCTAGAGGGGTAAGGGTATGAAGACTCCCCAACATGTTGATGTTTTACCGTGTCTCTGCCATCCTGCTTCCCACGTGCTCGGCAGGACAAATGCGTGAGGGACCATGCACAGCTCTTCGACTGGAAGACGAGCACTAGTAGCAGCATTTTGAATACAGGTTGTCCTGCCTGTCCTTCTCCAGGTGACTCAGTAGATGTGTGGGTAAGGCCTACAGGAAAGTACCTCGGCTCTGAAGAGTGCTGCTTGTTCGGAGCTGAACGGCACATCTGATGACTTAATGTCCAGATGAGGCCCTGACCCTCTCAAGAGAGAAGTGAACTTCAGGAAGGTCTTCCAAATGTCCTCTCTACTTTGCAAATCCCCTCGCATGCCCATGAGATATTTGCTTACCATCACCTACATCTACCCTTCTCAATCTGACCCAACTTTTCACCTTTACAAGGAATGAAATCCTGCATGTGTCCTTCCTCAAACGCTCCTCCTTTCCACCATCTCTGAAGACTCACTGGGATTTAATCTCAGCAGATATGCGGTCTGGCCTTATTTGTCTAATCAAGTCTCCTCTGGCAACAGTCGCTGCTCCTTGTATGAAGGATGATTCCTGAAAAAACAGTGATTCCCACCTCAGAAACATGGATGTTTTGCATAAATGTCAGACTGATGTCATTTCACAACCAGAAGCGGACATAAAGTAACGCAGCCCTTTTTCTAGCTATTTTGACAGCATTTCTGTGCAAAGCAACATTCGTTTCCCCTGCTCGGTTCCCGTAACATCTCAGACACTGGCTGTCTCCCTCTGCAACCCGGTGCTAGCAGCCCAGGCAGCTTGCCCTCACCCTGTGCCACCCTTGGGCTTCACCTCCACAACCCCCTGCAGCCATCTGTCCTACAGCTTCTCCTTTCCCCTGACAGCCAAGGGCTTCCAGCAGGACCGTTTCACCTCCCCATAGAAGACGTCTCTCCAGCTGTGGCTGCCGCTGCTTTCTATTAGCCACAAATCCCTCAACACCGTCAGCCACCCGCTCCGCAACCTTTGGTGCCTCTTTGCATTCGGTGAATTGGAGAGAAGACCCATCCAGATCCCCCAAAGGTGCTGCTGTTCATGCAGCTTTCAGGGACTGAAAATGCAATTTCCAGCGGGTAAAGGAGACGGATGCTCCGCTTCCATCTCTGTGTGAACGCAGCCTTACGAAAGAGATGAACCAATAACTAGTGCCCTTCAAACAGGAGGCAGAAGCTGAAGAAACCCCTGACCTGGCTCTTATCTTACTTGCACACTGAACAAAAGCTGAGAGATCCATGCAAGACTATCCATCAGTAGGTGAGCGCTGGTATTTATTGTGCTGTAACAGACAGTGCTGGTTGAAAATGGACTATGATTTTTGAGGTGAATCAAGTGTTGAGGCCATTCCTGTGTGTCTCCAAGAAGCGCGGAGCAGAGCTGAAGGAAGAAAGAAGGGGTGAGAGTCGGGAACCCGAGTGCAGAAATGTGCTTCAAACTGTATCAACAACACTGTACTTGGGCACTTCTCAGGTGGCACGGAATACAGTTCAAGTGTATAACTCATTAATTAAGCAGAGCAGCTAATCTTAGCACTAATGAACTCTAGCTCAGGTAATGTAACATTTAAAATTAACAAATTGGACAGAAGTCATTCACAGTAAAGATTTCCATTCCCAGGCTAGGTGAGAGCTATTGTTACGATTAGATTACTGCCAGCCAGGACCAAAACAGCACACCAGGGTAATAGGAAAACAATCATCCACATGGATCAGCTCCAGCTGTAACAAGACGCGCTGTGGATCTGAATGAGGCGCCGGGTGCGAATGTGAAATCTCACTACTGTATCAAAACAAACATCACTGCGCGGGACACGTAGAGCATAGCATGCCGTTTCGCCGGGGTGGCACCGACCACTGCTCGGTGGCTCGGGGCGGCGGAGAGCAGTGATGCAGCAGAAAGTCGCTTGTTCTTTTTCTCCCCCTCCCTCCTTTTTAAAAGTCACGGGCTATCGCAAGGGCACTGCAGTTCGATTCAAAATTCATCTTCAGAGCTGTCGGCTAAGAGCATGACTCGGTCTTGCATGCTGTTAAATTCCCTCTGCTAGGGGAAGAAAAGAAACATTGAAGAGCAATGAAAGAAGGAAATTAAGAGCTTTTGGATCCCCCCATACTCTAACCAAGAGGTCCCGGGCACTTTGGCCCAGACAAACCATACCCTTTAACAAAGCTGCACTCGCTTTACAGCCAAAATGGTTAACAGGAGAGTGGGTGGGATTGGGGTCTTCCTTTGCAGTTGCCATACCTTTCTTTTATGTCTCTTTGAGCCATTTCTCCTTCGGCGATTCATAATCTTAATGCTGTAGAGTGCTCCTAGGATAAAGAGGGCTCCGGCTATTCCGACTCCTACAGGAACCAGCATCCCCGACATGTATCCTGCCTACGGGGAAAAGAGAGAAGCAGAGCAGCACTCACAAGACCATCCTTTCAGAGTCATCTTCCACCAGTCTAGGACTGCGACAGATCCCTATGCTGCTTTCGTCGAAGTTTGGTGCATTTGAGTCCCTATCACCCATAGGATGCATAGGATGAGCCCTGCTTCCAGGATGGCTAAGCAAGCCCCCAACCAGCCCCACTCCAGGACCAAGCTGGTAACCACCACGGCTCGCTCACCATCAGCTTTTGCTCGCAGATACTGCCTTGTGACAGCTGAGACACTGCAGTGTTTGCCCGCCTTTAGGAGAGGGAACAATTTTGGCGCAGAGCTGCAAGTGCTGGGGCAGAGCGTCAACAGAACAACGTGTAAAGGGGAACCTCGACCGCCAAGGGCAGGCAATCTCGAGCCACAACAGAGACCTGTGATGACCCAAACAGCTTCACTACAGGCTGTGTAGCATAGGCTGAGCACTGCTCTGAGCTCCTCAGGTACCACCAGCGTAAATCAAGGCACAGGTATATATGTCTGGCCATGTGCAATGGAGCTCAATCTGGAGAGCCAAGAGCTTCTGTTTTCAGCTGTTTTTCGGCACAAATCCGGGCTAGCAGCATGGTGCGGAATGGTGCAGTGACGAGTGCCTCAGCACCCTGCTGCCCGCAGCTCTCCGCTCCATCCCACAGCCCTCGGGGCGGCAGGGGCAGGCAGAGGAGAACGTGGTGCAGGCAGGAGAGCCAAGTCACCAAGAGCCACCAGGCGAGATGGCCGGCACCAGCTGGGGAGCAGAGGAACAGGTGAGGAGCTGTTTTCGGAGAACAGCTGCACTGCGAAGCAGGGACTCTCGCCTCCATCACGCGAGGTGGGTGGAAAAGGGACCCTACATCCTCCTGGCCAGCTGGAGGGTGTCTCACCATGGCCAAACTGCTAAATACACCTCCAGTAAAGCATATTAGACAGCTCCCATGCTTCCCAGAGGCACGTTGGCATGGGAAAGCATGTGCCCCGGGACACTAGTGCCATATCTCAGCACGGGGACGTGTTTTGAACCAAATGTTTTTGCTTTGCATGGGAAGGGGCCACTTGCATGAGCAGGACAATGACAAAGAGGAAGGGCACGCACACCTTCGGCTGGCCTCAAGGAAAGCACAGCAAAAGTAAATCAGCTCTAATTCAATTGCTATGATCCGCACATTTGCACTGCCCATCAAAAAAAAATAATACAGATGGCATGACTCATTTAAAACTACACATTTAAACACTTAAAATCCTCTGGAAAATATTCCCAAGTGCTTGTTATTTTATATTTCACTGTTTGGAATGAAAATTAACCCCTGTTTTAAAGTGCCAAATTACTTCAGCATCCTAATTCAGGCTGGGGGGTTCAATGGAGTAAGGCAGGCAGGTAGAGCCTGGCTCCCTCCCTCGTCAGCGCTGCCTTCCTTCACGCTGCAGCAACAGAGTCCTCTGCTGTGGCACCACAGCTTTACCCTTTGCCATCTGCACCCCCCCAAAATAGATTTTACGCCTGCCAAGGGACACACGCACAATTCAGAGGACCATCAGACAGCTCTTAGCAAGCCTCAGTCCATTGCTTACAACCACTCATCTTCATCTGCATTCCCAAACTGCAACACAACTTAACAACACATGCTTACAGAGGAATTGCTTTTCTTCCACAATCCACTGAGTAGGAGGGGAAAAAAGAAGCTATTTAGTGTGCGCTGCCCTGCCTTCGTATGCATACCTGGAGAATGAAAATAACTGATTCATCTAGGGCAGATACAACGCTCACAAGGGCTGTTTTGCCCTCCCAAGCCCGTCCAGATCCTGCTTGGTGCTTTAAATAGTAACACCTTTGTGCCTGGATCCCAAGGCTTGGGGGATCTCCAGCTGCACCCTGCAGGTCCCCTGAACGCCCTCCCAGAACACCCAGCCCCGCTCAGCACATGTGCATGGAGGGGGGCTGCGTGCCTGCACCCCGGTTCCCGAAAAAGGAGGTTAGTGAGAACACAGCTAAAAGACTGTATCTCTGCGAGGCAATTAAGGTGCCTTAATTGGGTGACCTAATTAGTGCGGCATGGGTTTTTCTATTTCTGGAACTTTGCTGCTGGCGCAGGCAGTGAGGGGAGACTGGAAATGGCTTTTTAGCTGCTGCCCAGCTGGGTGTCCAAATCCAAACTCACTGGTTTTCATACGATGAACTCCCTAGCCCATCCGTGAGCCTTTATCAGGCCTGGCCAGCCCAATCCCTTTTAGAGGCTGCCCCCAACAGCTGGACCAACGACTTCTACCTCAAAAGCCTGCAGTGGGAAGAGGATCCAGGACCTGTTCTCCCAGCCCCTCTGTGTCACGCAGCCCAACTCATGAGGGCTTCTTCTTCACTTGCCTGATAGGAAAGCCCATTTCACAGGCAGCTCTGAAGCCATGTTTTTAGCCCTTGCCCATGGGGAAGGTGCAGCTCCTTTACAGGTCCTAGGGATGCTTTTAATACAACCAATCCATCACCATGACCTTCCTGGCTCCGCTGGACTTTGGGATAACAGCAACAGAGGATTTCAGAGGAACCTCGTGTCCATTATTCAGCATGCCAAATGCAACATTTGCACAGTGCTTGCAGAAGACCAGACATAAATTTGGCACTGACCCGTGCTCCCGGTCCCACGCTCCCCACACCCTTCCCTCTCCCAGCAGGGCAGCCCTGATGGACACAGGAGGACACATCTCTCAAGGATGGGGCCGTCGTGCCAGGATTGTCTTTTGGATGGAGGGATTGTAAAATAGAGAGGACAGGGCTCTGCCAACAGCAAATGGAAGGGGCACATATTGTGACTGGTGCTGATAAACACAACAAGGAAGAGGAGGAAAAGGGGTAAGCAGATTTATTTGGCAGTGATTTGCTTCACCAGCACTCGGTTGGGGGTGGGGGAGTGGTTTTTGTTGGGCTTTTCTAAGGGAAAATGTGAGCGAGGTGAAAGATCTGCCTCCACACACCTGCCGTTCCCCAAAGGAGGGAGATGGCTCAGGGCTGAGCCTCTCTTTTAAGTGGATTTTAGCAGATCCCCAGTTATACCAGTGCTCGTGCCATGCAGTCCAACATCCACCTGCAAGAGGTTCAGACTCTTCAAAGCAACTCTGTTGGAGACTGGAACATGCACCCCCACTCTGCAACGGGGAAGGACAAAGGTAGCCAACAAGGTGCCAAGAGGAAAGAAGTAAAAGCTACGCCTTCAGTGAGAAGACGCCTGATGCCCCACACCGGTGTTGTGCTGGCTGGGGTAGGTCTAACAGGTGACCCGTGCATGCTCCATTCACTCCAGGTACTCAACCAGTCTTGGTGTCTGCTTTTTACCTTCGTTGGGAAAACCATTCTCTGTCCTTTCAGCATTCGTTCTGGCTGAATCCCAGGCCAAGGTGCTCTGCTATGAGCATTGCTCGTACTAGACATTCCTCCTTCCTATTGTAGGCAGAAAAGCAACTCAACGAGGGCTGGGCACGAACCCACCCTAAACCCTTGCACTCCCCAGTCCTGGAAAACACACACCCAGACCCCACCTCTCTGTTCAGACTTGATGGTAAGGTGCTGCTGAAATTTGGTGGGATCACATGGGAAGGCCGGGCTCGTTGGGTGACAATCTGTTTAAGCTTAGAGATGTATTTTCAGGGACTGGAATTTCCTATCAAGTCATTATTCCTTGTGGTGTTTTTTTTGTCTATTGACTCTGATCCTGCTCAAGAATTTCCAAGCCCTGTTGAGTCACAAAATGTTCTTGTCTTAAAATGCTACTGTCACCTCATCTCTAGCTTCATGGCTTTGCTGTCATTAACACAACATTTGGAAGGCTTCACAACCGTTTCAAAATGTTATTATTTGTCCTAGGCACCAGAGCCTAAAAAGCCATCATTGCCTGTGGTTGGCACAATGCCTGGTTCCCTGCAACATCAGGGAGAAAAGATCAAGGTCTGTTATCTTTTCAGTCTTCCTGTGTTTGCTCTTTTTCCTTCCAGGAATTTACAGCTCTTCTTGCATGTGGAAGCAGAAAAGGTCTCGTCCAGAGGCGGTGGCGTGGCACACAGCCTCTCACCAGAGAGGATCATCAGATCCTCTTGACTTGGATCTAGAACCAAGCTTAGGACTTAGAGAAAAGGGATGAAGGTAAGTTACAGGGCAAAATAAAGAAGTAACTCAGGTAGACTGAAGAGAAAGTGATTTTCTTATGCAGAGAAGTCTACAAAATACTGCTGTCCCTCCTTCTACTCTTAGTTACCACTCATCAGGGATGTGCTGTGGATTTACACCACTCTGTACAACAGCAGCATCTGGTTCTACACCACTCTGTACAACAGCAGCATCTGGTTCATTGCCTCCCAGAGGAAATTTTAAGCCCCTTCTCAATTGTCTTTGTAGAGATAATGAACTCCAGTGACAAGAGTTTGTTCCTGCAAGTAAAAATGGTTTTGCTTTTAAAGTAATTGAAACACTGAGCCTCCTACCTTATCTTTCAGCTTCTCCATCCAGCTTCTCACTAAAAAATAAGACAAAAAAAGCTGTAATCATGTTACTTATATTAATTAGTAACAAATGATAATGATAGTATTAAAATAGACACTAATTAACTTGACAAGCTGATAACACTTTTTGTTAGATTTCCTCTCTTCTCATTCATGAAAAAAAGCAAATGAAGCAAATCAACAAGAGAAACTCTTCAAGCGAGTTGTCAGGCAAGATTTGCCGGTGCCATTCACCTCTTCAGAGTGACTAAAAGAGGAAGACGGAAAACAATTATTTCAGGTTTTTAACCAGCACTTCTCATACACACAGCAGGATGCCAGACAAGGAGAAAACCTGACCGCGTGGCTATCCCCTTCCACTGGCCTCCTCCACATAGATATTCCTCCCTCTATTTGGCATAGCCTGTAACGATGCTTAAAAAAAGTCTTTTTCCCTGTCTTTTATTCCCCTGCTTTTATGGAAGCAGCCACTGCCTGCTCTGGGAAGTCACCAGATAACATGTGAGGACTGGGATAGCACTGGAGGCGCTAAATTAGTAAACCAAGTAAATTTATACTGCCATCCCAGAGACTTTCGCTTCCTAACAGTTAATATAAGTCACGTGAAATATGATACCCAAGAATTACAAGTCTTTAATGACATGTACTTTGGGTTGAAATATTCAGCTAATCTCAAAAAACTGCAAAGGCTTAGCAGCGGGTGCACGACCCGTTAACCCCACAGGCGACTGGATTCGACTGCACTGCACCGAAGACAAAAGTCCCAGCCTTTGAAATACCCGCTAATATTTTAACCAACTCCTGCTCATAGGCAAGAGGCAAGCAAATGGTTAAATGGTGGTTCTTTTCAGCGTATGGCAACTGTGTTTTAAGCCCTGGTCAAGGATGCCTGTTTCTCCAGGAGTCTCGGATGCACCAATATCCATCTGAAGAATATTTCTCCCAGGATACATTAGATCCCAGATGTAACACACCGTTTAAGGAGCGAGACCCTGTTTCCAAGCCTGCTTTCTCTAGAAGCTGCCTTCAAAGCTTGCATCAGCAGTATTAGAGCCTGCCTGTTGGCACACACACACCCCCAACTCAGGGTAACCATCCTACTGAAACGAGAGCCTTCCTGTGAGTGGGGATGGTGCAGCAGTAGGGCCATCAGTAAATGGCCTTTTTATGTCTCAGATACAATACAGAGAAGCACGGCAGCTAGAAAGTGGTAAGACTCAGCCCAGACATCAGCATCACTGTATTAAACGGCATGATTTTAACAAGTTCAAAGTGATTCGAATACTCCCTTTTTAACTATTAGTAACGTAACGTTTTCCAGACAGAAGGATCCCAAATTACCTAGAGGTGAAAAAGTGTGACACAGGCACAGGCGCATACACGCAAACTCATTTATCTCTGACAGGTAGCTAAGAAAAAAAATGAGTTATCCAGGAGACAGACACCCACAGCACTAGAAGAGGACAAGAAGTCTACTTTTATTGACTCTTCCCACCATTAGTCCTAACCTGCATGGTCAAAGCTGTAGTAAACTCAAGTTATGAAGGTGCCATCACCGTCAAACTCTGCCAGTCCGAGCCTGCATGCCTTGAACGTCACTCCCAGTGGAATACCAGAGCGGAAGGAAACGCGTGGTTCTCCTGGGCTAGGTTTCTCAGCTGGGTTTCTAGATGTAACACTAAAACAAGCACTGGCTGTAAACATCACCTAGACTTTCAAGGTGAGCCCCTACGCTGCTGCCCTACTGACAGGCATGGGGAGACCAAACACCGGGAAAAATCGCTTAAAAACACAAATATTGCAAACTAAAGGAATTAATCCCAAAATTCTTGCCAAAAGAGCCTTCTCACGACTCTCATGTTTAACGACGCTATCGTGTTTTATTCCAGGCTCCCAGGAGGAATGGTGATGGTGACTCACAGTCACACAGTGACAGCCACAGCTCCAGAATCACAGTGCACGTTTTGAGGCTCGGGACTGATGTCCTCCATGCACAGCCAGACAGCCACACGCGTACACACGGTGCGTGCACACAGACACTTAAAGCCACTGTGATGCTCAGTTGGCCCCAACTCAGGCTCACCACAAAGCCTATTTTTACAATCTTTCATGATAATTATATGGGATCTATGATCTCATCAACAGCCGATCCACTTTCTCGCAGCTGAACAATGGTGTGTCTAAAGCAGTAATTAACTCCAGAGTATTTCTGACAGGTCAGAGGCAGGGGCTGATCTAATACTATTCTACTACCTATTTTCAATGGACACAAATTCTGGCTTCATTTCCCCTCTGCTCTACAAGACGACAGCAGCACATCTGTTGGGACCCACAGACACTACAGTACAGTAGTACAGTACAGTACAAATCTTTATTTGCTATTTGTGCAATTGCTTATTAGTGAAACCGATCTTGTTTTCAACCATCAGACACCTTCGTGAATCAGCCTAAGCCACAGAAGAAACAACACAAGGTGATTTCTCCTCCAGACTGGATGCCTCTCCGAGAGATGCTCTAACGCAGCCACAAGCTGGCTGAGTGACAGCCCCTGACCTGCGCTAGAAGGAAATAATGGTCCCAAATTTGGAGAGTTAAGGCAGCAGGAGGTCAAAAACCTGGCTGGCCTTTCAGCGTCCTGGCAGGACTGCACCGGTGTGCGGCAGCAGCACGTCCAGCTCTCCTGGGCAGGAGTGGAGAGCACGGAGCAGCCACAGCCATAGTCCTGGACCTCCCGGCTCTGCCACCGGTCAGGCTGGGGCCATGACAAGTCAAGGAGCTCTGGATTACCATGAATTACAAACACTTTTAGTGTCACTAATGCACAAAACTGTTTTAACACCTTTGAGAAAAATGGCAAGCCGCTGTGTCATTAAAATCGAGTGCTTACTGCTCCAATTATTTACCCATATGCGGACACTACGGTGTGTGGGTAGGAATTGATATCTATGCTAAATGGCTACCATCAATTAATTCTGGAATTCAGACTCTAATTATGCATCATTATCCATAATTAATATTCTGAACTTGGTCTTGGAAGAGGAACATTGCAGATGGCACCTTCTCATAAAAACACAACCCTCTCCAAAAACACTAGGTGACTTGTCAATGAGGCCAAACAAATAAATAGCAACAAATACTCTAGTCCGTGTATTTTTCATCATCTCCTTTTTTTTTCCTTTCCTGATCACTGAACGTCCTGAACAAATGACAACAGTCTCTGGGTGTGAAATTACTAACAAGTGTTTGCAATGCTGGCTCGTCTTCCATGGCATTTTAAGGATGGTAACTAGTCCAAACTCTCTCCCCCAGCTTAATTTTGATCCCTCGGTTTCATGGGGAGCTGAGTTAGAGGAGTGTGGAGCACTTCGAAAATTACATACATAATCTGACATTTCCTCAGTGATTTATATGATGTCCGCTTCTCTGCAAATTAATTTTAAATAACATATAGCTTAAGATTAAGCAGGTCAGGAGCATGGAGGAGGAGCCCGCTTGTCTGGCATTGGCGTCAGAGCAGCCCAGGATGAATTCAGACAGTTACAGATGCGCCGTGCTATTTTTAGTCATTTTTACCCAGCTTTCCCCTTGAAAACGTGCAGCCAGCTATTAAGAAGCCAACTAAAGAAGTATGGCTAATTTGCAGAGGTAAGCAGAAGCTTGTGGACCTGCCTGGCCCGTCCTTGGAGGAACCTGGTCCAAAGGGACAGTCAAAAAGCCCCATGAGCAGAAAGTTCGGGTTTTGCCAGATGCAGGCTGAAGGCTCAGGAGAGGGGCAATAGGTGACATTTGAGGGTCTGTGGTACATGGCACTGGATGGCCCAACATCTCCTTTCACCACTGAACTCTTCAATGCTAGAAATCCAAACAAACCCTTGTGAGAGACGCCTCTTGTGTTCCCATCCCTCTCCTTTCCACTGTGTCCTACATCTTTGCATCCCCTACAAGAACAGATTCAGCCAGCAAACCCTACCTGCTCATTTGGTTTTCGTGGAGCTTCTCTTTACAAAGAGGGTGATCAGATATAATTTATAACAGAGAATCGAAGCACAAGAGGTTTGGAAGTTGCCTCCAAGTTCAGCTGGAAAGATCCTCTGACAACAAAGCGTTTGCATGACTTACATCAGGGAAAAATCCAGTATTTGTCACTTCTGACCAAAGAAAAATAAATTAAGGTAGCATGACAGACCATATTCACTGCAAGTCTAAACCACAGTCTTGACACTGCCCTCCTAGGGAAGAATCTGACCTCTTGGTGCTCGGCTCAGGGATCTCGCAGCACCCTCAGCTTATGGCCCTGCAAAGTCTTGCTACAAACAACTCACCTGAAAGGAAAGGGGATGTTAACTGAGGGCAAAGACCTGGAAAAACCAGAGAAAACACTAACTACACAGTAACTTCCACGGCTACTCTGCATCCCCACCGTGGAAGAAAGTGGGTCCATATGTACCGTTATTAGCTGTGCTCTCCTTCCCTGAAGCCTTATCAGGTTTCTTCACTCATGATCTCACCTCTTGTTGATGTTCAGAGAACTGTCCACTTTCAAAAAAGTTCTTCTTCACTGGTCAGGTTTCTTGAACCCCCTTTTGTTCTGGAAGCTGCTGGGTGCCAGAGCCAAGCTCTGCCTTTAAGCCTCACCATAACGCACTGTCAAATCTCTCGCCAAAGGCTTTTCCCTGCCTCCCTCATCACCCCCGTCTGAAATTAGGAGCATAAGTCCTCTGGGCTTCATGCTTTGCCAACTTTTAGTAATCCTAATTGCCTAATTATCCACTCAAATGCAATGATAAAGCTGCTTAATAATTCTGTTCACTTCTCATTCATTCTCACCCTTCTCAGATAAGAAAATGCAAAGACTTTACCTTCTGGTGGAGATTTCAATCAATAATTCATGCCCTTCTGCCATCAGTTCCATCTCGCCTTTCCCCTCTTGGATGCCCTGCTGCTTTATCTTGTCACTTTGGTTTCATCTTATCAGCTTGTTTTAATCATATTCCCTTTTTTAATCATCATCTAAAGCAATTCTGGTTTTCCATGGCAAAATGAGCACATTATCCCTCTGCTCTGTGCATCTTGCTGTATTTTCAAATCCAGCATTTACATCTTTATTCCAGAACTTCATCTTGATACTGGTGAAGGTACATCTAGCACCTTCTCTTTCAACAGTTCTCCAGCGTGACCACCAGACCACTGGTGAAAACATGGCACCCAAGCCCCTATACACTCCCCAGCGGGCTGAAGGATGGTTTTATGGTTTAGCTGGAGCTCAGGTAACCTGACTCAATCATTGCATCTGTAATTCCTTAAATGCAATAGGCCAAGAGCTGCACCAAGCTTCATTCTGAGAAATCAGAAAATATCAGTCACCCCAATATGCTCAGGGCATGAAAAGATTTTGATCTAACAGCTACTGTTAATTGCTTTCACGTCTGTCTGAAATCAGAGACATCCCTATCTCAGGAACCAGAGAAGCTGTTTAAGGACAAGACCCCCACTGCAGCAGATGACAGTCCCCACTGCAAGTGATCTGTGCGTCAGACAAGATGCAGGAGGCAAAGATGGATGGAGCCAAGGAGCAAACAGAGCATCTCTTTTTTAGCACTGGCAATGCCTGCTGTGGATGTTGGGTTTGCTCTGCCTTCCTCCAGCCAGGACAAGGTCTTCATCCCACCCACAGCCACAGCCTGTTGTAAGGCAGGAAAAGGTTTGCTTGGCATGTTTGCAAGAGTGTGGAAATTGTAAATAGGGGAGGAGGCTTTGCGTAGGTCATGGTAGAGTGAAATATAATGGCACCTCACAGCCGATGCAGCTCAGCACAGCTCTGACACCGCCTTTTTCCCAAGGACAATTTGCCCAAGAACAAATTAATCCGCCTGGTAGTCAGGAGGAGTAAATTTTGTCCTTGATGGTTAGACATTGCTAGAGACCCCGCTGCCAGAGCAGCTACCCGTGTGAGCCTCTGCACTGAGAAAACAGGACATTACTGTCCTCTAAAGTGCCTGTTCAATCTCCGTTACGTACATTAGAGCAAGAGATTTGCTACAGTTAGTTCTCCTCTTCCCTCACCTACACACACAATTTCCAAGCTGTATTCCTTGTTCCAGCAAAGGAGAGCTGGTGAAAGTGTAAAAAATAAAGAAAAGAACAATTACTTCAAATCTGTCTATCTACAACAAGCAATCTGCCCTATTACAGTATAGATTTCATCCCTTTCTCTTGCAGGTAAGACTTTCTTTTAAATAAGACTAGTGAGAACAATTTTGCAGAAATGCTCCGTGCTTCATCTGCTCAGCTCTGACAAGTTAATAGCACAAGGCTGCATCGGCTCCTTTTCCTTAAAAAACACAATTGCCAATTTATTTACTAGCACAAATAAATAATACAGAAAATGGCATTTGGCTGGAAGGCAGCACATTTTTAATTCCAGAAGAAAAACTATACCTACTTGGTGGGAATTTTGATGAATGCATTTCCTCCCATGCCCAACTCATGAAGACTTGAATGGCCAGACAACCAAACAAATGTCAAACTGACAATTACTATTGATGTTTTCAGAAAAAAAATTTGGTTGGGCGAACTTTGAATTAACAAAGTGAACTTTGATAGTTACCATGCAACTTTCTCGTTTATTAATTGTACTGACTACAACCTTTTCCCTGTCCGCCCAGCTACAACCGAAGCCTGGCTGCATGCTACGGCCTGCCACGACCTACCCAAACCTCTTCAGAGAGGAAGGGAGACGTGGGAGGACAACTTACCACGCTCACCCAGAAAGCAGAAACTAAAATGGGCTTCTTAATTCCTTCCCTGATCTTATCAATCCTTTTGGCACTGCCTTCCTCCTGGCATTAGGTCAGGTTTATCCTTTTCCTTTTCCCTTGCACTTTTTAAGCTGTTTTCCTCTTTGATCTGCCAACACCAAGTAGCCACTTGCTGAGCTTCTGCTTTTGCCTTTCTCTGTAAACTCAGTTTTTCTGCGGTGCCTTCAAAACACTTGTTGGTATGGACAAACTATTTGTTTCTACCTAAGTGATCCCAGGCAGGCACAAGATGTTAAAACAAAGCCAAGGTAGAAAACCTCTCAGTATCCTAAGAGTAAAAGGCATCAGCAAGACACTGCTGTGAATTGCCTGTCACAATTTGTTGTACAATTAAACATTTACTGGCTTGCACAGTATTCAAAAGCTGCGTGCACGCTGGGAGAGGAAATGCAAACCTTGCTTATGAAAACGGCAACACCTCCACCGGAGTGGACCCGTTTCTCCACCACTCTGCCCTGGCACAGCTCCTAGAGCAACACACGGGCTCTACCAACAGCGAGAACCCCCCGTGCTCTAGCTAATGGGTTTTCTTGTATGCTGAAAATATTCATATTCAACAGCTTCCATTCATGACATACTCACAGCGCCCATTTTGGGAACATAAAGAAGTCCTAAAAATTGAATTGGGATGCCTTAGCTGCCAACTGGCTCTGCCGCTTGTAGCTAGCCCTCCTCCTCTGCAAAATGCATGTCATCACCTGAAAGGGAAAAACTGTTTGCAAGACTTAACGTATATCCCATCAAACTTCAGGCACTAATCTGAGACGCCCAAATTAAAAGTCTATCAACCTTCAACTCCCAGAGTCACCGAGAGAGAGACCGGCACCTGCACAATGTCACCATCCCCACTCCAGGTCTGATTTTTCCACTGAAGAAGCCCTTCTTTTCTGATGGGTACAGACACATGAGCAACTCTGATGCTTCACTCAGAGGGGAGGCTCCTGCACCAAATTGCCTGGATGTTTCCAAACAGAAAGTTTCAGCTGGGAGAGATGCAAAGCATAGAGACAAGATGGGTGAGGGTGAAGGGGGAAGCACAAGCGTGATAACCCCAGAGGACCTGGAACACGGTGCACACAATACCGCTGTTGACACATATCGTGATTTATTGCACACAGAAGCTGCCTGATTCCTGCTCTGAGTGTGATATTATCTTCTGTCCCTTTGAAGTCCAGCCTCCGTACCATTAGTCTTACTGAACCAAGAAGAGAAAGAGAAATACCTTAAAAACTCCTAAAAAGACCTAAAATGCAACGACTGCTCTACAACATAAATGTGCCACGACTGCAAGATCTAATATCCTGAGGTTGAAAGCAAACACAGCATGGTCTCATAGGCAACGGTGAAAATCTACATGCAAAACTCCAACCTCTGGGTACCTTTGGCTGAGACACAACAGACAGCAAACCCCGATTTGGGTCTCAAGGGCTTCCAAGCCTGCCAGAAGGTCTTCACGCCGCATTTCTTCTTCAGCTCCTCTCCACGGGACACAGGGGTAGCGCTTTCACAACGGTTTACGGTTCCTCTTATTGCTCTTTGGAGATTTTTAATCCATTCTCTGGGTCACGGGAGTGGGGTTTAATATAACACGCCTGGTCATTGCAGCGAGCAATGAGGGCACCTGCACAAGTCACAGAATCCCAGAATCATAGGGTTGGAAGGGACCTCTGGAGATCATCTAGTCCAACCCCCCTGCCAGAGCAGGGTCACCTAGAGGAGGTTACACAGGAACGCGTCCAGGTCCAGGCGGGTTTTGAACGTCTCCACAGACAGAGACTCCACCACCTCTCTGGGCAGTCTGTTCCAGTGCTCTGCCACCCTCAAAGTAAAGAAGTTCCTCCTCATGCTTAGGTGGAACTTCCTATGCTCAGGTTTATGCCCATTACCTCTTGTCTTGTTGCCGGGCACCGAAAAGAACCTGGCCCCATCCTCCTGACACCCACCCTTTAAGTATTTATAACTGTTGATAAGATCCCCCCTCAGTCGTCTTTTTTCCAGACTGGAGAGACCCAAATCCTTCAGCCTTTCTTCATAAGAGAGATGTTCCAATCCCCTAATCATCTTTGTAGCCCTTTGCTCTCCCCTTTCCAGCAGTTCCCTGTCCTTCTTGAACCGGGGAGCCCAGAACTGGACACAGCACTCCAGATGCGGCCTCACCAGGGCAGAGTAGAGGGGGAGGATGACCTCCCTTGACCTGCTGGCCACACTCTTCTTGATGCACCCCAGGATGCCATTGGCCTTCTTGGCCACAAGGGCACATTGCTGGCTCATGGTCATCCTGTTGTCCACCAGGACTCCCAGGTCTCTTTCCACTGAGCTGCTCTCCAGCAGGTCAGCCCCCAACCTGTACTGGTGCATGGGGTTATTCCTCCCCAGGTGCAGCACCCTACACTTGCCCTTATTGAATTTCATAAGGTTTCTCTCTGCCCAACTCTCCAGCCTGTCCAGGTCTCTCTGTATGGCGGCACAGCCTTCTGGTGTGTCAGCCACCCCCCCCAGCTTTGTGTCGTCAGCAAACTTGCTGAGGGTGCTCTCTATCCCTTCATCCAGGTCATTGATGAATATATTGAAGGGGACTGGAGCCAGTACTGACCCCTGGGAAACACCACTTGTCACTGATCTCCAACTAGACTCTGTGCCCCTAATCACAACCCTCTGAGCTCTGTCTTGCAACCAGTTTTCTATC
The DNA here is from genome assembly GCA_013398915.1 of Dromas ardeola. Classification (NCBI taxonomy): domain Eukaryota; kingdom Metazoa; phylum Chordata; class Aves; order Charadriiformes; family Dromadidae; genus Dromas; species Dromas ardeola. Next base: position 496,915 of record VYZM01005379.1, read on the forward strand.
CACCTTACTGTCCATTCATCTAACCCACACTTCCTAAGCTTCCCTATGAGGATGCTGTGGGAGACCGTGTCGAACGCCTTGCTGATGAAGTCCCAGCCCAGCTTGATTTGGGCTGGAGAAGGAGGAGCTGCAGAGGGACTTCAGCTGGGCGGCAGAGTAAAACATCTGTATGGCAAAATTTTACAAGAATTCAGAGTGCAGAGTTTAGCAAAAACTCTAGAAGAGGTACATTAGTAGCCTGAAAAAAGCACTGAAAAAGCCCATGAAGGCTTTCCTTCATGGCTCTTCAATTGCTGCTTTTATGTAGTAATATTTGGATAGTGGTACGTAAATAAACGGCACACAAAAGCTATCTTAAAGAGGTCATTAAAGCTGCAAAGTCAAGACTCATGAGTAAAGAAACACCCAATTTTGCATGCTCAGCAGGATACCACTTCTAATTGCCCATTATTTTTTCTCAGAGGTCCCCAGTAACAGAATTATTGATGGTTTATTTTTCCCCTCTCTTCATACACTGGAGCAGGTGAACTCCTTTAGCTGAAATTTTCTTAAAAAGTCCAGGGCAAGCACCATGGAAAAATTTCAGTCCAAACAGTTAAAATTTGGTAAAGTTATCGAGATAGTTCTTGATAATAAAACAGAATACAGATACAACAAATTTAATGATTGGTATGGCTGTTATTGCCAGGCAAGCCACACGCACGTGCAGATTTACAGGGCAATGCCTTAATGGGGGAAGCATCATCCTTCCATAGGAAGCGCATCTCAACCTTAGCGACAGGTTTTTTAAGATGCTTTAAGATACCTTGAGATCCTGAGCTGGCCATTTCCTGATTTACAGCAGCCGAGGATGCGGCCCATAAATTCTTCCTACCATCAATGGGCTCTGCGTTGTGTTTGCAATCTGCCCAAGTCATCTCGGGGATTAGAGAAAACAAAGCGAGATAAAAAACGGCACGGAGCCGCTCTGCGGAGGTGGGGGAGCTGTGCCATCTGACGCCACCGACGCCGAGAGCCAAGCTGCAGAAACGGTTCAGGGATCTTTGCACTTACATTATGACAATCTTTTAGCATCAAGTCCCCCTGAAATCACCGGTGGTTTTGCCCTGGCTACAACTGTAGGACTTGACCCCATATATTTGTAGAAAAAGAACATGAAATGGAAATTGGTCCCATGCTACCTCTTAATGCCCATTTTTCAACAAGCCTATTTTCCGCTCCATAACCCAGTACCCTTTCCCATAATCTCGGAAAGACAGATACATTTTTTGCAAATTAAAACTAAATGTCAAGTCGCTCTGACCGGGGGGAGTGAAAGAGCCGGAGGAGATGCAGATGGAGAGCACCTCACTCACCCCTCTGATAAACGGCATCTCATTTCTGATGCAGGACGGCAACAAAACAACGGCCGCTGTTATCTGACTAAATACCTTCCAAATCTCCAGCTGAAGCCACGTGATTTTCCCCCCTACAGAGAGGAGAGTGCGTTTCTCCATGCGGCTACGCAACCCACTCATTCAACCCTCTCTAAATGCAAGCCACATAGACCTCCATGTCCTGCTGACAGAGCCCGCATCCTTATCTGCTTTAAAGGATCAGCAGCTAAACTGCAAAACTTCTTTCTGCGCTTCAGTTTATGTCCGATATTAATCAGGCTGCGAAAAGATTCTTGGTTTGCTTTTTTCCTTCCATAAAGAGCAAACGTAATTTTCAGGAGCATTTTTCCTGGAGGCACTGTATGAAGGATTTGCCTGCAGCAAGCAAGGCTGAAACAGGGTATTTTCCACTTTTTGTATTTAAGAAAAAGAATGTATTTTTCTTATTTCAAGTTTTGATTTCAGCTGGCAAGATGCAGCACTCACCAAGAAATGACATAAAGATCAATAAAATACTAAATGGTTGGAAATCAAAATGATGGAGTTGACCTTTGAAGGAAAAAATAGATATTGAACTGTGTTTTCAGCAAACAATTATTCTAGTAATTAAACCACAAAGCCCTGAGCATCGATTAGATGCTACAAATAAAATCTGATTATCTCAGAGATTCATTTTCATGCAAATACTCGGGAACATGCGCAGACTGAGCACCATCCAGCATTAGTTGCAAAAAAAAAAAATAAATATGCAGTTGGCTTCTATTTGCTAACAAAAAAGGTCTGATCCCACATTCCTCCTGCATCCAGAACTGAACATCGATTCCCACTGCGATTCGATGCTCTTGTGATGAAACACCAAATGGGAACTTAAGGTTCCTGACGCTGGTTCGATAGCCTTGCAATTGACTTCTTGTATAACCATGGGCAAGTAAATTAATCTCTGTTATTCCATTTCCCATCCTTTCCAGGGGAATATTAAAGGTATAATACATAATATTTAGTCTGTCTTCTCTGTTTCTCTTGCGAGTCGCTTGTGTCAGAGCCTCTTCCTACATATTTTAATAGCCCCTACTGTAACATCTCCATCTGGATGTGATGTTCTAGAAGCTAATATAGTACATATATTAAATCACAGTAAAATGGTCTTATTCAGAAAGAAATGCTCTTTAGCAAGCCATTATTTTAAGTATCAAAGTATCTAGGGTGCTAAGGAAAAAAATAAATATATTCTCCTTTCCCTACCCTCATTAGCATCCATTCAGACTGTATTACCTATTCTTGAAGACTAACCATGCAGAAAAGTTTTTAATGAATGTTTGCAAGGAGAAGCAAATTGTCAAATAAATATAGGGCCAAAGAGGGAAGAATTCTGCTGCTCAGAAAGCTGCTCTGAGCATGTACTTGTGACAGACATTGAACCTGACCTTACTTCTGCTCCAGGAAGGAACATGAAACGCGTTCCTTTCCCTACCTGGTGAAACTCCACTAACTTCAACAGAGTTGTACCATTTTCACCCTATGATGTGCCCTGCCCAGGTATGCTGTCACATTATACGCCTGTAGTGTCCATTGATACCTTCAATAACAGAAGGAAAATTGTGCACGCTGCCAGAAGAAGTCCAGCCCCAGGGAGGAGGTGATACCCAATTGCTACTCATCAACCCAGGCCTGCCTGGACTTTATACTCAGTGCTAATGAAGGGTCCGTGAAAAGATTCTGTTTCATTTAATTCACATAAGGCCTTACCTACTGTCCACTAAGGACAACGCAAACCTGACCGAAGACTCAAATAAACTATATATTAAGCCCAAAATGGTCAATACACATCTCCACTTATGGTAAAATTCACAACTGTGAAGGCTGCAAATCTGTGAAGCAAAGCATCCTTATCCGGGGAAGATAAGAAGAAAAATGTAATAGTTTCAATTAGGCAGGTGAAGAAAGTGAATGGGTTTTCCCAAAAACTCTCCCAGACACCTGTAATGTTCACAGTAGACCTATGGGAATGGGCCCTAGGGAAATCACAGAGAGAGGAAAGGAAATGAGCAACGAGCAAAGCAAAACAGTGGGGAGAGAATATGGAAATGCCAGGATCTTACTGGGAGTACAGTGATTTTCCACTGTGCTTCCACTTCCCAGTGATTTATTCCTGCTGTCTACAAATGTCCTCTGTCACTGGCAGATTTTATCCCCTAAAAACCAGAAAAACTCCAGAAATTATGGCACTCTTTGGACGGCAGGTCGCCAAGAAGGTCGCAGGAGAGCCGGGTACCAGAAGACTCATGATTAGACTCTGAGCTCCAGGAAAGTGATGGCACAAAAATACTTGATGCCTGGAAGTGAGGCAGACAGGGAGGTAATGACACGTAGCATCACGCTAAGGCAGTGTGAAGGATGCCTTCTACTTGTTGCAATGCATTTTGAATGAACGCCACCGCCCTAAATTTATAGCATAAGAAGTGGAGGAGGGAGAAGTCTTCTGCGTACATCCTGTGAAGTCATGTAAGACCAGGCTAAACTAGAGACCCCGCAACAGGATCCGATGTGTCAGAAAGTGTTACTACAGCACCGACTAAAACAAAATATAATCCAGAAAAGTAACTCTTGTTGTGAAGAATTGCCTACAGGTTCTTGGTGCCTACAGGAACCAGTGTGACCATGGGCAATCATCCATCCACAGGAACAAGGATGATGGATCCATTTGCAGCAGGAATCAGCCCCTCCAGTGGGAACATGCTTCGCTCCCAGCAGCTGGCAAGCCCCATGTGGAGTCTGGTAGCTGTCTTTAAATGATTTCCCAGGAAAAGGGGTTCAGGTTAAGGAACACTTTGAGGTGATTTTGGAGTTGAACGGTCAATCCATAGGTGAAGGTTTTGTCCCTCATCCTGTGCTGTACCCAACACTGCAGCAGCCTGAATGCCAGAGGAGCAGAGTGCCAGGGACAGGATGAAGGTCACCACTAAAAGTCCCTTTTTTTGACACGGTGACATCTTGTAGCTCTTTTCTGACTGGGGACTGCTGTCTCCATGGGTCGCTATGCTCTTTGGTCCTTTGTCACAACATTGCCTTCACATGAATTTGGGCTCATCCCATGCCAGTGGTGTGGTTTCAAATCAGATGCTGTGCAGCCTCCCCAGTCCGAAACCTCTGTCTTCTGGCTCCAGAGCTTGGAAATTGTGCAAGGGTAAAGGCAGCTCCTGGGACAGCAGAGGTCTGGCTTGCTTGGAGAGTCAGTGCTTGGCAGCAGTGAGATACATTTATAAAGCGCCACCAGATTATAACAGAAGTCCCATCGCTGCTCCAACAGGCCAAGGCACAGAACAGTATCATGGAAGGATGCTGAGGGCTGGATGAGCTTTCATTAGAACTGACTTTAGCAGCCTCATTCAGGCCAAAAATACTCAAATCATTCACGTTGTATCACCACCTCCCCTTTAGATGCTGTCTCTGGGCCAGAGGAGAGTTGCAGACGCCACACTCTTGAGGAGCCACCCTGAGCACACCACGGTGTGAGTGATGCTCCAGACACGCCAGTGTCTAGCTTTGCTTCTTCTACACTTCATTCGTATTATTGCCCTTTGACAGAGTGCTTGAAAGCATAATACTGATGTGCTGCATTTCCCAGGCCCGCGCAAGCCATGGCCAGCAGTGGAGTGAGCACAAGAAAAAGTGGGCAGCACTTCTCCATCAAGGCTCTTGACCATGCTGTGGTTTGCTGGTGAATGCAAACTCACAATCATACCGAGAGGATGATGCAGTGAGGAAGAAGAACCTGCAATGGGGAGAAAACGCTGTCAGTGACAGCATGGAGGGCTACAGAAACACAGCGCAGAGAGGGCTCTGATTGTCCCTAAGCGCTTGTACGGTGAAGTCCCACTCTCAGCTGGCTTCTAGGTGCTACCACACTGCCAAAGAGTAAAAAGGGAGACAACGTCTTCCTGTTCTCCTCCAGGATGGGCTGGCCATAGGACAGGTCTCCTTGGCGGTCAGGTCCACAGAGGCGCTTAGGGATGTTCCCATCCAACACTAGGTGGATATAAGGAAAGATCTGGTCCCAGAAAAGCTGAAAAAGGGGATAAGCCCTAGATAGAGTCTTTCTAAGCTAATTTCTGAGACAAGTTGCAATTGTTCTGGCACTGCAAATACACACTTATGCCAGTATAAGCTTATATTGGCATACTTATACCAGTATAAGCTGAGCAGAAATCACTGCATCATTTGAACAGCAGTGATTTATTCCCATCTCATATCAAAGGAAGCAGCTGAGCCAGGCTCAAGTTAACCAAGTCCTTCCTGTTTCAGTGCTTCACCTCTGTGGGCCGTTCCCTCCTGATGATTTCATTACAAGAAGCTGGACACTCACAACTGGGTGACAGGAAAACGTCTCTGTAAGAACACAACAGAGAGAGCACTTTCTTCCCTATTGCTGTCGCAAAGTCGCACTGAAGCTCGTGCCAACCCTTTCATAATACAGAAGTCTATTCTCAGCCCTCTTCCTCCAGGAGCTTGCGTGTGTTAGCAAACAACAACTCAAAAACCAATAACAACCAACAAAAAAGATTAGCCAACTGCTGCATGCATCACTTCCCACTGGCCCACCCTATACCCACATCACCTTGCTCCATCCTACCTTGGGTATCTAGATCTGCAAAACAGACAGGAAAACCCCTGGATGCAATGAAGATGTGACTTAACTCAGAGCCACCAACCAGACAGGGCTGGGATGGGGGCAGGAGTGAAGACCCCTATCCCATTTTGTGTTTGTGAGCCTCAGTAATGGCATTACTGCCATGGGGCAGTGCTTCTCTCACCACAGTGAGACGAGCAGCTATGCTTTCAATTTTCCTGGCTTGAAACTAGCAGTCCGGGACATCTCCTGTTTGACTGAAAAGGCTGAAGTGGCTCTAAGCATTAGCTGCAGAAGCTGCTCGAGGATTTCAGCAATGGCTTGCCAGCAGAAGTGCACTTCAGCACTCTCCTCCAACTCCCTCCTCTGCGCCCAGCCTCCCCACATCAGGGTAGCCGGAGCTGTCACGGCAGCGCAGGCAGGGATTGCTGCTTACGGCAGGCGCTGTGCTGAAGTCTGTCTGCAGATCGGCGTTAATGCTCTGGCAGCGCTCGCGACTTGTCAGTCCTGCCATATTTCACAGGCCGCCTTCCGCAGTGAACAAGCCTGGGCTGGGATAATTGAAAGCAGTGCCCACTGATTTATTCCACTTCAAACGCATTACATGCCACCTCCTGGGCATGCGGTCTACAAATAGGAGGAACTCAGAGTATGGAGACAAGTGAAAAAGAAACAATTTTCCCCATTTTGAGAGGCTGGAGGGAGGTGAATCTCTAATTCGTGATATATCCTAACACAGAGAATCGTAGTCCCGCTCTCGGCACTGGAACATCTGTCTGTCCCCAAAGCTTAGCACATGCCCCTGGCCCACACTACAGACCCTTAAGACATTTTCAAGCACCTCCCTGTTGCTGGTTTCACAACATCTTTCTCCGCGTTGCCTCCACCCTCCCTAGCGGGTAATGAAAAGCCACACGTAGGAGATGTTCACAACAGATGCGCTCAGACTGCCTCAGCGCTAGAATGCAAAACCAGAAACTATCTTAAAAGGAAAAGCAAAAGACGCTTGGCTCATTCAGCTACAGCAAAGGCTGAAACGGAGCAGCATTACACTCTGTAAGTAAATCCTGGTGCGCAAGCACCACGGCAGGAAGAAGAGCTACAAAGAGGAGGCAGTTAAACTAAATAATCGTGTTGTTCCAGGGACAAAGGGACCATAGACACTTGAGACGTGAAAGCCAAAGGCTTCTCATGATCAGAGCAACAAGGCTCGTCTCATAACATTGGCCAAATCTCATGACAGCTCCGACGTGGAGCTTGCTGGTGGAAGAGAATGGTATGGTACAGCTGCCCATCGCAGAGAAGCGACGTGTCCACCGACATCTCAAGTCAATGCACTAGGACCCCTCCCTCCTACTGCTATGTATCAAAGCTTCTCAAAATTGCCTTTTGCCACCCCATGGAGAGAAGCCCAGGTTGGGCTGCCCCTGTCATTGGATGGAGCAGGACAACAAGAAACGATGTAGCAAAAACAGAGGATCAGGAACTACTACATCTATCAATGCAATGGAAATCCACAATCACAGTGGGCAGGGGAACTCACAAATATTACACTGGTTTGTTCCAAAATAGCAGTTATGGGCTTTCTACCATACCAGGACTTTCCAGGCCTTAGATGAGATACTCTTAGAAACCTATTAAACTCCCCCATCACCACCAACGTGAGTCAAACCCAGCCTTGATCAAGCAAAATCTCTGCAATATGCCAGTGAATGGGCCTTGAGGATCATCTCCCTGACTATGATAACTAGAACAAACCGCGAAACTTGTTGCCAATCAAAACGGTGGCTCTGGCCGTCTTTTGCGTTGCGAAAGTCATGAAGAGAAGATGCTGTCCAGAAGGGATCCGGGCCACCAGGAGCCCTGCCGAGTGCCCTGGGGAAGTCACTTCATGTCTCTGAGTCTCGGGTCCCCAAATGCAGAAGAGGGTTAATAAGATGAGCTGCCTTTGAGAAGCATCTTGCACAACACCTGTTCTGCAGGGGGAGCTGGACACTATTATATGTAGAGCCTATCCTGGAGCTGCACAACAAGGATAATTACTCACCCCTTCTATTTCTAAAGAAGCCAGTTCCTCGCAAGCGTTGGAAAATGATAATGTGTTGTTTGCCATAAATGCGGTAATTGTATCTAAAACTCTTCATTAACATGGAAATGACAAATAACAAATTAGAATCAAGCATCTACAATTAGGCTAAAAAGCCACGGCAATTTATCATTCTTTGCAAGAAATCATTTTTCACATCATGCACTGTGAATGAGGTCTCATTATGTAATGATATTTAGCTCTTCCACTACTTTTCAGCTTTGCAGCTTTATTAATTGCATTCACAACAGTTCTCTAATATAAGCAAGCAGTGTTATCTTAATCTATTGACTGGGAATCCAAACCTGAAAGCACCGACAGGATGTAATTACAGCCAAATGGAGGCACTAAGACCCAAAGCCAGTGGAGAATGCAGGGGCAAAATCTACAAGTGCTTTCAGCACAGATACGATTCTGTTCCAGCTGAGAAGAGGAATTTGCATTTCATCACAAAGAGTTTCAGACCAGCACTGAGTTCTTCTGCCAATCTCACCCAAAGCCCTATTTCGTCATAACAAAAATTATCTAGGTGACACTTTCCATTCAGCTAATAGCAAAGCTTCCTATTGAAAGTTGGGCCATGAGGCAACGAGTGTTCAAAGCCAGTGGGTATTTCTCAGTAATAACGAGTCAGACACCTGATGGCAATCAAACCAAAATGGTGGCACTAAATCTGTACTGGCTGAGGAGAAAGCGAGTTTGACAGACAAAACTCCCCAAGGGGACAGAACATGACAGTCTGATGCTGGGCTATCCAAATGAAGGGGCCACAAATACACTTGGTAGACAAAAGGTGGAGAAGGCAGCTCCCTTTTTAGCATGCACAGGGGGGAAATGGCTGATCTCAAGCACTTCAGCACTGAAAAGTCTTTGAAGGGAAATGCTTTGAAGGAGAGGAACAATTTTGGTTACTGGAGAGACTGGCAACCTCAAGGTAGGACTGGTGGTTTTTTGTTCTGCAACCCCAGGACAAGCAGGCCTGGTTCCATGTGGCTGACGGTGTAAAACCATACTGGCAGGACTCGGCACTGCACAGCAAACTGGTACAGTGCCTGCCCACCACCTGCACACTGCAGCTCCCAGTTCCCCCTCAGATTTCATCTACCCCCCAGAGAGGTGCCCTGGCTTGAGAGACAAACTCCAAACCAAGCATCAGCCCTACCTCCATGTCCCTCTGGCCTTGTACCTTCAACCCAGGTCCTCATATATTAAGTTTAATTGCTGTAGAGTGGCAGTTCCAGGGGCTGCAGAGAAGCAGAACCCCTGCAGCTCCTAGTAACAGTTATGGGTGAGGCTTTGCAGACAAATGAATATCCAAAAATCTTGGCAAAGTTTGCTGCCACCCATTGAACCTTGAAAAATCATCATCACCTCCCAGACAGCTCTGCAAGTGAAAGGGTTAATTTATCCTCAGATTGTCTGTTATCTGCATTTTCCATTTATTTCACATATGGCACAGAGCACTGTTCCTGCTAGATTAATGTCTGCGTGACTTCAGTCTCCGTGGGGTTTCCTACTGCCCCCAAGTACCTGCAGCTGGTGCTGTGGCATTCTCCATCCCAAACCTTCTGCTCATAAATGAATGGATCCAGTGTTTCTCCAAGCAGATTAACATAATCTATAACAATTTACTTACACGGAAAAGGCATTACCCTGATTGGAACTGGTCAGGGAACCACTCTCTGATAAGGACAGTGATATGACGCGGCTTTGAGAGACATTTTGGAATATGAGTATCTCTGAATGAACTCCTGATTTTGCTGCCATCATCTGTTCAAATAACGAAGAAATGATCTGATGTGTGAGAACCTTCACAAAATTATCTGTATAAAGCTTTAGACCTTAATCCACTTTCAAAGTAGTGGCAAATGTTTATTATCTAAATGCTGACGGCCACTCTATGCTGCTCCGATTCCAAAGCCCACAAAATGGGCCAGAAAGTTTCCTGTTCACTTGACAAGTGTCTTATCATGTCCTCTAGGAAGACAAACTCTGCAGAGACAGACATACAGACAAAGGCGGCACTGACAAGTCCCATGGAAGGAATAAACAGAGGATACTTTTTAAGCTCATTTTTGTAGTGGCCTCACTACACTGTGGCTTTAAAGGACAGTAGGTACACTGAAGAACTGAATTCACGTGTACAGGCTTTCCAGCTGTATGCAACCTGACCTCTTCTTGATGACCACCTCCCCAACATGACTTGACCCTTACATGTCAGCAGATCAATGCTAGAGACTCTCTCCTCCTCCTCCATGCACCAGGCAGGAGGCATTCACCCCGTACTGACCAGCTGCCCTGTGCCCACCAGGTGAGACACGCCACCCGGTCAGCGCTCAAAGGGAGCCTCCCTCAAGGCCCATGCCCAGCTGTGGGGCAGACATTCCTCCTGAGACCTCCAGGTTCTTCTCAGGTGACGGGATGTGTCAGGCTACGTGCTCCATCGTGCAGAGACTCGCGTGCACCCCAAGGAAATGGGGAGATGGGAGATCTTAGTCTGAACTGACCATGGGAGACTCTGATCTCCAGTCTGGAAGGTTTGTGTGACATGGCACCACCCACTAGGTAAAGGGATGCAACAAAGGTCAAAAAAGACAAGACGAAGCAGCAGGAGAAGACATTATGAAATATTTAGAGACCTTTGCCAGGGTTTTATACCTCCCGGTGTGCAGATAAATCTCCACGTTACATGCTAAAAGTAATCAGCCTGGAGAAAGACACAGGCGTTTCATCAGACTTCAAGCAGGGGGCCGGTCTCTTATCTTCCAACAGGTCTTGCAAAATCCTGCAAACAAGTCAGTGAGCAAGTTCTAATCTCAAAGGCGATGTTAATAGCCTTCCCTGAGAGGGAAATTGTTATCCAACAGCATATTTCAGAAATACGCAAAGCCAAGAAAAGGTTGGGAACCAGAAGTTTCTTTTGTCTCTTTCTAAAGTATCACACGCAGTCCATCGGTCAGGAGAGCGCTGGGCCTGAATAAGCTGCATTTTTTTAGTTTATAGCTGTGAAGATTCTGCACGGGGAATCCCTTGGAGAAAGGCTGCCTTTTCCACAGCACAAACAAAACCTCTGTGGGCCATCAAAAATCTGCAATTCTTTGTAGGTACAGAAAACAGTGAAACTGCAGAGTACTTCTGAAATTTAGTCCTAAACATGAAAGATAAATTACTGGCTTTATCCTATAATGTTGTGAATTGGTCCACAGATTTAGGCAATTACTGATCAAGCCTAGTTAGGAATTTGATTGACAGACCAGATGAACTGTTGACTCAAAGCAGTTCATCACAACATCCCGATTTATAAATTTGTCCCTTGACTGAGAAATGCTATTTGTCCACATTTATTTGAACTTGAAGGGATACAGGAGCTTAAGTTTCATTTTCAAAGTCCATTTCTAAGAGATAACAAACAGATTTGCCAAAGCCAAAAGAGCAACAAATCACGCATTTCCATGTGAGCTGTTGGAAACCCAGGCAGCTTTGGGAATCCACAGGAGATTTATGCACACAAGAAGATTTCCATTCTGGTATCTGTAAACAGCGATCAAAACCCTGCAAAACAGCAGAAAGCAAACCTACCTGGTGCCTTGCTGAAAATGCCATTACTTTCTATGCTATTGCACCAGCTTTTCTGCATTGAGGACTTGAGAGAAGATCCTGCCTGTGCTGCAAGCGGGAAGTTTAGGTCAGCCCAACAGCGACAACAACTGCAGGGCAGACCGCCCCCCCCAAAAAAAATGTGCAGAGTCCTCAGCAAGGGAAGGGGACAATGTAAACTTACACTGGTGTCTGTACTCAGCTGCACGTCTTTGGTCCCTGAGTTAAATTATCAACAAGGTCACATCTCTGATTTCAGTATAAAAATGTTTTATGGGGAGCCTGGTGAATCTGAAAGACACTGCATCTTAGAAGGTACCTTTACTTACCGAGCCACATCTCCCTGCCGGTGCGCAAAACCAGACAGTTTCTGGGGTTTCTGTCCCTGGAATATGGTTAAGGGGGAAGCTCGTGCCAAAGGAAGAGAATATCAGAACAGCTGTACTGGGTCAGTTTAGCCCTGCATTCCATCTCTGAAGGCGGATGCTCACAGAAAAGCCTAAACACAGGGCAAACACACAGCTGACACTTCCCTGCCTCACTCTCCAGCCTGCGGCAATTTACTGATCATCCAGGGGTCTCCCAGCTTTCCTCTTTAGAAGGCTTCAATAGATATTTTTGTTTCAGCAACTGTCAACGTTTTGTTTGTGAGCAAAATATAATAAAGGGAAGAAGAGAAGGGATTTCTTGTTAATTATTTCTATTATTGTGACAGCTGAAAGGCCATCTGAGATGACACACTCATGTGATAAATGCTCTATAAACTTGTAAAGAGAGACAGTATATGCCCAAAAGAACCTAAACAACTAAACCACCACAGAAGCACCGATATTGTCCTGTCACCAGGATTCAGACACAGGATGGGTAAGAGATTTGCTCAAGGACACATAAGAAAAAAAAGCAGCACTGCCGCTAATTAAACAGATGAGGAGACCAGGCTCCACTTCCAGCCAGCCTGGGTCAGACCAAAGGTCTGGGTGCCTTGGCAAGGCTGGCAGTGGCCAACAGCACCGTCTAGGAAAAGCTTATGAACAGGACGATCACAGAGCGGCGCTCCATCTACACACCCTCCGGGCACCCAGTGCCTTGTGGCTCAGAGACCTGTGGAGTCAGATGTAGAGTTTCTGCAAAGACTGGGATAGATTTCTCCTCTGTGAAATTGCCTCCCCAAATGGAAAAGCCAACGCACAAACTGTGATCATCCTCAGCATCCTGTGGACAGGCATTCTCCCATCTTTTCCAGATGGGCAGAATGGCACTGAGCATTTAGGGTCAAAATGATGGCTGTTATTTTTCTCTCTGTTCCTTTGTTCCCCCACATCCCACCCCCACATCCTAATGTATCATCCTCCCCTTCCTCTCATAAAGATTTGGAGCAGAGGATTTGCTTTAATTTCTACTCTTTGACAACAGACTCCCCAGATCACCATCCAAATTCACCCTCTTATGGTGATAAGACTAACAATAAACTAACAATAAAAATAACTCTCATCCTAAATTTCCCCCTGGAACTTGACTGTTCCTGGGGTTTTCTCCAGGATCTCTTTCAGAAACATTATCTACGGTTCCCTACTCACCCGACCATAAGTAAGTCGTATTTTCTTCCATGACTCAGCAGGGATGTTTATTCTGAGCATTAACACCCACTCACCCCAAGCTCAGAGTGACTGTGGAAAAAACCTCTGCGTCACTACCTGGGGCCTGGGACAAGGCAGGATGGGTCCAGCGTCTTCAGGACAGGATATAAAAGTGGACACTATAATCAATGCCTTGAAGCAGATTCAGCAGATATTAAGAATTAAATCATAAAATCACAGAATCATAGAATGGTTTAGGTTGGAAGGGACCTTAAAGACCATCGAGTTCCAACCCCCTGCCCTGGGCAGGGACACCTCCCACCAGCCCAGGTTGCTCCAAGCCCCGTCCAGCCTGGCCTTGAACCCCTCCAGGGATGGGGCAGCCACAACTTCTCTGGGCAACCTGGGCCAGGGGCTCACCGCCCTCAGAGTGAAAAATTTCTTCCTGATATCTGACCTAAATCTACCCTCTTCAGTTTGAAGCCATTACCCCTCATCCTATCGCTACATGCCCTTGTAAAAAGTCCCTCCTCCAGCTTTCTTGTAGGCCCCCTTCAGGTATTGAAGGCCGCTATAAGGTCTCCCCAGAGCCTTCTCTTCTCCAGGCTGAACAACCCCAACTCTCTCAGCCTGTCTTCATAGCAGAGGTGCTCCAGCCCTCTAATCATCTTTGTGGCCTGCTCTGGAACCGCTCCAACAGGTCCATGTCCTTCTTGTGCTGAGGACTCCAAAGCTGGATGCAGTACTCCAGGTGGGATGTCACCAGAGGGGAGTAGAGGGGGAGAATCACCTCCCACGAGTTACTGGCCACTGTTCTTTAAACCCTCATATTCATCTTCAGAGCCCACACAGTAGTGACTAATCAAGCCTTAACAACTAATTACTGCTGCTGTCAATTAATACTATTGAAGAGTGCTTTCCCTACAGCAGATGACTGATTCAGGGATGCCAGCTCTGGTTTGCAGGGAAGGTGTCGCAGTGCCTGTGCTGGTCCATGTTTATGCACTCTCCCAGGAGCTCCCACCGGCTGCAGTCACGGCTCCAGGAGACATCCCTGGGGACAGGATCCCCTGCAGCACCCTGGGAAGGAGCCATGAAGCTGCATCCCAAGCCCTGTGCTGCCCCCAAAGGCACTTCTGTGTGCTTTGTGCTTTCAGAGCCCACCTGCAGCCAGGCCAGTACCTCCTCTTGGGCAGACGTGACCTAGCATGGCCTGAGACATTAAGCCTGGGCCAGACTTAACCACTGTGGCTTTTGCTCTCACCTTGTCAGGATGCAAAGTTTGAAGACATACACAAGGGGCCAGTGATGCAGCCCTGCTAAGCATGAAGCAAAATGATACACGGTCCCAGAGAAGGATCTTCACAGACCTCATAGCAGCTCCAAGGCTGTGGGACACGAATCTCCACTGGAGCAGTCACCAGAACAATGCTTAGTTTTGCTAGCTGGGATTCTGACTTTATCTGCTCCATTAAGATATGCACCTTAACAAAAAACGGTCCTGGCTTGCCTCTGTCTAGTAGAAGTTAAATTAACTCTCTGTATCTCCTGCTCCATGCTGCAATCACATTGGAGCATGCAACGTGTGGCTGAACAGGGCTGACTCAATGTGGAGTCACTGCAAACTGCGACTTAAGAGGTCATCACAAAATACCTGAGCCACATAGACCAGCCACAGGCACGTTCCCAACCGACAGGAAACATAAGGTGCTCTGACCTAGCTCAGCTCATCTTGCTGCAGCCAGGCGATGGCACGTCACCTTGAAGTTGCTGCAGACTAAGCCCACATGCAGAAGCAGCTACCGTGCTTCAGCTGATGCTCCGTAACTTGACATAAGCCTGAGGCACAAGACCACATGAGTCTCCCAAGAACGCTGCAACCAGGAATGCATCTGCTGGCTACAATAAGGACAGCGAAGGGTAGAGCAGTATGCAGCTGCATTTTGTCTGACAAAGAAACCACCTCCAGCCTAGATATTACACAGCTGCACACACCTACAGGCAGTAGGTGTCTATTGGAAGACTCTGTCTTTGCCTGCTAAACCCCAAAACATCTTCTAAATCAACAGCATATTATTTGCACTTAATAAAATCCAGTGTTCACAAACAGCACTCACAGGAACACGTTCTGGCTACGGGAGAGCACATATAACCAGAAAGCATTGCTTCATTGAGGCGATTCATTTGGTCTAATGCTATACTCAACCCTCTACCCAACAGTCCCTACAACCGAAAAATAGAAAGAGATTGTATTTAACCAGTTCTTACAGGTTTGAAAATAACAAAACCCAAGAGGAAAATATTTTTCTGACAGGATATTTATACTGAATCCTACCTTATCATCTTCCAGAACTTGCTTATGGACAGTTGCAAGGAAAGCCAGGACTGAGCGGGGCAAAGCAACCACCCCGCAAGGCTTACTCACAGGAAGAAACAGGTTCTGCCTGGACTGGAAGGGCAGACGCCAAGATCTCTTCTCAATCCTAAACCAACGCACGCGCTCAAGTCTGGCTTTTGGGACAGCTGGGTTGAAAAGGAACAAAATCAGGGCAACTCAAGGGGGGCAATCCCATGCCAGGTCAATAAGGTGGTGTGGGGAAGCCATCCAGGGCCCTCTGAAATCCTCCGTGGGCGTTAGACCTGTCCTCAAGTGTGCAAAGAGAAATGCCAGCTCAACTTGCACGTGCAGCAAAAGCGCAGAAGGACCATCACGATGCCACACGTGTCAGGGCTGGGTTCCTGACGGGGACCTCAGAGCAGCATCCGATTCACCTTGTCATGGACAACCATAATGATGGATGCAACAGCATCTCCAACTTACGGGGACAGGGACAGAAGCGCAGCATGCCACTCTGCTGAACAAAAGAGGGGGTTCCCTGGGGACATCTGTTGTGGCTGCAGAATGGGTGGCCAGGAGGACAGAGCTCAGCCCCAGCGACTGCATCGAGCCCCTTTGCTAAAAACAAGCACAGCGTCCCACTACTGCAAAAGCCTGGCTGAGAAAGTCAGCCTGAGCGGTCAGAGGGGAACGGGGGAGATGTGGGGAGAGCAACCTAGAAAAGGAATAAAACTGGAGAAACTCTTGGCCTCGCATTAATAAAGCCTCAAGAGCAGATGGCATTGCCGGTATATTAAAATAAATGATAGGCTATCAGGGAACAGCCTTGCTGAAACCCTTTATTATATCCCAGGCTCGGATGAGGCTGTGATTAGAGCTATTCAAAAACAAGGCAAAAAAAAA
>VYZM01005379.1:513439-548222 GCA_013398915.1 Dromas ardeola
AAAAGGCAAGCAAAAGCCTCTAGTAATTCTCAGCGCATCGACCCCTCTCTGTGATTAATGCTGATACCCAGCATTTTTGCAAAACAACAATTGCTTGAGGTTTGAGGTAATTATTTTATTGTCAGTCAAAATCTAAGCAATTTACTTATTTCCAATACACGTTCCTAACACGGTCTCAGGCAGGGCAGGATTTATGTGTATCAAGAGAGCATCCTTCCAGGAAGGAACCTGGATCACTTTTGATCCTCAAGTGGTCTTAATCTGACCAAACACCAGAGGGGAGGTAGGTTTAACATCAGTCACTTGCAGTTTGCGCTGACCAAGCAGAGAGAAAATGTATCTACAGTCTCATTAGAAAAGAATATTTTAAAACCATCTTCTCAATAAATTACCCTCTCTCTCTCTGCTGCTCGTTGCAATGAGCTCTTTCCCTCTATTTCTCTCTTATCGGCTCTGCAATGGAGCCAACATTTTAACCCAAAAGATCAGCCTCTGACGCAAACCCCCAGGAGGAGAGTGGCAATTCAAGGCCGATGAACCTTTGCATTCCCTCTCTCCATTTTTTTTTTTTTTCAGAGGCCTGAAATAGCATGAAAACAGACAGATCTTTTGCATGGTAGTATAGATCACTATTACAAAATAAATGTGATTTCTCCAACATAAGGACAAGTCTCGTTTTAAAAGGCAAAGGCCACCCAGACTAGCACATAAAGGAAAAATTAATAACTCTCACCCAGGGGAAGCTACTGCCCTGCCTGTGGTCTTCAAACAAGCTAAGTGATTACTAAAATCCAAAGGGAGAGAGGGCTGAAAACCATCTCTTCTGTATAAATGGAGCCAAGTTTCCTGACACATATAAACTGAAGGATAGAAGAAGAGACAAAGCACGCTGAAACGTGATACCTGCATACACTGAAATTGCAAACGCGACCGGAAAAAAAAAGGATTACTGCAGATTAAAAAGAGAGGGAAGACTCTATGATTTATATCACATGCGGGCTGACAGACATGGGGACAGACAGCCAGTGCCAAGGCAGCTGACAGTCTAGAAGGATGCCGGCCTCACCGCGCTGCACAGAAACCCAGATGGTGCTGGGTTAGCAGATGCAGCCCAGCCTTCGCAGCACGGAGCTCTGCGCAGGCTAATGGACCCTATCCTTTAATCCAGGCGAAAAAAAAAAAACCAAGATAAATTACTTGGAGCAACAAATGCCAAGCCATGCTCCAAGGTAGACACATCCTAACTCTAAAGGCCGTAGCAAATGGATGGATAGAGGCAGACAGCTGGAGAAGGTCAAAAATGCTCAGCCACGTGCCTGAGTTTTCCAGCTTTGCTTTCTTGGGCCAGCAAAAGCAACTGGAGGTGCGGGCAGAAAGCCTTTTAGAAGGGGTCCTCCTGTGCTGGGAAAGCCCAGGAGCTTGGTGCTGCTGCCTTTCCCTGCTCCCCAGCAAACCGAGAAGGCTGAATTTGCTCAGCTGTGGTCTGCCAGGCAAACTGTAGGTGACCAGTGGCCCAAACTTCAGTTCCCTTCAGCCAAGCCTTCCTAACGCTCTCCGCACACGAACATCACCCAAGTCTCCCCTTCTCCAAGCTGGGAAGACAGCCATTTTCACCACAGAAGCTGTCACTCCCTCCTTGCGGGTATTTCAGGAGATTTTTGCATTGCATGGTAGCGAGGACTAGGGCATGCAGGAGTGACTGCAGTCCTCAGGCTTGGGTTCATCCATGCCTCCCAACATCCATTAGAAACATCCTCCGGTCAGCTTGACCTCAGCTGGGACCTCTCATACTGACCATGTCAGCCACGCTGACCAATGTCCACTCTCTCTTCTCACGAACCATCAGACAATTTCTCTGTGGCTTCATGCCACCTCGCTCCAAACTGAAGAAAAAGAGGCAGGAGTGCTGTGGATGGACAGGACCTCTTCATTGCCCTCAGCAATAGCCAGTAACTCCAGTTTAACACTTTGCCTGATGGGATCCCATCTTCTTCGTGGGCAGGGAGAGGGAAGGCAGAGCAAAACCTGAGCAAAGACCTCTAAATCCACCCCAGCTCCTGGAGGCAGCACTTAAGGGCTGGTAACAAATGGGCTTAGACGGCCTTCCTCTGACACAGGTTTAACTATAGAGGCATAAATCTTGTGGAGGGGTTATTTCAAAGTAATGTATCTGAGGATGTTGTAGTGCTGCTGTTTCTCGATATGCTCCACCAAAAACGTAGGCTAAAGTACCAGCCCAAGTTTCCTGCAGGAGGTTTCCATATAAGAAAGGCCCCTGCTGTCTTCCCCTTCCCTATGATCAATTGCAAGCACATACTTTTTATTGCAAGCAATGGCTTTATTTCACCCATTTCTGACAGCTGCTTGCTTTCAGAGCTGCGTATCACCAAAACACCCTCCAATCTTCTGTTTTACTCATTGCTGTACCCTTCTCTCGGTCTTGATTTCTGCTTCGAGGACAAGAGTTGAGGTGCTGCCAAGAGGAAGGATGCAGCTCTAACCCTTCAGTGGTTCGTGCCCCGTGGCTGGAAACTCCTCATCCCAGTTCACAGTCGAAGAGACACACTGTCAGCTTCTCCCATTTCAAAGGCGTGGGCACGATAGTCTTGTGCTGAATGGAAAAAGGGAAGAGCAGGGTGGTAGGTCAGGACCACGGGGCTGAGACTTGTCCAAGTATCGCATCTCCTGGAAGGTCCCATCGTCCAAGGTCCCAGCACGGGGCATAGGGCTGCTTCTCACCATGCCACCACGCATCGTGCTGCAGAGCATGTGCAGAACAGGTCTGCAAGGCTCACTATCTCAGCTGGGCTTGGAGCAGAAGTAGGAGGAAGTCAGATCGAAGAAAGAAGCAATATTAAAGCGGGGAAAGAGACACGGTCCCCAAAACAGCTTGGGATAAAATCTGATGAAAGGAAAAAGCCATCTCTGATGTGAACTGTTCCCTCCTGGGAGCTGCTCTGTCGTTACAGCAGCATCTGTCACGCCGATCTGGCAGAGAGGATCGTTATTGTTTACAGGTATGTGGATGCAAAATTTCCTTTGACAAGGCAAACCTGATTAAATATCAGTCTGCTCCAGGATTAAGACGCAACCATGAACAATAACTTAAAACAGTTAAAAAAGAAGTCATTCCAAACAGAGTACACATCCCTCACGAGGAACAGAAACTTGATTTAGGCACAGATTGATGATGGGAGCTTTATTACTGCTTGGGAGAGGAAAGGGGAGCTAGCAAGGAACATATGGAATGGTATAAATTATTTGGAGCACCCAGAAAGACAGGGAAAATAACCATCTATATTTCTGAGACTGCTCATTTCAGTCTGCAGCCGTCTGGAACACAGACCTCGCGTGGCCAACATTTTGTGCAACAAAACTCCCACAAACAGGTACAGGGCAAAGCTACGGAGGGCAGGATGGCTGCAGGCAGCTGTACTTCGAACACGTCGGGGGAAAAAAGTTTGCTGGCTCCACTCCCGATCCTGGCTCCTGCCAGCCCTTTCTCACCTGGGCTTTCTATGGACTCAGCCCCCTCTGTTGGGATGGTGAGTTTTTGCACCTTTTCCAGGGAGAAATGCAGGTGCACACGTTCTTCCTCCAGCAAGAGAAAGGAAACGCTCATGCACTAATTTAATTCACCTCGTTCAAATCCCTGCTCTGCTAAAGGCTCCCTCCTGAAACCAGTGGGGTCATTTGGCCTCTCTGTGTTTTTGTTTGCCACCTGTAAAACATGGATACCCTTTCCAGGGTAATTAAGAAGATAAATGCATTAAAGATTAAAAGGCACTCTGATGTTCCAATAACGCGAGCTGTAAGTGTACTTAAAATAGATCCATTTTGGGCAGCAATTAAAGAACATACTACTAACTTCTGAGTCTCAGCTTCTGTCTTCCTAATGCTGGTTATTTTTGCCCACAAAAGCATTAATCCAAGCTTCCTGTAAAAATGACATTTCAAATATGCATCACTTTCCACTACTGCCACTCTGCCTTACCATCATTAACCAGTGGCATCCGTTATATGGTTTACGCAGTAGAATTTGAGATCACAGATCTGCAATACAGCTAGAGCGATTTTCTCTGTAACTACTCAGAACTGCAAATATTTTTTACTCCTTAAAAAATAAATCACATTTCAAAAGTGTGTTTATTATGCAAGTGCTTTGTCATTACCCAGGTGAGAGAGTTATATGACCTTCCATTATTCTAATGTGAACATCCATCATATTCCTTCTGGCAAAGGACTCCAGATGTTGATGACCCACCACAAACCCCTGAATGAAACCACCAACCTCAGGACCCACAGAAGCGAGGACGAGCATAACACCAGGATAAAGCACAGAAACTAAGGGGTGTGTGTAACTCTCCCAACTGCATTATTATTTCTTTTCCTTTAATAATTAGACCTGGTCTAGTAATGATTAGACTCATAAGATTTCAATTATATGAACAATAAATTCTTGGGTTTATATATATATACATATATATATATAAGAGGTGTGCCTCCTCTTTGCCCATAAAACAAGATTTTGAGCATAACAATGGAGTTTCCTCTGTTAAAGTTTATGGTTCAAATCAGTCTCTCCTCTGTTTACTGCTGTTATCTCTCATTAGTGGTGGCCTCAGATAAGCCACTGGTGGTTTCAGTCAGCATCTTAAAGAATCAAAGTCCACCATAACAACCTCTGCTTAGACAACTTGAGCCACACATTCAAATTGTCACAACCCTATATGCCTCAGGATGAAAATGTCATTGTCACTCCAAACACCTCCGTACGCTTTGAATGCACAAAGCAAACTATTACATGCTCCAAAGCAGCAAAATTAAAGGCTGAGTAAATTGCTCTAGACCTCCTGCTGCTATCTTACTGTGGACGGCAGGAGTTCTTCATCTTGGAATATGGACGATAAGTACACGCTATGGCATTAACAAATAGCTTGGGAGCCTGGGGACGTTTTCATGCTTTAACACAAAGTTCCCACAGCAGTTCAAGCTACGTTGCTATGTCTTCGCTCATGGTCTGTAAAACGACTCTCACAGACACTGGGAGAACAAGTACTCTTGAGAAGCGGGAGAAGAGCACAGTCACAGTAGCCACCACCAACACAGAAGCAGAGGGCCTTGATCTCCGTGGAGGTGTACAACAAAGACCATCTACTTTAACATTCATGAGGAATAACTAAAGGACCCAGAAACTGTTCAGTAGGTTTGAACCCATCTAAGCCAACTGCAGTTCTCCGTGTAACGCATAAACATTTAATTGCAAAAGAGGTAGGCAGGAGAAAATTACGTATTTTTATTCACTCCCAGAAAGACCAAGTTTCCTGCTGTTCTGATGCTCTCTGAACCATTAGTGTTCAGCTACCACACGCTACCCTCATACAAATCAAGAAACAAGTAGACAAAGATCAAAGCCATCTCATATACAATGCAGAGAGGTCCCAAAGTACTGCCGTGTCCTTCACTGGCAACCTCTGAAGACAAAGCATTTGAAGAGGACACCAAAAGAGATCCCAAAACGTATTCAGACCTTCCTTCTCCAGAGATGCAAGCCACCAGAACTGCTTTTGGAGGATCAATTTCTATTTTATAAAGACACAGATGACATCACCTTCTGCTTTAATTTTTGTCTAAATATTGCTGGTTAGAGAGTCAGCTGATGGACCGTAAAACTGACAGCCTCGTTACCTGTGCATATAAATTGCTTTTGCTCAGCTGGAGTTAACGTAGGACCATCTGATCTTCCCAGAATTGACATTTTTAACGATTCCGTTTCTCCAGCACTTTCTCACTGACCACTACAAAAATCCAAACTGTCTCTTGCTCTGCCAAGCTGTTTGTGGATCAAGGTACTTGTTCTCTAGGGATTTGCAGTGTGTCAGCCATCAGACCAAGCAAACTCAATAATAACTGACCTGACAATGGCTACTCCAATACTTCTGGGCTCTTCTGTACTATAGATTTTAGCGTTAAATGTCAAAATTCTGAAGGCCAGAAGACAGATGCATCCCCAGGAGAAGGGCCTATGTGCAAAGTATTTTAAAGATGGAAAATACCAACTGTAAAAGTTTGCTGCTTAGGTGGTGCACCCTCATCTTGTACTCTGTTGGGTACTGCCATCTTTCCTCAAGTCTTCCTTTCCTGTGCCATATCCCATGTCAAGCAGAACAACTTCCCTCCCTAAACGATGTTTTCCCTCGCACAAGATGGGAAATCCTTCCCATCTCAGCACTATTTGGCGAAGGGAGGGAAGCGCAGAGCTCTTCCCCGGGATGCACAAAGGCGCACGCCGCAGGCTGAGGCAGGTGGGCGCACAGTGCCCCTGCCCCAGCTGCATTCAGAGCTGCAGCTCCCCCCGCCAGGGGCTGCGCCTGGGGACGTCCAGCGGTTACGAAGCCGTCTTAAAATTAAAGTTAATTTTAGCTTTAGAGGAAAAGCACTTAAAGAAAATGGATTTCAAAGAGGTAGCACTTACAGAAAAAGGGTTTAAAAGAGAAATAGTCCATGCACATGCCCAGCAGGTCTAAAGCTTTACGAGCCCTTCACGGTGAGTCTGGTCTCTCCAGGTGCTCCAGCAGAACAATGTGGGCAGTTCTTCTGACCTCCTGCCAGGGTTGCGGGATTTCTTCTGTTCTTAACAATCCTCCCCCTGCTGACACAAGCTATATGCTTTTTCCACCCCTCCTGTTCTCCCTAATATACCCCATAAAGAAACACATAACCAGGACCAGGTATGGACACAGGTATGGACACAGCAGCGGCCCGGCGTATGCCCATGCACCCAGGGCCAGGGAACCAGAGCAGAAACTCCCAGCTGGCACAAACTGGGAAGAGGGGAAGGGCTGCACTTCCACAGCAGCATCTCAGGGAAAAGGAGCCCAGCACCACGATGGAGATGCGACAGCACCTCCCATTCCCAGCAAATAAGCCCTTCGAACACCGGAGTTCATCTCCTTCCTTGGCCTCAGATTTTCACTGTGAGCTCATGCAAGTCTTTGGGTTTTCTTTGTGCCTCTAAAACATAAATGATTTCCCTTCCTCTTAGGAGCACTGTGGGCATCAGCACATTGTAGATGATGAAGGAAGAAATATCAAAGAGCCATTAAGGTTGTCTAGACAGAAAAAGAATAAATGGCTCTTTACGTAAGTGTTTACCTGGTGGAATAACAGAGGTGAGTCACAAGCAGAGTGGCTGATCCCACCGCATCCCCTCTTTTCTCGCCTACAACACCACTGCACAAAAGTCCCATCTAACTCCTCCTCTCAGCCACAGCCTCATCCTCTTCCTCACCGCTGCTTGCGCAAACCGTAACAGCTTAAAAATAAAAGGCAATCCAAACTATTTGGATCTGGTGACAGATAACAGCCAGGCACTTCCAGAGGATGCAGAAATTCATGTCCGCCCAGTATTTCAGGTGCTTGGACTTGGTGCTTTGCAGTTGACCTACCTTGACAGACTTCACAACGGCTCCTCCAGTTTGCATGAGGGTCAATAAAACCTAAGTTAGGGAGAAAAATACTGCCTTTTGCCACACAGTCAATTTATTCCGCGTCTGAAATTTTTGGAAAGATGGCCTTTCCAAGCTTTAAGAAAGAGAGAAGGTGGTGAAGGATGAAGGCTGCAGGATGATGCGATATTAAACATCAGAAACGGAACTGTGCCCATGTGTTCAGAAGCAGATCTCCAGAAGAGACACTGCAAAGTGCATCCTCCAGCATGGCTCTGCCAAGGGCAAGGGGACGTCATACCAGATGCTATTATGCAAGGAGTGTTAAAGCTACATATTGTTCCATAGCCCAGGCCTCCTTATTTTCTGTACATGATTATTACAGCCTCTCCAGCCAGAGAAGTTTACTGCATACAGGGATAGCTTCAGCCTGTGGTCACTGCTTTCTCACCTGCCTCATTAACCAATGCATCTGATGGGTATCTCCTACCCTGAGTCTCTTCCTTCAGCAGTGAAGGTGGTAGGGCTGGAAATGCAGCCAATGACTCCAGTTCAGACCTGCATCAGCCATGAACAGAGATTCGTCTGATGCCTTATGCAGAAAAACCTCCTCTATAGCCCCAAAGCTCACGGTGACAGCCTATGTCATATACAAGAGCATCTTCAGCAGACTCCAGGCACCCTTCCAGACAAACTAACCATTGCCTTGCACCCTGGATCTGGGAACAGGGCTCCCATCAGAGCCCTCTGGAGACCAAGCCAGATAACATTGCATCAGCCACCCTAGCTGGGACAGTTAAATGTACCCTGAAGAGATATCAGTGCCATCTTTCTCCATGCTGCACAACATGATGCCTGGTCTATTGGGACATACTTGGAGTTTGCAAAACGCTGCCTCTCTTGAACACTTTCCAAAGCATAAGCCAGGGTTGACTGATCCAGAGGCAAAGCTCTGCCAAGCCATCCATCCTGGTACACACTGTCCTGAACCAGGCAAATAGCTTTAGATGGTCAACAGCTTAATGCTACCTTCTCACTATTGCTAGCAGTCATACAGAGCTCACCAAGCCAGCCCACTGCACCCCTGAGTGCAGAAAATATGCTGCTCCTCTCATGTTTTCTCTGGAGACACCACAAAGATCCCACACCAAGTAAATGAATAAGATGAGAACACAAAGCTGCTGATGCGACTCCCATCATAACTCTATGTTTCTTACACACTTTTCCTCCAAGCACGGTCATGTACCTCTAATCCAGCTTGCCAAAGCCAAACACAAACCCATTAAATACGTATAATTATTGTCCCCTGCAACAGCTCCTCTCCAGCCTGTTGGGATAACAGGACACATGAAACAGATCTGACATGGAAACCACCCAATAGGTGGTTTTTCAAGCAAGAGTTAGTGGGACAGGGAGGCATCAGACCTGATGCAAACTCAATCTGCCCTCAAAGAGCAACCCTCCTGTGGAGATCTTGAAATACGCTCTTTGATTCTATTCAAAGGAAGCTAACAAAGCTAAAGCAGGCTGGAAACAGCATTACATGGGAAGAACTGCCAGGTTAAATCAGAATTTAGCACACAGGGGAAGTAATAGCTCTTATAACACAACATATAAGAGAGTTTTAGGATTTCTTTACTTGATGAGCCTCTCAAAGCAGCTAGTTCTCTAATAGACACAGAGACTTTCTGTACAGACGTGTTTCAGCTCCCACCAATTCACCTGAAAGGCTCCCACTGCTTCTGGTGGGGCTTGGCTTGGAAATGGAGTACGCTGGGAAATGATCCCAGTGCCCTGAGACAAGCTGGGCAAGTTCCCTTCTAAACTCTACCTTGTCCCACCCCAGCTTTGACTTGCATCAGATGGACATCGCACATATAAAGTCTGATAAGCCATTCCTAGGTGTAATAGATCAGTCCAGTCATTAAACACAAGGCCTATACATACAATAGGAATAAAGCGTGTAAAGCTTTATAGACACTTTGCGGGTTTGTCTTGCTTAGCATTGCCAGCTTAGTGTCCCATACCTGCATCATACACCCCTTAAAAATGCTGCTGAAATAGCAGCAAATCAGCAAATGGGCTGATTAGCAACTACCCAACTCATTTTGTCCTCACAGGACGTATATCCCTGCACAAACCCACCTCAGGCAAAGGGAACTGAAATTTCCCCAGGTATCTCACCTGAGAAGTTATTTATTTGTCCACCCTTGGAGCAAGACAACACTAAGCTCTGGGAATGAAGGAGCAGGTCTGGAGTATTCAGAGCAGCTCTCCCCAAAATGAAAACTCAGGTCACTCTGCCTGGAACCCATCCCAGTTCAACCAGTTGTCACTGGTGGATGGGGTTTCCTTAGAAATGAACCTGCTGTGTGTTTAGCTTGAGAGCCAACCCGTGAGAGTTCCCGGCACAAGGGTCTGCCCCACGCAAAGCAAAGAGCAGGAGACACGTCTCCTGTAAGGCTAAAGGAAGAAGGGGCTTTTTGTCTTACCCAGACCCTGGTTCTGCTGCTCCCACTCAATGGTGTCAGGAACCTGGTAGGACACCCCAGCCAGCTGGGCCACAGGGTTTTCCAGGCCAGCTATGGGGTCCTGGGAGGTCTCGCCTGGAAGCGTGAAACCTGGCAGCTCCGTGTCACCCTCCATGCTTTCATCCATCGAATCTATGTCTTTGTCCTCCTCGTCTTCCTCTTCCTCCTCTTCCTCTTCCTCCTCCTCTTCATCCTCCTCCTCTTCCTCACCCTCTGGCCAGGGAGACACAAAAGCAACATCAGGAAAGGCTGCACAAGACAGAACGTTCATACATGTCTATAGGTGAACACCAAGACAGCCAGCTGATACTACTTCTCCAAAGGCAGACCAGCTGAATGAACTTGTGCCTGTTTTCTAACAGGAAACACACTCAAAGAGGTTAATTTGGAAGAGCTCACCACCGTCTGAAGTTGCTAAGTAACTTAGACCATCAAATGCATTAGTGGGAAACACTGTTATGTTGCTTCCTAATAGCAGAGTACAAACAAGCATGTGCATGTGTACAAATACCTGAGCATATATAACTACAGTGCTCTCTGCTCAACTAATTTCAGCTCAAGTGAGAACTATTTCCCTCATTTCCAATCTCGGAGGCAGCAAGAAGTTGGTTCCATTTTTAACTTTTATTAAGGTCTGGAAAGGACGCTGCTTTCCAGCCCAATTAGATGGCTACGTCCCCTCCTCCAGAAGAAGCATCTCGCTTTAATGCATGCTGGCAGATCGGCTCTTGGGTGTGAAGAACAGTGGTGATGGTAGTGATCCTCAGCAGGTTTGTACCCGCAATCCTGTCACAACAGATTTACACCAGACAGAGGTATGACCAAGGAAGACTCGACACAGTATTGGAAAGAAGGCAGCACAGCCAACGCTTCACGTGACGGCAGATAAATGTGCCACTGGGGAAATCCCTGTATATTCTCCCCTAGAGCAGATAGCTGTCTTATTTCAAAGCTGACCGTACTGTTAACATATGGAGAGATAAATATTTAAGCCATATTTCACTGCTAGAATATAGAACAGCAACACAAGAACAACCATACTGGATCAAACCAAAGGCCCTTTCTGCCCACATCCTATTTCTGACCAAGCCACTGAAGATGAAGACTAGAGCAGGGCACACACAAAGCCAGTCTTCCCACAGTCTCCCTTCATCTTTTAATCAAAGGCTCAAGGACTTCCTGAGCCAGAATTTTCATCTGAGCTATTTAATAGCTACTAATGGAGCTACCCACCATGAAAAGATAGTATCTGGAATAATGACATGCTTTGAATTTCTGATGGTTAGTTTTTTCAAAGACGAAAGCTAAAACATAATATTTATGCACTTTATCTAATTTACATAAAGCTCTGCTCAGCCCTGCAGAAAAACTCCCTCCTGATGTACTCAGACTGGGAGAGCCCATCACCCTGCGTCTGAGCAGCTGGTTCAGCCAAGGGTCTAAGACTGTGTTAAAAAGTAACAATCCAGCCAAATCAGCTTTTGTTATCTAGGTATCCCTTTATTTCTGTTGGAGTGGTACCTCATATAGGTGACGGACACTGCAATTAGATGGAGCAGCTGAGGTAGGACACCTGAGGGGCTGCACATATCATACCTTCTGTAAGCAAAGCAGGTGATTTCTCCTTTCTGCTGTGGGATGCAATGGCACTCCAGCACAGCTGTTCCACAAAACACCCAAGAACCAAACTGGGGAACTTTGAGGAAGCTGTTTAGTTGTCGGCTATCTGACTTGAATTAACCGGGGGGAAGCTGTACTCCTTCCTTTGGCCTCTACTTCACAGACTAGAATATCTAAAGAAATCAGCGTACCTTATAAAACCACGGCATTCACTGTGCTCCTTTCCTTCTAATTCAAGGATCTGTTTTAAAACATTGCATGTTTTTTCCAGCTCAAGAGACAAGACAATCCTGCTCGCCACCTTTCCATTCCAGCCCCGCATTTCATACAAATGAGCTGCTGTTTGAATTTAGCTGTATCACCCTGCTATAGCATGGCTTTCAGTACCTGGAAAGGAATGATGACTCCTGCAAACATTATACCGCACAGAGCATCTAATGGAGCTTACAGGGATGTAGTTAGCCCCTTGAATTCCCATTACATTTTATAGGCAGTTTCTGTCTTATAATGTGCCCGTCATTTCAAATCAACGTAAGAATTTTCTCTTATCAAGCGGCATGTTTCCATACAAAATACAGAGCTTCTGTAAACCTGAGAATGGCACCTGGAGAGTGCTTGCAGGAAACCTGCAAAGACAAGTTTATGTAGGTCTTTTGCCTCTGCTGAGAGCAACACAGCTATAAACATTTCCAAACTTTAATAGAAAAGACACTAAACAGCCAGCACACCGGAGAGGAGGAACACGAACAGAGGTTTTTCCCTAGATGGACTGGGTGAAAAAGCAGCCAAGAAAAAACAGGGACCAGATATTTATCTCCGAAAAACTAGTTTGGGACAAGGTTTTTAGAAGCTTCTTGTGATTTTAGCAAGCCAAATCAGAGACACCTGCCAGGATCTAGTTTTGAAGCAGCAGATAGCCATCTCTCTACCTCCAAAGCCTAGCAGGCAGCCAAGCTGAACACCCAAATTGAAAGTGCCAAGACTACTTATCATGTCCGATCCTCACCAAGCTACATTAATCATCACGCAGCCGCAGCACAGAGATGTGAATAATGTAGTCCTTGTAGCACAAACGCTGCGAGGGGAAAAGAGAAGGCTCTTGACTTGTTTCCTCCTCCTCCTCCTCCTCTCTAGCTCGTTCCTACTTCTGAAAACAGCTTTTTAACCCCCCCATCCCGAAATGCCAGCAGCTTGCCTTGCTGCAAGGTGCAGCGCAGAGCACCACTTGGTGGTCACAAGGAGGAAGCTACACTTCTCAAAAAATCACGAACTTCACAAACGTTGTTATTTCAGGAGCAGAGGTGCAACAGGAGCCCGGCAGCCGTGGGCAGGATGCACATAACACTTGGTAGCCTCATGAGATGGAAACTGGAAGCGAGCATCACACAGCTGAACCTCAAGCTGGAGGTTTGTGCTTCACACAAGAGCCTTTTGCAAAACCCACATTTTCCCTCCTAAATTGGCACTCTTCGGCCTTCAGAAGCCTCAGTAGCAGCTTTGAAGAAAAGATGCAGAAGAAATAGAAAGCAGCAAGAACTGAAGGTGCAAAGCCCAGCAGATTCAGAAGGCATCCGGATTTTCACGTGCGTTTGCAGCCCATTGTGAACTACTTTGTGCATCGTGCTTGTATATACTCTTCAGCTTTGGCTAAGGTTCACCTTACAAAAAAGATTAAATTGTATGATGAAATGCTGGTGCCTCAGGGTCAAGGCACTAGTCTCCAATCAAAAAAAACCCATGCAAGTATAAAGTTTTCTTGGCCACAGACTTGAATCTACCAAAATCAGGCATTCACCTAGAGCCCAGCTGTAGGAACACTTCTGAACGCCTGACAGTGGTCACAAGCACCCCTCGCTCGCTGAAGCCAGAAGTTACACAGCACCTATAGTGGTTTCTGCTGTGAGCCCTCCCCTGCTCTATAGATCTTCATATGTCACATATAAACCGATCCCATTATCCTGTTTGCATCCACCGAATCCCAGCTCTTGCTTGTGACGTGCCACGTGGACCTATCAAGGAGGGATGGCATCCTGCCTCCTCTCCTGGTGACACCGGGAGACTTCAGCACTGAAACGCTTATAGTCCAAGGAGATGTTCACATTTTCTCCTGCAGTTAGGGCAATACAAAAGCAGTCTAGGGCAATGCAAGAGCAGTCCAGGGCAGAGTTAAAGATTCATCTCCAAGAGTGAAGAAATCCAAAACCTGTCACTTTGACAGGCTAAATGAGCACTATATTCTGTAAAGTAGCCTTTGCTTCACCTTCACTGAAAAAGGAAAAAAAAAAAATCAAGACACTTAACACCTCCCTGCTGTGACAACAATACAACCTAAGTAAGATGCAAGCAGCAGGAATCCCCAGGAAAATGAGATTCCCAGTTCACATCTCAGAGATTTTAATTCTGAAGGACTTAACAACCTTGTAACAGGCATTCAAATTTTCAGGTTTGGAGAAGTCATAGGAGAGCACCAAGAAAACAAGTCTGAGACAAACCAACAAATTTTTAGTGGAGTTTTGGGGGGTTCCCACCTTTATTAATAGTCAGCAGAAACAGCAATGGTTGGGCTTTACCATGGGGCTCCGGGCTGATCCGTTAGCAACATTGGCGGTATCCATAAGATGGGATTTGCTATTTCAGGGTGGCAAAACCTCCCTACGCTTGCTTCAAAAAAGGGTTTTTCACTACAAAAATGTACACACTCCTGATGACTTTTGTGGCTAAGCACAGAGAAATGAGACCACCTCACACCTCCTTTGTGAGGCACATCCCTGACCCAGCAGGAACCACCACCACCAGCAGTGCCTGAAGCAGCTGGACAACAACCAGCATCCCACAAGTAAAAGCCTCAGCCCACGATGGCAGCAGGGCCCTCGCAGATCAACTGCAAAAAGGGACCTCGGCCCCTCCAGATGGTCCCACGCTGCAACAAAGAGGACCACAGGACCAGCTCTTCCTCCTGGCAACCCAAAGTACCAACAACCCATTCCTCCTAGGTGGCTTCAGTCGGGCTTCGTGTTTCTCTACAGATTTCATACAGCTGCAGAAACCGACGCTCCTCCCAAGCAGGAGGAGATCTGAATTACTCACAGGCACTGCTATTAGCACGGGGCAGTGGCTGTAAGCCCACACTGTGGGTGTGCTGCACCAGCAAGGCACTGGGCACAGTGCATGGTGCCAACACCACCATCAGGAACATGCTACAGACAGGCTGCGACAGCAATGAAGAAAGTTGTTTTGGTATAATGGCTCATAACAAGGTGGAGATGAAGACACTGTTGTCCTAATCTTGCTGAAGGCAGAGTTATACTGGGGCCTTTGTTTTCAGTTGAAGAAGCCTTCACTGAAGAGGGATGTTTCTATCTTTAGACATTTTCCATTAACGTTTGCAAACGTTTTTATTCCTCAGAAGATTCAAGAAACCATCATTTGTCAGGTTTAGCACACAAGAGAAATAGCCTGCTGTGCCCTAAGCTGCAAGAGTGTCTCATTAGAAGGTGATAGATTCACTCACAGTCACAAACTGAATTCAAACTAAGAAGAAAAAAAAAAAGCCAAAAACCCCACCCAACAAACCAAACTAAAAAGAAGGTTGCAGGACAAAACCTGGAGTTCTCATTTTTGGGACAAACTTTTTAGTAGGGCCTGTTGTGATAGGACAAGGGGTAATAATTTAAAACTAAAAGAGGGAAGATTCAGACTAGATATAAGGAAGAAATTTTTTTACGCTGAGGGTGGTGAAACACTGGCCCAGGTTGCCCAGAGAGGTGGGAGATGCCCCATCCCTGGAGACATTCCAGGTCAGGTTGGACGGGGCTCTGAGCAACCTGGTCTAGTTGAAGATGTCCCTGCTCATGGCAGGGGCAGTAATGTATTAATTTATGCTCCCCGCTATAACTCAGGAGTGACATGAAATCAGTCCCACCCTCTCCCAGGGATGCTGCACGAGGATGAGAAGAATAACACCCATTTCACAGATGGGCCAAGCATCTAACCAAGGAGGCAATTTCTTTTCCTCCTATGCGTATTGGAGCCACTCACAGGGGAAATGGGCAGCAGGGGCACACTGAAGTGTCTTGTCCACCATGCACCCCATAGCTTGTCTTCTTCCACTTCACACCCATATGGCAGCCTTAGACCATGGCCACCCATGTGTGCATACAGTATAGGAAGCAGAGGAGTGTAAATAATGGATTAGGGATGCGGGTCTATAACTACCTTCTCTTGCCAGAAGAGGAGGAAGAGGCATTAAGAAGTCTCTGCCAAATGCCTTCTTCCAGTGAGATTCCTTTCCTGCATTGCTTTTATGATCACAGTTGTCCGTCAAGGCAGGAAGGCCTTTCTAGGACAACTCTCTTTTTATTATTAATCTGCTGTTTTCACACAATCAGTAAAAACCTCACCATCCAACACCTCCAAAATGCTGCCAAGAACAATTGCTTGCAACAGCTTGGAAGGAGACAGCTGGTAGGACGGTCGATGGACTCTCATCACGCGCAGACAGCTTTCTGGTCAGAGTACTGTACCATGGTGGTTCGAGATATCCAAAAGCAAGCAGTGGGCACAGAAGCTATGCAAAATCATTATGGAGGTTTCACCCTACTGATGAGGTTCTGCTAAGCCCAGCCATGTTCACTGCAAAACTATCTAGGGTATTTGCAGACTGTGTTGCATGAATATAGTCGTAAATGCTTTGCTCTGGAAGGGGAGCCAAATCAAGCAGGGTCTCTCATGGGAAGTATCAGCATCCAGCCTATTGCACAGAGCCAAGGAAAGGGACAACACATCTGTTGGGTGGGATCCTACCACACAAAGTTAGATAACCTAACCCTGTAACAGAGGAAAATCCTTGCCCCATCTAGGAGAGGGAACAGACCCCCATCAGCTGAGCTGATGTCTGAGCTGCAGAAAGTTTTCAGCCTCTGCTTGCTAAAACCCAAGAGCTGCAGAAGCTCTTTGACATTGCAAAGACAGCACAAGGAAAGATCTGGATTCTGATCCTAACCTACTTCCCCTCAAATCCGAGGGGATTCACATTTGCTTTTTCACAGTCCTGGCTCATCGCTCGTCACAGGGGATCTGAGGCACTGAAGAGCTTTTGAAAAAAAAAAAAAAGGGCAAAAGATATTCCAGCAGGGACCATGAGTCTGCTTCTGTATTAAGACCAAAAACCAATCATTCCTGAGAGCTGCATTTCCAGCAGCATTCACCACAAAATTGCTTTCACGCTGAGCCAGGCTGGAGAGTTGGTTTAGCAACACAAGGCTATTTGAAAGGGGGGGGAAAAAAACCCAGAATGCTGCAGAATACACAGTATGGACTATAACAAGTTTGCTCCCTAGTTCGCTGCAGAACAGCTCTTCTAACCTGAGGTATGCAGTTGTTGAACTAGCCAGTGTAAAAATGAAGACGAGAAAGAGGCGATTTATCAAGTCAGGGCATTCAAATCAGTCCAGATTTTAACAGCCATGACCTGTAAGTGGACAGGGCAGAACAAGACAGATGAAGGCAGATACAGAGTTTACTTCTCTCAACAAAATACTTTCACATGGAAGAGAGCTGTGGGCATGGCACTTTTTCCCAATCACAAAGAGAATATGCCCCAGTAGAGACGTTAATTCCATTTTCTCTTGCAAAAAGCTGTTTGATGGTGCCTCTTCAGAAGTATCCAATTCAACCACACCGCCTGGGAAAGGAACAACCAACAGCCCAAGGGTTAAGAAAACATTTGATTTAAGCTTCATTCTCTAGGCAAACCCAGCATGGATCCATCACAGATGACGTAGATTAGGGGGGTGGATCTGTTATTACAGGCAACAGTCTCCAGGGTACCAAGGTTTGAGCTCAAGTCTTATCAGGAGCCAAAAGAGAAGATGACTGCAAGCCCACTCAGCTCACTTCTAGTCCGAGGTCACACTTCTTTTTAAGTTCCTGATCACCCTTCTGCAGCCTTCATTGTCCTTTGTCAAAGGTAGTGCTTCTCCCCAGGGTATGTTCATTGAGAGATTCAGAATGACACTGGTGGCCTCTCCTTGCACCTACACAGCCCAAAGTGTTGATGTCAGCCAGAAGGAAACACACCATGAGATCTCCCCCCGCTGTATAAAGATAGCTTGTTATTAAAAAAAAAAGCCTATGACTCCTCCCAGAAGACAAGACATCCTATGTCAGATCCACAAAAGGGACAGCATCCCACCTGCACAGGGTAGGAAGCAGAAATGAAAGAGCTAAACCAATTTGCAGGGTGGTTTGCCCTGGTCCCGATGCCCAAAGCTCCCCAGAGCAACACTGTCCCCTCACATGGACCCCAGCCATCAGCAGCTCCAGAGGAAAATAGTCCTTGCAGAGCATTCAGAAGGAACTGCCATGTACTTGCTTATCTGAATTCACCTCCCTGGAGCTGCGAGAGTGAACTGCTTAATCCCCAGATTGAAACAAACAAAAACTCATTAGAAACTTTCAGCCACACAGTCCAATTACCTTTCAACAGCAACTGTAGGGGGCTTCTGTTGTTTTTGTTTAAGCTTGAAGAAAAGCATGGGAAAGCTACAACAATAGAGTAAGATTTAAGTGAACTCTAATTCTTTGGACAAATGAGAAGTCAGACACAGTTAAAAATTCAAGCATAGCCTGGCCAGAACAGGAACCAAGGTGGGTCAGACTAAGAAATGTCATCTGACCTGCTGGAGGCAGTGCAGTGCCAGAACATCACAAAGAACAAGGTTACTTAGAGAAGTTTCATTCCTCTCCCAAAAACCAAGAGTAAAAACCATGCAGCTCACCTCCACCCAGAGAGCAGCTGGGCAGGCACGTGCCACTTCCCAGACATCTGGGAAAGACGATGTAATGATGCTTTAAACCATTCCTAGAGATTCTTGCAGGAGTTGCTGTTGGAGCCCATAAAGCACAGCAAATACGGCATTCGAGAGATAAAGCCCTAGAGCGCATCATTTGGCACAGTGAGCCACTGGGGAGATCGCGTGGTTTGAGTTTTGTGAGAGCTGCCAGTGCATCCACAGCAGAGCAGGGTGGCCAGACCACGTTCTGCCTCCCATCGCAGGGAAGCACAGACAAGGCTGAGCTCAGCACACTGGCTCTGCACAGCAGGAGTTCCCTTGCTTCTCCTCTTAGTGAGCCTTTAATTAGCTTAACACCCTCTTAGCCATTCACCCACAAGCTCCCAACTCATTAAGAGCTTGATCACCCTCCACACCCCTTCTTCCTCAAGTCTCAGGTGTATTCCATGAAACAAAACCAGCAGAGATGATGTCTTTGGTCAAACACTTTCAGGAAAAGAAAGGAAAAAAAAAAAGCTTGGTTTTGATGCACAATCCTGCCACCCTTTTTTCCTCTTTTTGCAGTTTTCTGCTACAAAATTGGGGATGAACTACCATTTACTGTGAAGAACATGGAGGTCAACCTGCACCAGAGGGACAGCAGTTCCCCTTTCAGGGGGAGCAATAAACTGGAAGCAAGACAAAAGTACATACCAAGAACATTTAATAATTAATTCATTTTGCTTGTGCTTTGTTTTAAATCTTCGTTCCTTACCAATTTAGCTGATATCCAAAGAGCTGGTGAGGAATTATAGTATCAGGCTACTTAACCATGCTGGGCTAAGTGCCTGTCTTCTTTACACCCCTGCAACCTCATTTAAAATTTTAATGGGGTTGCAGAGATTTAATGAGGCAGGTCTTAATCCATGCAGTCAGGGTCCAAACAGCAATCCCAGTCAGAGACTTATTTCCAGAAAAAATACTCTTCACATCCAAAAAAAGACAACTCCTGGTACTGTGACATAGCTCAGAGAAGAGTGTAAGGAGAATTTAAAGGGGTCATTTATAAAATTACATAAATGGCCACAAGTTCTGAAGTATTTTCTAAAAAAAAGGCAAGCCTATGCCTTCATTTTTGAAGTAGGACCCACAGCTTAGATGACTGTGTACAAGAACAACAAGATGCAGGGGAAGTAGAAGACAATGGAGAAGAGGACTAGGAGAGCTCTTGTCACTGAAATTAGTTAAGCTATGGTTTTCTTGGAAGGCTGAACTTAAGTACACAGGTCAGTAAAGAACAATAGGAACTGTTTAAACCCAGACACAAGCAGGTATTAAGATATCACCAGTATGTTAAGGTCAGAAAGCCTAAAGCTCCATACTGGCCCTGTTCTGGAACAGCATTTTAATGCAGTAGGTAGCAAACGCAGGGCAGCCCACAGCCAAGGTTCAGAGGGGAGGTCCCCCATGACTGCAGGACACTGGATTTGCCAATCCCAAGGGCAGTGCCAGCCATGTTTCAGCATCATTGAGGGGCTTCTCCACAGCCAAATGCTGCATTAGGTCAGGACAGGCCAGCTAACCAGGCAGAGTACTGGAAAGGGCCCTGTGCTGCCCTGGCAGCAGACATCTGACACTGCCTTTCCAACCCCTCCACCCTAAAGACCAGGATTCTGCCAGCTGCAGGTTGAGAGCCAGCCTGACTAATGAGAAGCACTTCACATTCAAGAGCTACATGGCTCACACCTCCTCCCTCTAGAGCAGCTGAGTTTAAGTTGCCCATTTTCAGAGCTATTGAGTGTTCCTGACAGCACACAACAGGTAGAGCATCTCCTGCTTTTTATAAAGCTTAAGCACCCTCCACATCCAGCAGCCTATGTGACAGCTGAACCATGTAAGCAGCTCACCCCCAGCATATACAGCTTGAAGCAAGCCTAGATGACTGAACAGGAGCCAGCCTTAGGGCTTACACACTGTTACAGAGCATCTTGGGATTATTTTGGGTTGGGGTAGAAAGGATGAACACAAAAAACAGAATACACAAATCAGAAACACCAACAGATCCTATCCTTTTTATCCAGGCTGTGGTAGGTGAGGCATCACTCTCGGCAGCAGGTTTAGGATTGCTGGTTTAGGATTAGCGTGTAAGGATGACGTGACCTTTGAGGTCCTCACAGAAAGAGCTCTACCTGCCTTCTGCTTAGCCCCAAAGCATCCCTGGATCACATCCTGTACAGAACAGCAACAGGAGCTCCTTGAGGACCAGCAAAAGGGAGCCAGCTGCTGTTGTCCTCTGTCCACCAGGTTTCAGCTAAACACTGCAAGGATCTTGCAGCAGAGGGAACAAGGCAGGCTAGTTGGCACATTGGAGAGTTACACCTGCCAAACGCTGCCATGCTTATGGAGTGCAGCCATCTCTGCCCATACCTACCACGGCAGACATTATGGCAAAAGAGTTTAGTCCAAGAGAAGAGTGTCTTCTTTCAGAAGAGCCACTTTTCAAAATGCATTGGGCGGCTTACACAATGGTCCTGAGTAGGCAAGCTGAACCAGATTATACATTTGGAACCTAGGAGACCCACAGAGAAAGCTGCAGTGTCTAACTTGCTAGAGACAAAAATTCCGGGCACAGGAACAAAATTCAGTCTCCCAGACAAGTAAGCCTCATCCTCTGCTGTGTCCCATCCCCACATCCTATAATCCCTTTACAGGGTTTCTCTAGCTAGGAAGGGCAAGTAGAACCAGTCCCACCACAGAGTCAAGGTAGGAGGATATTTGTTACCCAGCTAATCTCTCCAGAGTCCACTAGAGAGAGGAGGATAAGCTCATCTAGAGACATACTCAAAGCAACTCATGTTTGTCTGTGCAATTTGAATTTTAATATGGTTTTGCATCCAAGCCAGGTAAGTGAATATACTGATGCAATTATCGGCAGGCAGTTTGGCACAGATGGTCCCCAAGAAACAGAGCTGTCTGAACAGCAGGGGTTTATATTTAATGATGAGCCAGGCCCATAGCGAGGCAAGCGAGCAAGCCCCACTGCAGGCAGTGGGGACCAGCTGAGCTCACTCAGCTCCTTCCATTTCTTCCCCTGGTGAGCAAGGCACAGCCTTCCTGCAGAGGTCCAAGATCCCTCATTAGGGACCCAAGCATATGCCTACAACAGCAGTGATGTCTGACCTTGCATCCTGCAAGAGTTTGACCACCCTGGGCTAGAGCTCAGCACAGCTTTAAAGGAAAGCACTCCCAAACATCTTCTATCTGGCAGCATCTAAGTATTCTGAGAATAAGCACTAGGAACTGTAATTTTGGGGGAACGGAAAACCAAGCTTCCAAATGCCGCTCCACCACGAGGATGCAGTATCCCCTATTTGCTTTCTAATATATTTTTCTCCATGTAATGTCAGAGTTGCAGCTCAAAAGCTTCCTTTTTGCTTAACTGGGGTAGTAGCATCCCCAGACAGAAAGCCTGTCCCCAAGTGGTATTTGTCCCATTTTACAAGATGTGGGTTGGTGATCCCTAACACTAGGGAAAATTCTGGCTCACTGGACTAAGGTCTAGGTTGATCAGAAGATATTTAGACAGCAAAAGCCTTGCCAGCTGTCAAAACCACACAGCACAACCAGAGTGCACCATGTCCCTTAGAGGACAGGCACCTGCAGAGCCATACCCTAGAGCCAAGAAACCCACAGCCTTCTAGTTGAGTCATCATCATTTAGGAAAGCTGGTCCTAGCTATAAGCCCACATTTGCCCTCAGAGGAGGGTAGAGCTTATTCAAGAGCACAAGGGAGCTCAGTAGGAAACCAAGAAAGTCACAGCAGTCCTATGTCAAGAGGAAAAAGGTGTTTTTCTAAATGCCTGTGCAGAAAGTCTCATTAAACAGGGAGAAACCAATGCTCAGTTGAAATGGAAATCCCTCTTATCTTCCTGTGCAGCAAGCCAGGCTTCTAAAGGAGATCCCAGAGGGCTTAGAAACAGTTTAGCCTCCTGAATCATACTGCTCTTGCTGAGCAGAGACCTTATTTCCCAGCCTGAAAGATCAGGTTTTTCCCCCCCACCCATGCCCTTCTGCTGCTGCCACTCTCACACCACCAGCACCACATCCTTGTGTTGCCAGATACATGCAAGATTCATCCTGGCAAGGGGCGAGTGCCATAGCTGGAGGCCCAGAGAACTCATGGCAGGCTTCAAAGCAAGCAGCCAGGCTGACAGAGGGCAGGCGCTGCAGCACCTCATACATGCAGCAGGGAGGGCTCCCAGCTTCTGCTGCCCTCTAAACTTAACAGGAATGAGAGTTATTGCTTCCTGCAGAGAAAAGATGCTGATTATCTGTTGTCTACAGCACCCCACCTCTAATGAGAAGAAAAATACCATCTGGCATGCCACACCTGGAGGGCTGCCAACCTTTGCAATAAAATACGAAGGCAAGAGAAGGTCAAGATAAAGGAAGGGGCGCAAAACAGGCAGAAAGATTAATCCCTGCCAGGTGCTGTCAGTCCAGACACTGGAATACAAAACTGGATGGATAAGCAAGCAGAGAAGAGTTTAAGTAAGAGAAAGAGCAAGGAGCAGAAGTAAAGCAATTCTCTGCAGGAAAATCATAGATGACCCAAAGAGATAGCAGACCTGAGCTGCAGACCAACTCCAGAGTAGGATCAGCTTCACCTAAACCTCTCTTGATGGTCATTTGCCCAGGTGGAGTTTGCATCAACTGTCTGAAGACAGTCAGGGAGCAGAGACTCCAAGACCAGTAGAGGGCAAAAGCAGTTTAAGAGAAGGGAGCCCAGGGTTAAGGCAAGGCTGGAGGAACCAGTGATGGCACAGCAGCTTAGCAGGTAGCTTTGAGCTAGAAGGCCATCTCAAAGGGTGATGCATCATTTGCCTCTCCTAGCAGTGTTTCATAGGGAATGTAAGAAGGGCATCACTTGTTGTAGCAAGGTTTTAGCCAGCTGGACACTGAGGCAGCCATCTCATGCTGAACATGCTCCTGCATTGCACGTGGTAAGGATTTCAGCGACAGGGTGGCAAGGGCTCTCCAGCAGTCTGAACATGTTCCCACGAGTGCTACCTGGTGCAGAGGCTCTGCAATGGATGCACACACCAGCAGCTACAGGGGCACAGAGACAGACTCTGCTGCAACAGCAATGCCACCGCTCCTCCCTCTCCAAGGGAAAACCCCATCCCTCCCCACCACAGCCACCTTGAGTTTCAAGCATCCTCCGTGACACTGTTCACTGCTTGCTTCCTGTACCTTCTGGAAGGTGACAGGTGGTTCAACAACTTTATTAACAATAACATATGCACATAGCTGCACGCCAAACAGATAAATTGGGAAGCTCAGTGTCAAGGCAAGTGGGCCACTCTGCATGAAACTGCCCGCCTCTTAGCCTTGGGATCAGTAGTACCTTCTGACTCCAGGCGGTCCAGCCCATAGGCCACAGCTGTACTGATCTTCCTCACAGGTGGAAGAGCTGTCCTCCTGACAGAAGATGCCATTGATGCTGGAGTCACCAGGACCACGGTTCTGCTGGATGGCTCCTCCGTCTGTCCAGACTGGGTAGCAGACAGCCCACCAGG
The DNA here is from genome assembly GCA_013398915.1 of Dromas ardeola. Classification (NCBI taxonomy): domain Eukaryota; kingdom Metazoa; phylum Chordata; class Aves; order Charadriiformes; family Dromadidae; genus Dromas; species Dromas ardeola. The sequence continues at coordinate 537,391 of VYZM01005379.1, forward strand.
ACCTGGAACAGCCTTCTCACTGGTGACCAGGACCACATCTGTGAGATCTACAGGAGACACAAAGCAGCAGCAGTTTGGCACAATGATATTTAAAACCCCACCATTTAAGAACAAAATCCTTAATGAAAACTTAAGTCAGAGTGGAAGAAGTTATTAACCTCTTGCCTCTTTCAAGATCTGCAAGTGGCTCTGCCACAATGAAAGCTTCTCCTCCGGGACAGCCAGCACAGGAGGTTCCCCTTAATGAGAACTCATCTAGGTTTCACTTCCATTGCTTTGAGGACTGCTAGTCACCACCTCATAGCAAGATCCGAGCACCAAGACACTGGTAGAGATCTGAACCAGCTGACAGATCTAATTGTTTATTGCAAAGATAAAAGTTAGTTGAATTTATAATTAAATCCCAGACGCAAATTAATTAGTGGAAACTGCCAGAAAAGCCTCCTCTCCCCTACAAAGGGACCTTAATTTAAGAGATACAATGCAAATAGGTTTTTCTTTTGATGCCCTGAATTATAAGAATTACCAGAAAAGCTGCCCAGCAGCAGTTTCGTTAGTGGTACCTACTACTACAGAAATGCACTCAACCTCAAAGCCAGCTTTGTGCTAAGGGAACCCTTGCTACACTCCTGTTACAAAGACAGGCTCCTACATGTCCCTGCCAAGGTGACATCAAGCCAGTAGGCAGCAGCTGGATGAACACAACTGCTTAAAGCATTTCTGTACAAGCTACATCAACCCGAGAAGAACTTGCCATTCCTCAATGGAAGTGAATGTTAATGCAGGCTCCTGCACCCAAAGGATTGATGGACTCTTGCAAGAGGGTCACACACACCACACGACCTACCTCCTCAACCTTCCACTGCTCCCACATTGCCCTGACATCTGTTCTTTGGGCTGAGCATCAGCAATCTGTGAGTGTCTTTGGCCCCAGAAGTAAGAGCTCTACCTCCATAAATAAAAATTGGCTTAAATGTTTAAGGCTAAAAGTCAGCTTGCTATTAAAGATAGGTGGGGGGGTTTGTTTTGGGGTGGTTTGTTTTTTTAAAAAAATCTCTATTCCATTGTTATTTGGCCAAAAAGCACATGCTGGCATATTTCAACATGGTGGATCTGGTAGCATGGGCAGAAAGCAGTGGCAGCCCAGGGCTAGAGGCAGCCTGCACAAGGCTAGAAAAGAGTCACTTAGACTATGGATGCTGTGTGTTGAGACTCCAGTACCCAAGCACTCGTATTGGTTTCAGATGTACCATCTCATCTTGTGTGAAAATGAACCCGCAGTCCTTGAAGCGGAACCCTACCTTCTACATCTGGAGTGTTTGCCATAGAGGAAGTCCCAGTTGCCACCAGCACCTGGGTGGCACTAGGAGCAGTCGTCATCTGGGTGTCCTCTCCACTGTTTTCCTGCAGAAGGCTTGCAGCTCCTGTTCCCTGGGTAGCACTAGGCGCCAGTGTCACCACTGACAGAGCAGCATCAGCCTCCTGGGCAACTGTTGTCACCTCCTGAGTAACACCTGCAGCAAGAACATGTGTCAGTACCAACTCACAAGACAGCCGACAGCAACAGACCAGAGGTCTGAAGGAACACAACTCCATGCATTAGCATTTGCAGAGCCACAGAGCAAGCAGCCGGTCCAGCCAAGTATCATCAGGGCAGTGCAGCATAAAAGCAGATGTGAGAACACACATAACAGGAATGAAAGCAGCAAAATCAGTCCTCATTTTCTTAATTGCCGCTTTAGGGGCACGGGGATCCAGCAGGGAACAACACCATGGGAGCACATCACTGCAGGCCTGTGGTATGAAATACTCTTCAAAGCAGGCGAGGCTGCCAGAGCAGTGCTTTTAGTGACCAGATCTCATGGCTACGAGACTTCAGCTTTGCAGAAGGTTTATTTTCGTTGCACGGGTCTTATTGATAGTGTTGTTTCCCCAACATCTGGGAAACAGCAGAGAGGGAACCCGCTGACAAGTCAAGTGCTTATAAATTAATCTAGAAATTAATCAGTCAGGTTTCAGCACCAGCATGCAATTAGCTTTTCTTCTTTAACAGCAAAAGCTAGATCTTTTGGATGCAGTGAGGGGAAGTTGTCCTTTTTGCCTCTGTAGCCTAAGAGGGAAGATTAAAGATGCACAGCAATTAAAACAAAGTCCTAGGAACAAATCAGTCCAAATCAGCCTAGGAACATGTCATTGCCCAACACCTGGCCAGACTTATTTTTAGCATTCCCCCTATATTTTAAACACTGAGTAGAAACATTGTCAGTGGGATGAAGGTGTCATCTCTGCAGGTAAATACCGTACAGGGTGACAACATCAGCCTGTGGCAGGCCATCTAGGAAGATTTCTGCCCACTGGTAACAGAGCTGGCACAAACACTGGAACTGTGGCCAGGCTTTGACCGTCCACTCTATGGTGGGGAGACAGCACCACGAGCTTTTGTTACAAAGGACAACACAGAGCTCCAGACAGATCTTTTGATCTGAGCATCCTTCTAAAGCCATGGGAGACATCAGTCACTCACAGGCTACAGGGACTCTTCCTGGATTTAGGAAGCATTTACAGCCATCCATTGTCTCTGCATCACCTGCACTGACTGCAAGTGTCCATAGCTAGCAGTTGACAGTCGAGTAATCCGAGATGCTAGCTCATTTAACTACCCAGGAATTATCTCCCCCTCTGTTTTGCAGGGCTTGAGAGTGAGCTAACGCAAGGACCACCTCTGGGTCCTTGCATTTGCCATGTCAGAGGGACACTTAGAAGAGTATTATCCTCCTTGAAACCAAGGAGGCTTAACCAGTTGGTCAGAGGCAGGGCCTCCCTAGTCACTGGAGAGTCATGCCAGAGGGCTATTCAAAGCAGATTTACATCGCTGGTCAAGGGGAGATACCTACAACCAACCACAGCTGTCCCCCTCATCCACTACATGAACACCAAAACTGAAGCCCCTACTTGGTAGTACACTGCACATGCACAACTTCATTAAGTTAACAAAGCAAGTTTTTTTAACTAGCACCAAGTCTCTGCTGACAAGTCTCCAATTCTCTAGAGACCTCCATACTCCTCTACACCCTTCAATCCCAGGCTCAGCTGCCACAGCCATTCCAGTCTCGGCTTTCCTGTTTGCTACTACAGCCACCACCTCTCAGCTTGAGGAGCAGAAGAGGCAGCTCAGTACAGCTGCTTCACATAACAGCCAGGAAAGGGTACCCCCAACAGACTGTGCCTACCTGTACACAGGGACATCATGCTTGGAACGGCCAAGGCCAGGTAGTACTTTATGGATGTGAATTACCTGGCTAGGCTGTTACCCCTCCATAAAGGTCCACAGCCTTCCCCAGGGGGAAGAGGTGTCCTACCTCTACTGCAGGTATCAAGTTCACATCTTTCTCCACTTATCTCCCTGAATGAAGAACAGATTCCCGAGCACATCCCTCCTAAGCCTACCCTTAGAGGCAAGTGTAACAGGCAAGTTTTACCTTTCCATGAGCTTTCCAGAGTAGGAGAGAGATCGGACCATGTATCTGTCACCACAGCAGCCTCCGGCTGTGATGGCAGGATGCTTTTTCCCTCCTCTGCTGTGACTGCACTTATGTTTTCCAGTGAATTGAGATCAGCCATGTCTACACCCATCAGGTTTGCAGTGTGGAGAGCATCACCGCTGTCTGTGGAAGCTGCTAGCAACTCCTCCCCTTGCACCAGTGTTGTGCAGTTAGTCTCCTCAGCAAGCCCAGGAGTTGGTGGAGGGGATGCTGGTGATAGCAGCACTCTTGTCACATCCTCTTCCTCCTCCACACTTCCCTGTGGTGTTTGGGACGGTTCTGTTGCCCCCAGGTCCTCTGTCACCTCCTCCTGAGACATGCTTACCCCTTGATTTATGTCCCCCAGTTTTGTGTCATCCCAGTCAGGTGGCACAGTGTCCGTAGGGTGGCTGGTGACAGTGCCAGCCGTGGCAGGCAGCTCTTCTCCCCTGACACCTGTCCCTCCTTCCAGGCGGAGGGAGGCCTCAGTCACCATGAGGGGACGTTTTGAAGCCACAGATGCTCGCACAGCCAGGGACCTCAGAGGGCTCCCTGTGCGGGCTCTTGGCGTTCCTACCTCAGAGGTCACACCGTGAGCCTGGGGAGTTGGGATGACAGGGTGGTCACTGGCTGTTTCCCAGCTGGGAGAGCTTGGGTACAGCATGGGCTGGGGAGCAGCTGAGGGGTGCAAGCTGCTCTCTGCCTCCTCCTCCACAGCTGTCCCAGAAAGGGGGCTTGCTGAGAGGACGGCAGAGCTGTGCTCTACTTCAACACCACCCTCCGTGGTGGTCTCACTAGTGGGGCCACCAACAGACTCCTCCTGGACAGTAGGGTTTAGCATGGTCACAGCTGTGGTCAGCATGGCCTTGAAAACATCATCCTCATCCAGCTCTGACTTCGTGGGACCAAGCTGCTCCTCATCTACGGCAGCCACTGCCACAGCAGAGGTGTGAGCACCCAGGCCCTGGTGGCCTAGGATGACATGGCTTGGGCTTACAGGCAGCGTTTCTCCTTCCACAGTGAAAGCTTCATTTAAGGGTCTCCCAGATGGCTCTGCTGACACTCCACAGGGCTCTTCAGAGACAGCCTGCTCAGAAGGGTCCAGGTTATTTTTCAAGTTCAGCATGACTGTCCTTTCATCTTCTACCCCATTTCCTACCCAGGGGCCATGCTGGACCTTTGTCATGTCCCTCTCCTCCAGTGGCTGAGATGCAAAACATGGTGGACTGGAGGACAAGAGCAAGATGCTGCAGGTGATTACGCAGATGTTAAATCCTATTGATCTACTCATAGCTGAGAAGAGATGTGCCCAGAAGCCTGCAAGGCTGACAAGTCCAGAGTGCAAGACCTAGAAAGGGAAAAAGGAAAAAAGATTACTCATACCCATAACCATCTATCGACCCAGGGCCTTAAATAACTGGGTGACAAGTTCCAAGCATGCTAGTCTATGGCCATTTCTGAGCAGACCCCTCTTACACATCCCAAGCAATGGATCCCTCTATCTATTTTACTGCACCTAGGCTACCCCGCCTGAAGTCTCATGCCAGACAAAACCAAATCTTGATCTGAAGTCCAAGACAGACTTTGCTCTCACCCCAGTGGCAGAGTGCTATGTTCTACCCAGCAGCCATCAGACTTGCAAGCATATGATGAGGATCAACCTGTTTGTCCTCTTACCAAGTCCAGGACCGATGCTTGTCAGGGCCAGACTGAAGTCTCAGGCCCATTACAAGCAGCCCTGTTCTGTGCATTGACACAGAAAGACATCAAGGAACTTGCACAGAAGAACAAGGTGGGACTATAGGACACAGCACAGGACCAGAGTCAAAACAGGAGGCTTTAGGGCTGCATTAGTGTCATGTCCTGTACGAGCTCCTTGGCCCCACGGAGAATGGCTACAGCCCAGACAGCAGCACTGCTGCATTAGCACTGTGTTTATGCTGCACTGCACCATGGAGGCACGTCCAGAAAGTTTCACATGTGTGATCATTGTGTGCTTCGAGAGTTTCCAAGAGAGCGCTGAACCAGTAGCCCAGCAGTGATCCTGCCAGCTGACAGCCTGCTCTTGGCAGGCTCTGCTGCCTCCAGCAACACTGCTCAGGCTGCCGGGCAGACGGAGGGCCTCGCAGCAGCAGCCGCCTGCTCCCAGCCACCTCCCTCTGGGCAGGTGCCTCTCAGCCCTGGGCTTGCTGCACCATCACTCAACAGCAGAAGACCATCCAATCCAAGGCCCCACTCATCACATGCAGGACAGCTGGTCACGCAAATCTCACACACAGAGCAAACAGCCCTTCATCCCACAGCAGATCGGTTGCGGTCGTTCTTCCAGTACCAGGAGGCAGCTTGTCAGTGGCACAGTCAAGCCCTACTGCGAGAAGCCTCCAGCCATCAACAGCTTCACTTGCTTTGGCTGGTATGTTCTCAGTTTCACAAGTGAACTGCTCTTACCTTTGAGCCACAGGACTAATGAAAATTAGTAAGGAAAGAGGCTGGGGTTGTCAGAACCACCCGTCAGGCTTCCAAAGAGGACACTGCAGTCTTGCTTATGGGCACCACGATGAGTACCCCAGCTTGTTAGACTCCTCATTTCCCCACCCAAACAGCGTGTAGATAAATATTATTCACATTTGTACACACACAGTGCAGCAGGAAGCCACCTAGCAGGGGTGTACCACTCCTCCGTGTCTTCTCATGCACCCATGGGATGCCATGCCAGAGGTAACCGCTGTTGTGGGGAGAGGGATCTCAGTAACACCACATTTGTGCTAGCCCACCTAGCTCAGAGACCCTCTGTGTCCAGCTGCTCATATACATTTGGAAAGCATTATTGTATGTGCCCAGTCAACTAAACACAACCAAAACACCTGAAAGCTTATATTGTATCTGGTCTGGTCACACACAGCTCTGTGCATTCCCATTGTAAAACATACCTCTTATTCCCCACAGGGGAGAAAGACTTCTCCAGCTGAAGACCCTTATGATCTGCAGGGCTGTCTGTAGCTCAGAAGACAACCTCAGCACTACCAGCTTAGAGAGATACAGGTCAGAGTCAGCTACCAGGGGCTACGCTATCTGGTTGAGCCTTCAGGGCACATCAAGTCACTTTTTCCACTCTCCCTGCAGCCCTGGCCCTCAGCAGTTTGAGCTGCTAGAATAACTCCCCATCACAGGCCACACATACACCAGGTGCTCAGGGACAAACAGAAGCCACCAAGAAGCTGTTCACCAGCAACAGGACAGATACCTTTCACTTTATTTTTAGCATCTCCTTTCACTGGAGGATGGGTGGCTACTCATCTGTCTCTACCCTCCCTGCCAAAAAAAAATAGTTGAAAACTGACAGTATTCAGCTACTCTTCCAGGCTAATCCTTTATGCACTTTTGTAATTAAAAAGCACTAAGAATATATTATGCAAGTTAAATTGATAGCACCCAATGACATTCATCTGCCTTGCTGTGCTGATGAATATAGATTATGTTCACCTCACACCCCCTTTAGCAAGTTCCAGTTAAGATCAAACATATTGGAACATCAAGAAGTTTGTTTTTGTGGGGTGTTTCGGGGTTTTTTTGGTTTGTTTGGGTTTTTTTGGGTTGTTTTGGTTTTTTTTTTAAAAAAGAACAGTTTGGATCTGAATACAGTTTCTCTAGAAGTCAGGTGTCTTTTTAGGCTACGTAAGTAGTTTCAGCAGTGGTTAAACCTAAACGGAACTCCAGCTGCACTTGAAAGACAGCCATAGCATTTCTCTTGCAGCCATATACATTATGCATATGTATATATATTTGTAGGTTTTTAGCTCTAGGTTCTCAAAGAGCTTAAGACATTCAGGAGGTGGTTAGCAGAAGTACTAAAAAATTAATCTCTCTTCCCCAACAAGCTCACTCCATCTTTACTAGGATCAGGAGTGTCAGTGAGTAAGAGGGAAAGCTGCTCCCTAGAAGGCTGGCTTTTAGACATCCATTAATTAAAATGTAAAAAAAAAAATAAAATATTAAGAGCCTTTCCTCCTTCTGGCTAGTAGATAACATGGGCAAGCAGCACTAGCCTGACACAAGAGTTCCCAGAGTACTTGGGCAGCCTCATGCTGTTTCCCCCAGTCTGAAAAGCACTCTTGACTGTAGTTATACATTTAGATAGGCTAAAAATAGTGTTGGAGAGCTATTTGCTCAGGAAATCCACAATGACTAGATCTATGCTAAGCTAGACCTCTACATCCAATGAACGCTGGAGATAGTGGCATGGACCTTGCTGCAGGATAATAGCACAAGTTCACACTTCAAAGAAGATTAGTCAGAGCTTAAGATCTACTTAGCTTTAGGAAGAGGTTGGATTAGACAGTGTACAAACAGCAGTGACCTGGCTATCTTCTTAAGCAGAGTTTGACTCTGCTGTAGCACTTCCACTTAACACAAAAGCCATCCAGGTTTTAGCAGGTAGCTGGCTGCAGAGCAGTTTGTTACTCAAGCTGCATCGGGCTATATATTCATCCTCCCCATCTGGCTACCTCTATAGTCAGTCTGCTCTACAGCCTTAGCCAAGAAATACAAGCAAGCTGGTATACATGCTGCTCCGACCAAGCCCCTCAACAGTAAGCTTAAGCTTTTTTGTTACTAGCTTGAAGCTGTAGAATAACTCAGTATTTCATGCCACAGGAACTCCTTGTCCCCAGATTTCACCTGGAATTCTCCAAGCCGAAGCCCTGGAGGAGAGCTGCCGAGCACTGGGTGGAAAACTAGTCCTTGCTTCAAATAGGAAGCACACACAGAGGGCAAGAGGCAACACCAGCTACTTCCCCTGCACTTAATAACAACAAATCCCAAGAGATGCAGTTCCCCTAGCCACAAAGGCAGCACACCTGCAGGCTGTCAAGGAGCTTTATCTTTACCATGGGAAAAAAAATTAAGTTCTCTTAACACCTGGTAAGCTGGAAAGAAGCACAAAAGACTTCTGGGCTAAAAACAGGTGCCAAAGCCAGGCATCTCCACAAGCTGCCCATCAGAATAAGAACCCTCTACTACTGTGGACAAGTCGCTAAGCTGAGGGACGATAAAGACAAATCGGTCACCAGCCAAAGCAGTCTTGTACACTCATTTGGATCTTTTTGAACTAGGCTGCTTCCTCACTCCACACCATCAGCAATAGCTATTAAACCATTAACTCCCTCTGTGAATTTCAGAGACCTGTTTGAAGAGCCAGCTCTTGGGAGGTTTGATAAAAGCCAGCGCAGAAGGAACCCCAGCCTGTTACGGTCACTCCAACAGGGCAGGCTTGAAGGGGACAAGCACAGAGCAGTCCAGATTTCTCCTGTTCAATAGCTGTTCCTTACATGGACCAGCAGCCTGTGGACACGTACTACAAAGGATGAAACTCTCCCCTCTGCCCCAGTTGTACACAGCTATTCCCTAGGATGGCTTTTTAAAGTTTTACCCAGCCAGTTTACTTAGGGAAAACTCCCAAGAAACCCCTTTGCTGTTATTTTCCGCCTTTGACAAGTTCTGGCTGTGTTTTTCCTGAATTGTTGAAACAGAAAAAAAGCATCAAGCTTTTAACTCACTTGAATTAATAACCCTGTTCTAACAATCCCTCTCCCACACAGAGAGGACACTTGTCCTCTGAAGCTGAAGTGGCTGCATGCATCATAAAGCAGTGAGCACAGGAGATTATCAGGTCAGCTTTAGGAAAAAAAAAAAGAAAATCACTGTCTAGCCTTTGCAGAACACAGCTTTTCACACCTCTAAGTACAAGGTTTGACTGGCTGAACAGTCCTGGATTTGCTTGGCTCGGCAATTCAGCCACTGATTGATAAGGGGAACGGACAAAACTGCTGGAAATCTTTCAATGTGAAGATTTAGCCAAAACATACAAGTCAAGCAACAGCCAGCAATCAAATGCTATGTTACCGGAGTGCTAATGTATGCTATCCAAGCCTTATTACTTGCGCAGAATACAAAAGCCAGCAGATAATACACTGCAGAGCTCCAGCTCCTACTTTTGCACACAAGCTGAAGAATTCCTTCATTTCATCTTACATTGTGTCCTTGCCCAGTTCAACGAAGTGAATTGTAGAGCCAATGCTCTTACAGCACAGACTTCAGATAAACAGACCTCCACCAGTTAAGTCACCTCCAACAGCTCTCCATGAAATCCCAAACAGCGACACAACTCCATGCCAGTCACCAGCACAGCCCAAATTGGATGAGCACAACTATGTAGACACAAGCGCACATCAGAGGGACACATCTTCCTCTACCTTGGAGGACAGATCCTTACAAGCAAATAAATGAGATCTTAATATTCTGTAAGGACAGGTCCCTATCGGTCTTAGTGAGGCACCTTAATACATAATACATCACCTCCACTTCCAGCATTGGTGTTTCAACAGTCATTCTTTGAGAAGCGAGACATGACATGTTTTAGACATTATTCCCCCAACCACTAAGTGATTGCTTGCTTTGTTCGGAACAGCACAAGGCCACCTATGGAAATCCCTACTCAGATTTGCAAGTGAAAGCCACATAGTTCTTTGTGGCTTCTGACCCGTGCCAGGTCCCCGGCACCACAGAAGTCAGAGGTCTACCAAATTCCTGAGGGATTAAAAAGATTGCGAGAAGCAGGGGGGTTTAAGAATGAGGCCAAAGGGTGTTGCAGTTTTCAAACACCAGAAAGATGGAAATGCTGCTCTCAGGACTGACTGGGAGCAGAGCGGTAACATTCAGATTCCAATCAGCAAGAAATGCTCAGGAATTTCAGCGTCTCACCTAACACAGAGCAACACCGTGCAGCAGATCTCCTGGAGGATCATTAATCTCTGCAGGTGAAGGTTTAAAACCAGATTAAATACACCTTGTCAGGCCCTTTTAGCTTGGGTAGAACCTGCTTGTTGGCCAGGGAATGGGATTAGGGATGGCTCAAGGCTTGATGACACCCAGCACACCTGCTTGCGGGGCACAGATCCAACCCGCCCCCCCAGTCATATTTACAGGTAAGCTTAAAAACCCAGAAGTGCATCCTTCCCCTACAGCCACCCACCACGCACACGGATCAAGTGCAAACAACCACCCGGTGATTTCTCCAGCCCAGGCCAGCAGCAGGACAGAGGGACAGCGGTGGTCACCCACCCTCCCAACCTCGATCCCCCCCAACACCAGAAGAACATCCCTCCCTGGATTTTCCGAGGGAGCAGGACGACCCCACACACACGCATCCCGGCTCCCCCCGCATCCCCCGAGGCTACAGGGACCAGCCCGCTCGCCGGGAACAAAGAGCCGCGCCGAGGATGCGCTGAGCATCATTACCAAAAAGAAAAAAAA
>VYZM01005379.1:548380-559565 GCA_013398915.1 Dromas ardeola
GGGCCGGCCCCCCGACACCGCCCCGCCGGGGGCTGGCCCGCCCCGCTCCGCTCCGCCCGGCCACCGCCTCCCCGCGGTGGGGCTTTTGTGCTCGCCGCCACCCGCGGAGCTTGGGAGAGGTCGCCTTCTCCAAAAGGAACTTCCAGCATCCGAGTCCCACGCACCCAACTCTTCCCCGCCAGCCGGGATCAGGGTCTAACCCACCAGGCTCCCCTGCTTTGATCACAAGAAGATGCAAAAAGCCAGGCCTGCAGCACCCTTGGTAGTTTTCCATCAATTACAGATTCTCCTCCAGTATTTTCAGCCGTAGAGGTCACCTTCCCCTAATACTCAAAGGAGAAGGACTTCTTAAATAGTATCCCACACATGAGCTCGTTTCAGTTTGTTTGGCTGTTTTTTTTGTTTTGTTTTAAGTGCCTATTTGTCCAGGAAAAAAGAAAGGTAAACAATTTTGCTCGTGTTTTCCTCCTCCCACCTGTTTTTTCCATCGGAAACCCCACAGCTAGCCTAACAACAGAAATAGAAAGCCTTTACACCATCAAGTCCCGGAGCACACATCACCTGGCTTTGTCAAACAGCAACTCAGAAGCCCATACCTTGCCTCCAAAAATGAAAAGGAGATCCAAAAATGAAGGGACCAGTTTATCCCCCCTCTCACCTCCCCCTCCAGCCTGGCATCAGGGGCACCACAAGGTCTCAGCTGCGCACACAGGATTTTATACGCCGTCTCGGGCAATGACTCATTCGGAGCAGTGCTGCAGCAGGTGCAAAGTGTTTGTGTGGGGCAGGCACAGGTGAGAAGAGACCAAAAATAATGCTCTTTCAAAAGAGGAAATGGCTGGGGCAGAGAGATCTGGGGGAGAATTGCTAGGAGGGAATAGAGGAATGGTATACGAGAGAGAGAGAAGAGTCAAAATGTTGACTTTGCTACTGAATGTGCTCTACCGTATGAAGCAAATTGATGAATCCCTCTGGTATAATAATCTATGAAATGAGGGTTTGTTTCGTGGTTTTTTTTCACGTAAGAGAGTAAGATTTAACCTGCTTGTACCTGTCGAACACTGGACTCTCTAAATAAACAACATCCATTTGATGGGACAAGGGCTAATGGTTTTAAACTAAAAGAGGGAAGATTCAGACTAGAGATAAGGAAGAAATTTCTTACGCTGAGGGTGGTGAGACACTGGAACAGGTTGCCCAGAGAGGTAGGAGATGGCCCATCCCTGGAAACATCCCGGGCCAGGTTGAATGGGACTCTGAGCAACCTGGTCTAGTTGAAGATGTCCCTGCCCATGGCAGGGGGGTGGACTAGATGGCCTTTGAAGGTCCCTTCCAACCCAAACCATTCTGTAATTCTATGATTCAACATAAAAGAACTGATGGAGGAAAACTGAGATATTCCTCATCACGAAATTATTGTTCGTTCTTTCTTTTTCTTTCTTTCTTTTCTTTCTTTCTTTTCTTTCTTTCTTTCTTTTCTTTCTTTCTTTTCTTTCTTTCTTTTCTTTCTTTCTTTCATGCTGCTGGAAATAACATTTATATTCGTGGCTTGTTCTCTTTGCTAGACTCACCCCAATGTTTTACCTATCTAATTTTAGAGAAACAGAGTGTTTTCTACTGGATTTCAACCAAACTGGAACAAACCCAATTCATTTTGGTAGCATTCTGCGTCCAATATTAAAACTTTAAAAGGACAGATTTGTTGTAGGTCAGGGCAATTTCTTTCAGGGTAATATTGCTAACCTCTGCATAAGTTGAAAATAAAGTGTGAAAATGCCTGTATCAGCAATAAAAACAGTCATTGGCAAAAGACATCACAAAGAACTTCAGAGTTAGGCTTGGCGGAGCAAACGGTCAGAAAAAATGATGGGAATAGTCCCTTCTGGCTTTGCATCTATGAATTGCGAAATCTGGGAAATTAGTCATGAATCAATATCTCTAGTGCTGCAACATCTTTCTAAAAAAAAAATACCAATATGTGAAAAGAAAGGATGTTCACTGTCTCCTCTAAGGGAGACAGAACTGGGGGGAAAGGAAGAGATAAGAGCTGCATTTTTGTGGCCATTTGAAACACCACAAAGTCCCAGTTTAGGGACCCAAAACTCTCCAGAGGTTCATCTTCTGTTCCGCCCGTGTCATTTTGGCAGAGGGCTCAGCCCTGGGGGAGGTGCCACCTCTGAAGTTAACGATGTAGCCAGATTTTTCAGCAAACCGAAATCAATGAGGGCTTATTTTCCACTGCAGCACTGCACGTTGTGGCGGGTCAGGGATTGATTCCCAAGGCGCTCGGTCATCCGTGTGCAGGGAGAGGGGCAGGACAAGAGACACCCCCCACTAGAAATCAGAGCCATCGGCGATGAGTCCGCCAGCCTTGAGACACAGGCTACAAAATTCAGCCCTAATATTTGACCTGGGATTCAGAACGAGGGATATTGTTTTCAACCCCTTTTCTATCTAACCTTTAAAATTACCAGGAAAGTTATTTAAAATGTAAAGCGTGTGTAACTGATTGCTCCACCCTTCTCTAAGGCACGCAGAGCACTTAATAGATTGGAGAGGTTTTCACTTCCCCCTTGTCATTGACTGACTCTGAACCCAAATTGGGACTGTCTGCTCTCAAGGTTAAATATTTCACTGATAATCACTGCAACAAAAATAGCTGGTTATCTCTGTTTTTTTTCCCTGTCTGAAATTGCAAATTCCCCAAACACTGCAAGTTTCTCCACCCCGCATACCTGCCAAAATCATGGGCTTCTGCGTTATCAACAAAAAAAATCTGCAGACTGAAAGGAGGAGGCATGATGAAAGAGGCAGAAATCATGAATCACCAGAGAGCACTGTTTTGTTATTCATTTCTATGGCTTATTAATTGGAAATACTAATTTTTAACTCAGTTCAGTACGCCACAGAGCATACACATAAGCAAGCAAAACTGGCCCCACTTCCACAGCAAGTGATGAAACATCCGTTCCTTTCCCTTCTTAGCAGTTCTCTGGTTTGAGACATTTCAGTGCAATCCTCTATTGGTCTCGTCCTTCAAAGAGTTTTCAACCCCGCAGGTGAAGTTCAGAGATTAAATTCAGATGTAAGCTGGTTTATTCTTCCATGCGGGTAGCGTAGCTGGTAAAAAGCATGGGACTCATGTCCCATTCCCAGCTCTGACTTGTTAGATGGCTTTCAAAACTGTACTTCGCTGCTGTCTGCCTTCGTTTCCCCTTCTCTAAAATGGAAATAATCATACCTAACTTTTGTCAGAGTCCTTTACAAGATCTGCGTATTATTATAACAGCAAACCCTGTTGTACAAAGTAATAATATAATACAGTGGATTTCCTTAAAAGGTGATATTCCTGTTGCAGCCCTATTGCACAAACCAAAAAGTGCAAATAACATGTCCTAATTAAGAGACGGGGTCACTTAAAAATTTACACGAAGACACATTTTGTATGTATAAAATGAACTAAAAAATCACTGTCCTGACATCAGAATACTGCATTTTAGGATGCCACTCCTGGCATCGCTGATGAGCGGATAACAGCTACCCTAAGTATGTCAGGACATGCCACAGAAGGTAAAGGCAATTTTAAAATAGTTACCATTAATTTCGCTGCTGAATGACTTTCCCGAATTGAATATTGGGGCCATCCAGCACATAAATCAGTGCACACCTCCATCACACAATTCACTTTTACATCAGCTGGTAGCCTCTGTTTTAAGGGGACCTGCTCTTCCCATTAAACAGCAGCCACTGGAATGGAGCAGCAATGAGTCTAAACCAGGGAAAGTGAGAACAACATGCCCTGTTACGGAGAGGGAAGTAGGTTTAAAAAGAGTCCACTTTGAAAAAGGTATCAGGAAGTTTATGGCAAATCAATTATTTCAAATGTAATCATCTTACAGATGACCAGATTTCTTTTTCCTCCAACTGCAAATCTGATAAATACCATCTGCAATTAAAACTCAATCAAGAGAATCAACTTGGATTCCTTTCTTCCCTGTTCCTCACCGCTGGCACCAACAGAAAAGCTGCGCAAGGCCAAGCGATGCCAGTGCAGCCCCACCGCTGGCTGTGATTTATAGTAATCAGTCCTACAAGGAGGCACAGGATCCAGCTTCTGCTTTCACAGCTCTCGTGATTCTGCAGTGCTCACAGAGCAGGAAAGCCATAAAAACTTATTTTTGTCACTAAAGTCAGCGGATGTGACTTGGAGAGCTCACAGCGACCAGATCTGCTGAGTAGCAAAGTGCCATTTTTACACTGTCACTTTTCAGAGCAGAACCAGACTTTCGCTGACTGGTCCAAGGTCAGGGCAATCGGTCGCAGTTGCTCTGGGAATACAGCCCAGGAGGACCAATGCTCACCTCCATAACTGAATCACGGTACAGCCCTCGCTCTACTTCATATCCTTTAACAAAAGCAATGCAGTTAATATCAAAGTACACCCCATATTACAATTTTCCCAGAAATAAAGTGCTGAGGAAGCCATCCCCGTGCATATCGGAGTCTCAGCTAAAACGTGAACCATCTGTCAATTCCCTGCAGCGCTTGGATATTTTTTTCCCCCGTCCTACATACTCCACTACAAAATTAGGCTGACAATAAAAAAAGCACCTCACACACCACCCCAAAGCAAGCTAACCCTAAGCACTGTTCTGACATTAAACCCTCAGCTTCTTGAACATCTTAAATATAGTTGTTCAGATAATACCCAGCGGGACTTTGAACATTTCAGCTTTCTTTTGCTTCTCGAAACTTGAAGTTAAGCCAAACCCCCGAATCCACAGGTTTTAAAGAAGTGCAGTTTCGGTATTGCCACTCCATCACTGACAGTATAAGGCTTTACTACACACACAGAGGGGCTGAAAGCCCCCGAGCACAGGGACAAACGGGGTCTTTGCCATGGGTAACACGCGGTATCAGGACGCCTGGGTGGGAGGCGGACTGTGTTTTAGCGTGAAGCAGCGATGCTCTCCATCCAGACACCAGCAGTGTTTTCATTATTCCCCTCTGGGGGGATTTTTAGGGCAGTACAGACAACTTTTTGGACAGTTATGAGCAGAGAAATACACATTTTTGTATTGGAGATACTCAAATCAATTAAGCTGAAGTCCTACAGCAGGAACCAGGTCCAGCTGTTAACAAAACCCCAAGCAGCAGAAAATCTATGGGCTTTTTTCCTCTTTCTCCTTCTGGAGAACAGTAAGTGGATCCCCTTGAATCCGTGTCCTGGGAAAAGCCGAGGAGACACTCTGTGAGCTCCAGAAGCTCCAACAGCTCTCTGAGCAATTGCTCTTTTCTTATGTCTAAAGCTGGCCCTAAGTATGCAACTATTTGATTCTGTGAGAAGAAAAAACGGGTAGGTGCCTGGGTTTGCCTGTATATAGGGATTAAGGAGGCTTAACAGCGAGTACACAGGCAAAGCCATCCAATGCAGGGACACAAAAGACTGACTGTTTATTTTATGACCAAGGGGGGAAAAAAAAAAAAGCAAGCTTTGCTGTTGAAATATGCATAGGGTTCAGCTGAAATCCGAGTCTCTGCAGGGGTCCGGACAGGCATTTCGGCATTAAAGGGAACAGAATATTAGCTGGGCATGACGCCTCCTTGCCGTACCCAGTCGGGCCTGCAGTGTTTATGCTGCAGGACACATTCTTTTATGTTTCCAATGTTTGCAAGGGCACCGCGGGGATTAATTCAACTGAGAGCTGCTGTATTTCAGGACTCGTACAGAAAAGTCATTTTCTTTATGAAAAACATTCCCTTTTAACCCTCCGGGATAGTTCTGTAGCTGCCACCTCGAGGCACCAGCATCGCTCCCACCACCGCTCCTCGCAGACGAGCGCAGGGTGCTGCTCTGTGACAATAACGCGTCTGCATGAGGGTCGAAAAGAGTTTTTTGCTGCCAGTGGCTTGAATACCAACAGGATCTTGAAAAAAAAAAGAAAATGAAAGAAAAAAGGAAAAAAAAAAAAAAGGACGGCATTAGCCAAAAGGAACTGTCCTACAAATTTGATATAAATCAGAGAGTTTTCACTGATTTCAATGGGCTACTGTTAATGTCTTGTATTTTTATATACTTAGGCGACCTCTTCCTTGCTTGTCCGAGGATACTACCGCTTCCAAGAGTTGCAGGAACTGGCTGCATTCAGGGAATAATTTTTTATTGCGTTAGGGAGATCCTGCTTTTTACTCCCCTCTGCCTTCTGCTTACTAGCTGCCTTAATTGTCCTACCATCTCCTTAAGACTGTGAATAATTATCTTCATTTATATTGTTATCTTGAATGTATTTATAGTTGGATTCTTACGGGTTAGCATCACCATCTGTTTCTTCAACAGTTACATATTCGGGAGAGAGCGAGCGCTTTTCACATTATGCAAGCAGCTTCCTTGATTAAACCAGCACGGCGTGGATGGATTTTGTTATGAAACCCTGGCACATTTCTAAGTCTCTGGCTTCTGTTATCAATAACTGCTCGGCTCTGGAAAGACCATCCATTAAATTAAGCCACTTTAAACTGCAGCTTGCATTTCAGAACTCATGTTAACTGTGATTGATCAATGTAATTTAAGACAAGATTTCCAGCAGACTATAAAGACGGTGATGTGATCAGCAGTAAACTCTGATCTTTCCTAACCCAGCGATAATATGGTTAGGACCCATGCAGAAGCGATGGGTCATGTATTGCAAGTAGGGCCCGTGATTTTTGTAAAACATATCTAAGTCATTATTTTTACATAAAACATCGAATTTAAAACATAAGCATAGTGCTGGAAACAGCACAGTAAGAGATCATAAACAGGTGAGATTTGGGGATGAAACAGGTGATGAAAACTTCATGCTTAGATTTCAAATTAATCACGCATTATCTAAACTTTTACTCCAGTTTTTAGACTTGTATTTCAAGAGCAACACTATTACATTATGCCCTTTTAAGACCCCTGTCACAGAGATATTCAGGAGCATTTTACAGAATTTAAAAGAATGAAAATTCACACATCAGCGAGAGCATATTCTCACCAGGCACAGTAACCACACGGCTTTCCTCCTGCTGTCCTTGAAAGAACCACCGATGGCAGACAGCACTCCAGGTAGTAAATTGGGGAATTTCCGGGATCATTTCCTCAACAGAAAGCCCAAACAAGAGAAAAGCATCTTGAATATAATTCCCAGCTCAGTCAGGTGTAATTCTAACTGAGCGCTTATTCTTGGTACACTGGGCTATTGCTCAAACATGGCAGAGTTAAGGCTCTGCTGTGAGAATGACATTTAAACATATTTTTGGCATAGCTGTTTTCATATGCTTTAAAGTTCAGCTGCATTTCCATATTGTGAAAGGGGATAAAATACTAACCTTAAAAATATAATTTAAAAAAGCATTAAAAAGATAAAAACATGCAAAATTGTAAAGCAATTTGAACTCTGTGTCGGTGCGTTTAATTGCTACAAGCTTTTGTTTGTTTATTTTTTCATGTGTCGGGGATCCTCCGCTGCTGCCTTGGCAATGGTTCCTCCTCCTCCAGAACCTACTGGTTGCATGCTGGTCCCGTCACTGTTTCTGCATCTCGCATCACCACTCCAGCCTTGTTCTTGCTCCTCAGTTTTCCTCTCCGAGGAGAGGTAGCTGACAGGATGGGAAGCTGGCGATGGGTTGCACAAAGAGTGCATGGGCTCATACTGAGTTGTGCGATAATATCTGAAGGAGAGATATAAGGGCTTTATGAGGGATGCAAGGGCTTTGCGAGGAATCTCCCCTGAGTTTGTCACTGTTGAATTCCCCTTCTTCACACCTTCCTTGCATTCCCTCTGCACTGCCTGGATTCCTCGTATGTCCTCCAAAAATGCAGAGCCCTTCCAGGATGCTCCATCTGCTTCAGCTCCTTCAGTCTGCACTCCTGCTCCTCCAGCTCTGCACACACATGGACCTCCTCTTCTCAGTTCTTGACCCTACTTTGTGACCCAGGTGACTTTAGGGAGACCAGAAGGGGGGAAGGCAACAAGGATGTGACAGAAGCAGATGAGAAAGCAGTTATGTAGAGCCGCTAGTCCCAACGACAGGCTAGTGCAGAGGTTTGCTCAGGCAACAGAGCAGATGGTAGCAATGACAGCTTTCGGTGTCTCACATCACTCCCACTCGTCGTCCGACTCCCATGCATCTCCACCTTCACAGATCTCAGAGAGCATGGATGTGGGACAGACAGCACTGCTGCAGAGCGCATGAAAAGCACAGCAACTACAAACTGCTGCAGCGGCCACAGCTCAGGAAGTCTGGAGATCCTCTAGTTCATTAGCGCCCTTGTCCTCCTGCGCGTAAGCACTTCAGGCTCTTTGGCTTGCCTGTCTGACTGTGAGCAAATGTCTAGACCCAACTCACCAGTTAATAGCTTTTTCAATATTTATCTTGCTTCCCTGAAGAAGAAACGGGTCCCACGCGCTCAGCTGATATAAATACCCCATGACAGACCTTTTGGGGATATGATCAGGGCCACAGTTACACTCCTGGGCATGCACAAAAAATGCCTGAAGAGCAGCTGATTATATAGATGTGGTTATTGTGGGGAAAGGAGAAGGGGAAGATTGGTGAGGGAAAGGAGGTGGGTGTTGGGAGTGGGATAAGCGTTACATTAGCAATCTCTTTCTCAAGTGATCCCGCATTTTCATTACACCAGCCAACATCTGTTAAAAACTCCCTTTTCCCAGCTAGGGGATCAGGTCACAGGGAGACACAGATCACAAACAATGTTCGTTAGAACACCTTTTATTGATTAAGCTCTTACTATTAATAGAGTCCAGCTGTTATTACTGATAGTAGATAACTGATCACACGTTTCGCCCATGCACACGTGCTCTCTCTCAGTTTTCCAGCTGGAGCAACAGTCGTAAGGCCAGCCCCAGGTATTTACCCAGAAACAGAGGCTCGTACCGATGCGCCAATGGCTTCTAGGTGGGTGTTCATAAGGTCCCTCAAAGGGTGCTTTGTTTCATCAGATGTATAAATAATCCTCTTGCCTCTGTCAGCAGAGCACTGCCACCACCTTTGTGGATGCAGCTGGAGTTGGACAACCCACTGCTGATGCTGGGGGCCTTGCACAAATGCAGCAAACTCTTGGCGTCCTGAGTTTTTACTGGCAGATTTGGCAGGACTGAAGCCTGTGGGGCTTATTAATTCTTGGGAGACTTTCACATGCTGCCTTTTGGCATGTACTTTTCCACTCTTCAGCCTGGTTTTGGATAACTCTCTCCATCCACACCCTGAGGTACTTATAGAACCCATTCCCACAAACTCATGCTAAAGTGCTTTCATGACCCGGCTGTTACAGACCAGAAATGTCAATACCATCTAAGCAAGGCTGTGTATTTCGGACACTTTGAAAAACTTAGTTGTAAACAAGTGGTGACTGACCTCAGCTCTGCATTTACCTAAAATGCAGATATGAAGATTATTTAGAAGAACTTCACATTTCCTAACCTTGATGGGGTTAAAACCTCAGCATTGAGTCAAAGTCCTTTATTGTAATATGTGGGCACATACACGCTTGCATACAACCACAGCTTCTTCTTTGCTACAAAACTGAGTAAGATCTTGATTTTGACAGCCTGTTACTCTGTGAGGATTTGAGATAATACAGCGTTCTCACAAACTTTGCATAGTGTGTCTTGTGGTGTGGCTTCGTGATATTGAAAGTCCAAACAGCACTAAATTCCCTCTTTCCAAAAACAGACAGATGAAGGCAAACCCCAGCTGTGCTGCCACAATGATACGTTTTCATGAAAATGGCTAAAATTGAACTAAGTCAAATCAGATTTTTAGCACTCTCGTCCTACCAGTTGACTCCCACCATAGCTGATCTTCTACCACTCTGATCACCAGACGCAGAAGACCCAGTCTTACCAGTTGACACATGGCAACCCAGAAAGCATGAGTTTCCATGCTGGAGTTTATTTACTATTCCTATCCTCGCTGTATTTGCAAACTCCTATCTTCACTCCGACCCACCACCCTCTTGGAGCAGTGCGGAGACGGGGCGTTTTTGCCGCCCCACCCCCCCGCCCCGAGACATTTTATTTCTGTTTGAGAGGAAGGATACTCTGCCCTAAGGGTACTGGCACATTTAGCCTCATAGTAAATGGCTCTCACATTACACGTTGTGGTAGCCCAAGCACACACCACTGAGCCCATGGTGAGTTTAAGCTTTTGGGTTTGAGGTAAAACAGAACCAATTTTCTTTTCAGTAATTTTACTTTTCAGTTAAGCCTCTTCTAATTGACTGTACTCTCTGAAATTAACAGCATATTTATAGAACGCGTGTTGGGTTGGAAGGGATCTTTAAAGGTCATCTAGTCTAAGCCCCTGTTGTTCAGACACTGTTCACTCCCAGAGTGGTAAGACCTGAGAGAGAGAGGCTCTTGCTTATACTTATTGCTGTAACAGCCAAGGGCAGCTAACTTTTGTTATTTGCCCCGTGGGAGGGTTGGAAATGGAAAAATATAGAGGGGTTGCACCCGTGGGGAGGCGCAGACAGGACAGGTGACCCAAAACTGACCAGCGGGGTGTTCCATCCCATCGGCATCATGCTCGGTATCAAGCTGAGGGATCAAAGGGTAGTGTCCAGCGTCCGAGAAGGGCTCTGTCTGTTTGTCTGCCTTTGATCCCAGTCCATGTGCTCCTGAATCCAGCTCCCGGCCATCACTGAGTCCAGTCTGGGACCTTCCCAGCGCCTGCTGGTGACGTGACCGTCATCCTGGGAGCTCGATACGGTTTTGTAGATACTGCATATATTTAATGATTTTCTTTTTTAGTATTTTGTTAATATTTTCATTAAAGTAGTTTCATTTTCTTTTAAATTCTCAAGTCTCTTTCTCTCCCTCCTCTCGCTGAAGGGAGATGCCCTCTCTGCAGGGCAGAACATCTGCCGTTCGTTGCCGCGGCCAGCCTGGCCCAAACCGTGGCAGGGAGGACACAGGAGACGGTTCGACGCCCGGCTGGATGGCGCAGACAGGCCATGCCTGGCTCCTCACGAACGACCCGTGCGGCACAAACTAACGCCATCGCTGCAGCACGGCCGCTTCAGCGCGGCTTTACGCTTGACCAGCGCTCGGCGCCATTTCGCTGGGGCAGGAGCAGCCCCGGCGGCGGTTCCCCTCACGGGGGTCAGGCCGCCCTCACCCCCGGCCCGCCCCGCCTG
>VYZM01005379.1:567761-635224 GCA_013398915.1 Dromas ardeola
AGATAGTTGTAGGGGGGGGGGGGGAAGTACGTATAAAAGACATTTTCGTGTGTTCATCAGGTAGGTAGGATGAGTCAAGGACTACATTTACACCAGAAAGCATAGAACCTATTTTTAGGCAGAACTTGGATGAATTCCTACGCAATGTTTCATGTACAACAGATATAACTGTAGAAAATAGCAACCAGTGTATCTCTCCTGGGCCAAATTAGGAAGAAATCCATCAGTCAAATGCAAAATAACTTAAATGCAGCTGGTGCTTTATCAAATGGAAGTTGATTTTCTAATTCCTGGGCTTGAACACTGGTTTTTGATCAGTTCTGGTTTTTTATGCAGTCTTTTGGAACGGGATATACTATGCTTGGGTTGAAATTGTGGTTGCCTGTTTATTGAAGGGTTGTTTCTTTGTGACAACCATCTATGAAGAAGATACTCATTTGTACCAGATACAAATAAATAAGTATATTATAACACTAACAGCTGGGTTACAAATGAAATTGTGCTCTGCCGGTGTTGCCTGAAGGAAAAAACAAACCTCTAGAGTTCTTAGAGTGCTGAAGAGTTGCACTAGGAAAAATATCGCATGATCACAGCTTGTTTGAAAAACTAACAGTGTCTCATTTGAAGCCACGGTGCAAGACCCACAGTGGTGTATTTGACAGCAGAATACAATCCCTGGCACCTTGTGGCAACCAAAGGCACGACTAGTAACGACCCTCTGTCCTTAAATCTTAGGTAGCTTGCCTGAGAGCAGTCTTGCCTGTCCTAGCATAGTTTCGTTGTCGGCTTCTTTTAAACTCGTGGTCTAGATAGCATCTGAATGCTGCTGAAGTGTAGAAACTATTTTTTTTTATTTATTTGATAATGACTTGGACCATCAAGGCCCTAAAGTCTGTGTTCTTCTTTTAATTAATCAAAATTATTGTCTGTATTGGTGATGAAAGGATCCAACAGAGTCTCTTTTCTGCCCCTTGCTTTTCATCTATGAAGTCCGCACTTGTTTCGTGAGTGATCTCCAACGTGGACTGAAAATCCAAGCAGCCAAGTTCAACATTGATGGCAGCGCTGAGGTGGGTGGAGAATGAAGCTTATCTTGGTCTTCTGAAGTGGATGTAGCCTTCTTGGCCTCTAAAATAATGCATGTATTTTTTTTATTTCTAGCGTCCTTCACCGCCTCCAGACGTGGACTATCCTTTAGATGGAGAAAAGATTCTCCATGTAGTTGGCCCCATCAGGTGAGAAATACTGTAGCGGAGTACTTACTTATCTTTAGGAGGATATATTTTCAACTCTAAAAGCACATACATTTTCATAAAATTGAATTTTAATGAAAGTCTTGCATATGCTTTTAATGTCTCTTAAATTAAGGCTTTGTCCTGGGCACAGTGGAAGCCCATAATAAGAGGTGCAGCTTCCCTGGAGGGCTCACAGTTGAAGATGAGAGCAAACAGATGGGAGGGACTGGGGAAAAGAGGAATGGAGTATTAATGCCTGATGATGAGACGGCTTTAGCGAAGTGAACGGGGCACTGTCTCCTCCCTGTTGGCACTGCCTGCTGCGTGGACTGTATGACAGAAGCAGCAGTGCTGGTGTGTTGTCAGCAGGACCTCAGTTGTCGTTTCCAGCCCTGCTGCTCATGAGCATTAGCTCATCGTGTAGCGTTGCTTCTCGTTAACACTCATTTCCTGTCTTCAACAGAGACTCTGTTGTCGAAATACTGTTTGAACAGGATAACGAAGAGACATCTGTTGCCACTTTGATCTTAGATTCACTCATTCAGGTATCTTTATATTATAAACAATTTATTGAACGCCTTCAGCCTTAGAGGACCTGCTGTTAGAAATGACTCTTTCTAGAGCAACACCCTGGTGGCTGCAGGTTGCGATTGGTTTCAAAAGTTTATCACAGCATGACTCCTAGGGTTCTGCCACATGGTGAATGGCCGTGGGGTAGCAAGTCACCACGTATCATCCACTCTGTGATAGTGGGTTTTTTTTTTTTTTTACTCTTTGGTGTACTGCAGTGTGTCTAGGAGAGGTTCTAAGAAAGGCAGCGCTCACCTCTCAGCAAAAGTAATAAATCGGCTTGCATTTACTTGGGGGTGAGGTTCTACGTATGTAGTGACGAAGGAGTAGCTAATACTTGGCGTTAAAGGAATTACACAGCTTAAACTGAAATGACACAAGTATTTTGTTTCTTTTTTCGAAATGTTTTGCTCAGAGTTAGACTTTATGCGTTGTGCAGACTGCTGGTTTATCTAAGATAGAATAAAATTAATTTGTATATCTCTATTGCAGGCACTATATTAGATACATTATGGAAAATTTTCTTGGCATATACAAATTCTTCATTTCTCATTATATTTAGGGAAAAAATGCATTAAAAACCACTATAAATGGAAATTTTCATTAGATGGTGGTATATGAATGTTAATTAAAGTTGGCTTCCCGTAGTTATTGACGCTGTTTAAATTAATTTGCTGAGACATAATTTATTGGAGAGCCATAGGCTTGGATGACATGACAAACATTTCAATGGGAATTCCTTATGAAAACAAATTGTTTAACAAGATCTGTCTGTGCCCCTCACCTCTGTACCTCTAGGCACTTACCTTGCATCAAATGTTAAATTTGCAAGTGTTGAATAGTTACTTCCGCTGGACAAGAGGATCACAGCAGTCTGGAATTTTTTGGGGATAGCCCAGATCTGTTTGTGAAGGGCAAAGCTTGGTTTTTTCATGCCTTTGCATCTTCTGCTTGGATTATCTGCTGCCGGCGCAAGATCCAGCAGAAACCTTTTCTGCCACTGAGACTTTTGTATCGCCTTTCTCCCGCATGGAGCCAAGAGGAGTCCATCTCATATGTAACTTCCCTCTCTGGGAGCACTGGTCGAGGCTTCACCGCTCTCTGGCACATCTTCTCCCAGAAATGATGGGTATTACCATGGCTGGTGCCTCTGTCCTCTTATCTTGGCCTGTCTCAGGTGAAGGGCTTTACAGGGACTCACAGCACGCTCCCGTAAGCCTCAACTGGGCACTTCCTTAAGCCTGGTTTTCTTGGGAAGTTTGGGGAAAACAGGGTTATGTTTCAGCTAAGTATGAGAAAAAAGCAATTGAAGTGCATGGGAACACTAGATTTCCAACAGACATGCAACTGTCGATGACAGAATGTTCTAGGCAGTTCCTGCAACTTCAGTTAAAGTGTTTTGGTTTGTTATTTTTTTATTATTCCTGTTTGCATTAGTGTCCCATAGACACCAGGAAGCAGTTGGCAGAGAACTTGGTAGTTATTGGCGGCACCGCTATGTTGCCAGGATTCCTTCACAGGCTCATGGCTGAAATCAGGTACCTGGTAGAGAAACCGAAATACAAAGAAACGCTTGCGACTAAAACCTTCAGAATTCACGCTCCGCCTGCCAAACCCAACTGTGTGGCCTGGCTGGGAGGTAAGAATGAAAACAGACGTTAAGCAAAGGTACAAAGTGGGGAAAAACAAACCTTCCAAGTGGGATTTGTAGTGAATAAATAGCAGTAAAGCTTAGGTGAGCTATTGAAATGAAGCCGCATTGGAGCTCTGTGGAATTGTTATGCCCTCCTGGAAGAAATCTCGCAGAGTGAAGCTCGCTCAGGGCCACGTGGAGGGCAGCATGGCACTGCAGGTTATGGTAGCTTTAAAGAGGTGACATGCAATTTGCAGGAGCAGTGTGGAAGGCGGGTTGGTGACTCAAGTTCAGTACAAGACTAGCGCCAGATGGTGGCACCAGTACGGTGATTGAGCAGAGCAGAGACCTGCTGCGTGGAGGAAAATCTGCTTATTGAAAAAAACGAAGTTTAATTACTGACCGAGGAGCTGTGAGCTGTGGGGAGGCCGGCGGCTGCTCACTCCCTGTGCTGTTCCCAAGTGCCAATAACAAATACAGCAACTCTGCAATGGATTTCGGTTGCTGCTAGGGAAAAAGAAGGGCTTTCCGTTGCTAGCAATTCTTTAAGGAAAGTTCTGAGGTTGGTAAGAACTCATGCTTCAGTTAATAAGCTGAGCTAACCTGGTATGAAGGAGGAACTAATTTTAACTCTAAAGGTAGATTTTATTTCCTTATGCTTTGAAATGTGAATGTTTATCAAATTTTAGTTTTAAAACTTTTGGAGTCTACTTTTAGGATTAGCAAACAAGAATGATTTATATGCACCAAGTTCTCCGATACTTTTCTTCGCTGGCAGCGCTGGTCACCTGCTGCGGCCTGAATCTGCTCACGGCTCGTGTAAACTTCTTACGGGCATTGTGTGACACCCTTTTTGGGGAGAGCAAATTCCCGTAAACACAAGATGGTTTGTTTAAAAAACTTCTAGGAAACTTTGTTGTAAGAAGCAGGTCAGCTAGGCCAGTTTTGCTGTCAGCAGAGTAGATGATTCTTTGCTTTCAGTTGCTTTCAAGGGACGTAAATGGGAGCAATTTGGGACTAGCTGGGCTACTGAAAAGGAAAGTGGCTAGATCCTTTAATTTCTTTAATTTTTGGGACAGAGCTGGAAAAGAATAGTAGAGATTCTTGGTAGGAAAAAAGTAGAAAAAGAAATCCAGTACCTCAAATCAATGCAACTTTTTTTTTTCCTCCCAATAACGTAGGAGCCATTTTTGGAGCACTTCAGGACATACTCGGGAGCCGGTCTGTGTCCAAGGAGTATTACAGCCAGACAGGCCGCATACCCGACTGGTGCTGCCTTAATAACCCCCCACTGGAAATGATGTTTGATGTTGGAAAAGCACCCCCACCATTGATGAAGAGGGCTTTTTCAACTGAGAAATAAGCACCTAAATGCTACACAAGGATTCTCCTCATCTGTTTCAAGTAGATATATATGCGTTGCCTCTTTTTTTTTTTTTTTTTAATTCAGTAATTTGTGTGTAACACTACTAAATATGAACAATGTGGATGTTTTGGGGGAGTATGGTGGTAGGTACTAACGCTATTTAAAACCACGTCCAGTTATAGTTTAAAAACTTACCTCTGGCAACTACTATACTATTTTCTCCTCTTCTGAAGAAATTCTATACCCTCATGAGTTGTAGCCTACTGAGTTGTTCGTTATTTATCTGTACAGTAAATTACATTGGTGAGAGAATTTTTTTTTAAGATAATTTGTTTTTAAATGTGCTTAGAAGAATGAAGGGCAGTCTACTATGGGAAGTGTTCTGTGATCTATGGAAGCTTTTCTGCCAAATTCCGTATTAAAATATTCCACCCTTGAATCACATGTGAGGAAATGGTTTGGGGCTGTATTTAAAATTGTCCCGTGCTTGAAAGGTACTATGTAAGTATTAAGTATATTTTTATTCAAACTCACTAGAACTGAGAAAGTAAGTAATTGTAAATAACTCAGAAAATGACAACCAAGGGGTAAGTGACTATTCATAGCAAAAGCAGATCTGCAGGAACTGACAACTCACAGATCAACTCCTGGGCAGTCCAGCCTGCAGGGCCATCCAGCGCATGCCTCCAAAAAGAGCTGAAACAAAGGAGAAACACCGGTTTTTAGTGATCTGGCCAAGAATCCATGTTGAGAGGGAATTTCTGGAAGCAGAATTTCAGTTTACCAAAAAAAACATTCGGTACGTTCTAAAATTGCTGTACAACACATAATTTTAAAAAGTTGTTGCAAAACTATGGCTTGCAATTAAAACAGCAGAGAAGGCAGATAGTTCCTTTTGCCATTCTCTTCATGTTCAAAGATGAGTAATTTCTCACCTTTGTAAGGAATCCTGGGAGTTAAGCACGAAATGCAAGCTTGGTCAGACTGACAGCATGCTTGGCACGGTCTGAATTGGTCAGAGAAGCATAAAAATCTTAATGGTCTGATTCTACAGGGGCCTGGAAGTCACTTAATTTACATGGTCAGTCCTCCCAAAGGCTTCAATAAGGAGGTTACAATCAAACGGAAAGATTTACTCGCATGCCTTCGGTGGCAACATGATAAAAACGAAGGCAGCTCTGCCACAGCGAGATGCAAATCAATGCTGAGGCTTACACAAAGCTGTTGCAGACAGATCTCCATCCGGCGCCACGAATCATGATTGTTCCAGGGAAGGGAAAAAAAAAAAAAAAGAAGAAAAAACTCCATCTATTTTATTTTAATCTTTATTATAAACAATTTTGTAGTTTCCAGAATGGAATTACTACATACTAGATAACAAAAACATCCTCAGCTGACTCAGTTTCAGCTTTTACTAGATTAAATCAGAACCAGCAAAACAAGTATTTTTTTTAAGGATTTAGTCTATTGCAAGAAAAAGAGCTTTACAAACATGAAATAGAATTAAAGATAGCATTTGATCATATATACATAAGCAGCTGATGACAATCTGGACAGAAACATACAAGGAACTTCTTTGCACATAAATAGATTTTTTTAAAAGTATATTTCTTTCACATGTATACAAAATTATTTTGCTTTCTATACTGAGCGAAGTTCTTGGAGACAAACAAGGATTTCTAAGAGGCAAAATCCCACAGATTGCTTAGGACGTGGGCTGTCATGCACACAAGGATGTAATAATACAATTTACACAGCATTCCTATACAATACTTGAGCTTCTTATATACATACAAGACACTTTTGTACATGAGGTGCCACCTTTGCAATTGAAATGGCATCTCCCCTGAAAGGCTGCATTAGTTCCAGTGTTTGTATAAAAGATAAAAGGAGTTTCAAAAGGCAGCACCACTTGGCTTGCAGGGTCAGGGACCCACTGAGCTGCAGCGGGAGCGGAGGCGGTGGGTGGGGGATTACGCCGCCCCTCTGCCTTACACACACCCGGCGGGGAAGACGTGACCCTTACAGTCTCCACGTTACCTCTAAAATGCAGCTGTGGTGAGAAGAACTGATTTTAACAGATCCACGGCTAAAGCCACACACTGTCACTCTGCAGCTTTCTCTTTAAGCTACCTAAGCCAAGTGTCTGGTTCTGTCTTTGGGGGAGAAGTTTGGCTTTATATGACCTTTTCAGTCTGGTTAAATTAGATATCAACGGCGGGGCTGGGTTCAGCGCACACATGACCTGTGAAACTCTTCTTTAATGCAGGTAGGAGGGGGCACAGTGCGGCGGTGACAGAGGACCCTGCTAAGCCTCTCCCGGAGTGGGGAATGCTCAGCACCGCCAAGCCTGCTGTGAAGATTAGGTCAGGCTTCCACCTTGTTTTAGGCACAACAGTGTCAAAAGAAGGGCTGGGGTTTTGCTCCTCGTTTCTCTTAATCATACTGTGTCCAACTAGGAGACAGTACCCGGAGAACACTCAGAGCAGCATGCAGGTGATGCCTTTTAAGACCTGGCACAGTGTCTAGACAAATGCTACCCGGACATCAGCAACGCCAAACACACATAGTGCTGGCTGCGCCCGTGGGTTACACGCACCCATACTCATACCAAACCGTCTGCTGATCCCCCTGGGGGTCCGGAGGCCCCGGAGTGCTGTTGGAGCTGCTTCCTCTTATGGGCTCTTCCACGGTCCCAGCACTGCCTTCTGGCATTTTACCCTGGCACTTGGTAAGTAGGGCATCACCCTGGCCTTGCCCATGGCAAATATTTCCCTCGGTGCTGCTGGACACAGCTCTGGCAGGGGCCACTGCGGCCACCTCCCCAGTACGAGGGGCTGGCTTGGGTTTGACTTTGGAGGGAGCATGAGGTGCGGGTGAGTAGTGCTGCCCAGGGTTGAGGCGCTCCTGCTGCGGCACGTTCAGGCTGCTGGTGGATGCGGTGGGCGAGGCAGAGAACTGATGGAAGGAGAGCGGCCTCTCATCCTTCGGTGGGGCCAGGGAAAGGCGCCTCGCGTCAAGCTGCCGACAGCGGGAATCGACACCTTGCACTGAACCTGCCACCTTTGCGGACTGCGGCCTCTCTCTTAAGGCTGCCTGGGAGCTGGCTGGCAGAGAAGCCCTGGCGGTCTGACTGACAGCGTCCTTGCCCCCGCGCAGCTCCGTTGCCGACTTCTGAGGGCTCTCCTGCCTGTACGTCTCCGGGCCGGTGGCTCTGAGGAGGTCTGCAGAGGCTAAGCTGAATGCCCTGTTCAGTGAGGTACTCCTCCTGCTGGCGGTTCCAGGCTGCTGAGGCTGTGCCATCTGCCGCGTCCCACCGGCGGGCTGGTGCTGTGGAGTGTGAGGAAGCTTAAGGGACCCCGGGGCGTTTGCCAGAGGCTCAGGTTCGACTTGTCTGAGGTTTGGCTTCATGTAATTTCCAGGCTTAGCTGTTCTTCCTTCTTCGTTGGCGATGGTCATCTTTACAGTTGGAGCAACAAGACTGGTGGGCACCTTAGCAGCCTCCTTTCTGGACGGCTGAACCAGCAGGTTCCCAGTAGCTGACGGCTCATTTGCTTTGCTAAAATAATCGCTGAGCAAGTCGTCTCTGTTACTGGAGGTGTCCTGGTGTGAGAAAATATGCACGTACCACATTAATGACAACACTTCTTGGGTAAAGAATCATGCAGAGCTTTGTGTTCAGATAATCTTCCTTCCCACTTAATTCAACCCAAACACAACCGTACATTTTATAGTTAAAGTGGGGAACAGAAGATATAAATGTTTACAACAGGTATAAATCCAAATCAAGGAGTAACAGGCTCACCCTAATTAGATCTTGTTTGCCAGATTAATTGTCTTAAATTTTAAAACTTTGATTTCACTTGCAACTTGGGCAGCAGCTCTTTTGCCTCCTTTCACATCAGCCGCTGTCACATCAATATCATATTAATGACATCAGCCATCGGTATCAGCCGATATCAATGATGGTCTGTCATCTTCCAGAATCAGTTCATCTGGATAACACTCTGCTGTAACTTCAGGGATGTAAGAGGAGAGGATACCTCTGGGAGACGTGCCAGCATTACAAGAGAGTTTCATTGCTTCTCCACTGATTCCCCTCACCTCCCCCAGTCAACATACTATGCATGTTAAAAGCTGCGCGTACAAAATAACAAAACGTACAAAAAAATCATTGCAAAAATGGAAATACAATTCCTTGCCCACAATTAACTTTCGAATTTCAAGTCAGACGATTAACCTGGCAGTAAAAGAAAAATATACACTGAACATTTCATGGGGATGGTCCATGCAATCCAAAAACGGTGACGGCTGATCAGCTGCTACTGGACTATTAGTACGAGGTATGCTCAGAATAGTTAAGGGACATGCTGTCTTCACAAAAGACGTGCTATAACAAGCTCATGAAATTTCTTCTCTAGGGAGTATGTTAAAGCTTAATATATTCATTTCACTAGCATTCCAAACGGTTCTTCCAGTCACAAAACTCATTTGCTAGCGGTGAACACTGTCAATGGTAATGGTGCAGCGGGAAGATTTCTATGCTCAACTAAATGTTAAAGCATTAGGATTATTTTTAACTTCACTTTAAGCTGCTGTTACGCACATTACAGAATGACTAGTCCTCCAAAAGCACGCATGTTTATGAACAAGCACGGGAAATACTTTATGAGCAATTAACACAAGTGATCTGGCAGCCTTTAAAACAACAGCTAAGAGTTACAGGATACTTTGATAGGTATTAATATACTAGCAAAAGCTGTGGTGAGTTGGGAGCTGTTGCCTTCGTAGCAAGAACAACGGATACCCTGGGGATATACAGTGAAGCAGATCTCCTGTTTCCCCTGCCTGTTCTGTGCCTCACGCTGTCAGGACATGAATGACTGAGGACTGATTCGAGTGACTGCGAAGGTTCCTGACGGAGGGAAGGACACAGGGAGTAGCAAGAGGGATACAGCGCATCGGCTTCTAACAGAAATTGGTGCAATGAAATCGTTTCACTCTCATTTAAACTGCGCCGACACTGAAAAGGAACAAGGATGACAGAAAGAATGAAAATGGAGACATGGTCAAGTAGTTACAGACACACACACAAAAAATCAAATTTTAAACATCTCTAAAAGCTAATAATTGTATTTAGGATAATGAGAGAATAGAAGGTATATTTAAGTATTGCTCTGAAAATTCAAGGACCAGCATTTACTGATGCCATAAAATGGTACAGGTCTGTTGATTTCAATACTGTTACCACGGCATTCATGAAACAGAAACATCTTACACTACCAATGAATTGTTCTCAAGATATTAACATGCTCAATACCGCACCGCCTCACTACTGTACAGCATGTCTGAGCAGTAAAAGACAAACGCCACCTAAAAAACAAGCACTTCGTTCCTGACAGAGCACTTCAACGTGCGACATATTCTTGCAGATATTGAACCGAGCGCATGGTGCCAGTCAGCACACAAACACACCGCATGGTGAAAGCATCGAGAACTTCCTTCGGCAAGAAAGATATTCTCCCTCAAATGCACTGATGGTATTTTCAGATGAGGAGATGGTTTTAACAACTGCATATTTTGCACTTCAGTTGAAAGCTACTGTTAGGTTTCATTTCTAATTACAGATGTAGCCGCTGAAAATTACACACAAAACTTACCAGTTCACAAATAAAAATACCTGGAGCTGAGAACTGATGATATAATCCAAAACCTCGACCACAAGTGTTTGATATTAAAAAGCCTCAGCAGTCCAATACATAGTACTTGCAGTGAATTATCTGCCTGACTAGCCATAGCTGATACACCAAAATAAATCAGCAGAGTGCTGTGTGAGAGTTAATCTTGCCGTAGTTGTTTGAACCGTTTCATTCAGTTTGCAAGATTCAGTAGTTCTCTACAACTTCCACACGTAAGAAACAAGGATCGTCTCATCTTTCCTTGTTTCCCTATGCCCTCATCCCCCTGAATCAGCTTGGAGCAGCTTTTTGACATCCGAGATGGGCTATCTAGCTCTATTTACTTACGCTTGGTGGAGACAGCCTGTTGCTCTCTTCCAAGAACTCTTCCAAGGTTACCATCTCACTGCCAGGTGAGGCAGACCGTTGCCTGCCTGCGTAAGACTGGGATGGAGTACTCTTCTGAGGTATATCGTAAGAGATCAAACCATTCCTGTGGGAGGAGGACTCATGCCTGCTGCTAGGGCTTAAGACGGCAGAAGCAGAGTGAAAGGGATAGGTGTCTCGGAGCAAGGCTGGTGCCTCTCTGCTTGGCACCGTATCTTCACTGCTGAGGCTCTCGGTTCTACCATGGATACGATCTAAGGAACCTGAGGAGAAGCATAAATATCATTAAAGACACTGTTCTTCCCTCATTTCAGTAAGTTTCTCACTGAGGTAGGAACTTTATCATCCAGGGCCATTTGCACACAGGCTACGTGGCATTTTTGACCTTACTTTCTTCTCCCACAGACGTCAAGGCAGTCAGAACTTTGAAAAATCAGTACTAGTAGATGTCTTACAGTACATATTTTGAGCCCTTGTGTTAAACAAGCACAACCACTTGTCCAAAGAACAAGAATAACACAGATAGTAAGGGGGCCTCTACCACTTCTGTGCCACTAGAAGATCTCCCAGTCTTGGCTGTGCGTGATCTGAGAGCCAGAACCTGCCAGTGGGAAAGCAAAAAGTGGGTTTTTCCACAGTGTCAGGTCTCCTGGCATCCTTCAAGGATGCACAGTTTCAGAAAAAGCAAATCTCCAGAGTGCACAGATGCCATACACAAACCGTGTACAGCGTAAGAACAGCAGAGACCTGTTGATGTAAAAGGAGTGCAAGAGTGGCCTGATACTTCCCATGATATGATGCCAGTCAGACTGAAGCAAAACTGGACTGCCTGCCTTAAAAAAGCCACCCCTTGCCAGAATCAATCTGAGAAAAATGCTTCTTGCCAGCAGTTTGGATTCCCAAGACAGCCACGTCCACATTGCATAACCATTACAGTTTCAAAACAACAGTTTTCAAATTTGATTGGAAAGGAAACGGCATTTTGCACACAGTTTCATGGAAT
The DNA here is from genome assembly GCA_013398915.1 of Dromas ardeola. Taxonomy (NCBI): domain Eukaryota; kingdom Metazoa; phylum Chordata; class Aves; order Charadriiformes; family Dromadidae; genus Dromas; species Dromas ardeola. Next base: position 579,634 of record VYZM01005379.1, read on the forward strand.
TTCACTTTCTATTTGTCAGAACTCAGCTGTAAAAGGTTTACCTTTCAAATTGAGAGGTGAACTGCTGCTGGAAGCGTTCCTACTGCTCTCTGAACTGTTTGGCCTGGACACTGAAAAACACAAAACAAGCACTGAACAAACAGACCTCAAGTTCCTCTGATTCTCTAAAAAGACTTGGCCACTGCCTGCCTTCTGAAAATAGCGCAACGAAGTGCAACTTAGTGCCACTCAGTCACTTTGAAGACATTAACAACGAAATATACACAGGATGCCAAAGTCTGGACAGAGTAGAAACCATTTTCATTTTTCAAGTCGAGTCGTTCAGGATCCATCTTGTTTTTTCTCACTTAGTTGTTTTGCACAACGGAATATGTTCTGGGTTTTGCTCTTACAGCAACTATAAACAAAGAAATGCAAATACTGAAGAAGTTCAACAATAGTTGCTGTCTCTTTCTCAGTGTTGTTCTTTGGAAGGGGCTGGTAACCAGCCTGCAAATTCAGTCTTCCACACATCTCCAAGCAGGCAGTGTTTCTGCCGTGCACCCAGACCCCCCCATGCCAAATCTTTTTTATTGCTAATTCACTCCCTTAAGGAAGGAACTGAACACTGTTCAGAAAAATCAGCAACAAATCTTTAGGACATGCATTAAAGGGTCTGTTACTGGGGCAAAACAACTCGTCTCAATGTCAGCATTGTTTCTGAAAATTTATTTTGGGAAAACATCCATTAAAAGCTTCCCAATAGAAAAACAGAAGTACTTAGCCCCACATTCCCAAAATGGTGGTGTGTTACTACATCTCATTCTACCATTGTAATTTAACTAAAATGTTCCAGGACAGTTCATGTGGATGCAATGAAACAAGTCTTAATGCAGAGGTTTGGTGCATTCGTACATGCTACAAGCTTACTGTGTTGTCTGGTGCTTGCAAACTCCACCTCAGGGGACTGTTCACATAGATTATCTTCTGAATTATAGCCTGAAAAGAACAGAAAATTTAAAAGATAATATTAAACACAGGAAGGTTAATCCTTCAGGTCAGTCTCTGATGCATTCTAGCAGTGGAGAAGACTGAGGTGATCAAGAGGGTTTTATAGAGCCAACATTGGAAGAGCACCCATCTTCTACCCACTGGTGTGAACCACGGGGCAGGGACTCACGGGAGAACTGACATCCAAACGCGTTCTGTCAAGCTGATGACATTACAAGAGTAAAGAAATCCTGTATCTGATCAATTAAACCAGAAAAAGTAGGAGCGAAACTACTAGCGCTCTGTTTTTGTACTTGAATGCCACTAGAAGCCCTGTTTCGCCCAAGCAGGAACTACGAAGTAGCCTGACTTGTACGAAGAGGTGGTCTATCAAACGCAGCGCCCACCTTTTGGCCTGCCCTGGAGCCTGGAGACTGGGGTGGAAGTGTGCAGATGAATAGCCGAGGTCGAGTAAGTCCTGGGACCCAGCTCCACACAGCAGTGTTTTGTCGCGGAGTCTGCTGAGATTTCAACATTATCATTGCTGCCTCCATGATGGGAATTCCTCTTTTGCTTTAGGTCCATTAGCACTGAGGGGCAGAGAGGTAAATAAATACGAGTCGATGCAAAATAGCATTAGGAGATTTCTATTTATCTGCCCATACAAACAGGACAAGCAGGCACAAAGAAACTGCACAACAAGAGACGCTGGTTTTGCAAGCTTTTCCATGAACAGTTCAGTATTGGATGGGAAATCTCTGCCACCAGTTTTTCAATCGTGTGTGCTCTCTGTAACGTGTGGGAGTGACAAGGGCTGCTTTGTGCCAGTGGGGCTGATATTATACATGCAGCAATTACCGTGAAAGGAGGAAAAAAAGGAGCAAAGACATGAATGCAGAAAAGATACGCGAGGTGTGAAATTCCCGTAACATTCTTCCTTGCAGGTACATTTTATAAACACTTACTTCAGTAATAAAATAGAGTAAGGAAAGAGTGACAGAAGTCACACTCTTATTCAAAGAGAGATAATGCTGATAATTTGGCAATTATCTAGCATGATCTGCACACTAAGCTAATTGTTTTCAGGTTTAGATCTTTGCTGTGGTAAGAGCTCAGTCTCTACAAGCTTAAAACTCTGCTGCTCTTACGACGCCCTGGTGCAATGATTTGTAAGTGGAATTCCTGGGATCTTAGCATGAGAACAACAAAAACTACCTGCTAGAATATTACTTAGATTCCGAAGGCTGAAGACATCTTTCCTAGCAATGAGGTAGGTTAATTCCTTTCTTGTAATGTGAATGTAATGCTTTAAAGGACACATAAAATAGAACAAAATTTAAAGAACTTACTACAGGACTTAATATATGCCGTTAATGAGATGCAAGATTCTACTTTTTTCTATAAATAGTAACTAAATGCTGAAAACACATCAGAGTGCAATGGTCAAAATAAGCAACTTGCAGAGACAACGGACAGACAGTTAGTTGAAAGCACAGAGCAGCTGCAAAGCTGTATTAGAGAAATGGACTGAGTTACTGTCAGACGACTCCTGGAAGCTGACTTCAAAACCAGTGTTTTCCCCCCCAAGTCTGCATGGGGTCCACAGCACAGGCCTGGCCCTTTCAGAATTGAATTTTATGGCACGCCTGTAGGGGCAATTACTGGCTAAAGCTTGCCATGCAAATCTATGTTTCTAACTGACTTTGTAGACGTACTTTACACCTTCCACAGATGCCAGAATTATTAATTGCCCTGGAGACAAACATTCTCTACAAATCCCAGAACGGCAGCAACAGGCTTGTCCTTGGTTGTGCCACAGAGGGACCGCTTCTCAGGGTGAGAGGGGCAGTGAGGTCTTTTGGCCTCTCCGCTGAGCTCCCCGGAGCGAACTGCCCGTGCCAAGTATGTTTCTCTAACACCAAGCAGGGACTGGGCCCACACATCCATTTCAGAAGCCACCAGGCCGTGACTGTCAGGCAATAAGGATTCTGGGCAACAGACCCATGATGAAGGTTATTCCTAATCTTAAGAGAACAAATCTACTTTCTTCTTCCAAAAAATTCTGTCAAAACTGAAGCAGCAGAAAACGAAACTTGAACTCAATTCAAGCTGAATTTCCAGAGCTGGAAGTGTGAAACCCTGCTAAACAGCAGGTTTGAACGCAAACGTCAAGACACTTTGCGGAGAATAAGTTTCCCAGTAGCTTCCACTCTATATTCAAAGTTAAGACTATTTAAAAGCAGACAAAGATGTTAAAAAACCTGCCATTTTTAGGATTTAGTGGCAGAGAGTATTGGAAAAATCTCCAGGATGTGAGACTCTGTTATATGAGATTTGTATTTTAGTAGGATTACAACGTTGTAGAAAGCATAGCAACAGCAAATCAGCTCAACACTTCAACTGGACACGATGCAAGTAGGTGATTGCAAGGAAGTATGGAAGCGCATTGCAACTTCACTTACTGATAACATGCACCACAGCCAATATACATACGCAAACTGTATGCCATGAGGTCCCCTAAAAATGTGCTGCATTGAAGAAGTGATCCAGTGTGCAACAGTGATTCCTCTTCTACAGGAAAACTTAAGTCCATGTTCACTAATCTGTGCTTGTATTTAGAGTATTGTAAAGACATGCTGAGTGTTTCTATCAAGGTGTGTGTTCTTCTAAGGCATGTGGGATTTTTTTTTTTGTTCATTTGTTTAAAATATTTGTCAGAAATAAATGAGGATAAATGCTAAAGAGAAGGTGTTAGAAATATCCCAATTCCGGGAAAGAAAGAGGTTCATTAGGAGAGGATGGGATGTCGGAAGAAGACCAGAACCGGAGCCGGTTAGAGAGAGACTGATGATTCGATGGAGACTTAGGAGACTTTTCTTTATCCTTGATTTTGCTTCTCAAAAAGGCAATCTTTTTGCGCTGCGCAGCTAAATTGTTATCACCCAGGTATCCCAAAAAGAAGAAGAAGAAAAAAAAGTAAAAAAAAAACCCTTGTAAATAAAACATAAAGTGTCTTAAAACAGATTAAAGACTACACAACCAGTAAAAACTAAAAAGGCTAAACAAAGACTAACGCATATATTTGGAGGACTGACTAATGCATAGTTAATCACAGTTAATCTGACTCAGATTAACGCATCGATTAACGCATATACATAAAATATAAGTAAGACCATTAAGAAATTACTGTTAGATCATCCAAAACATTCTTACTTAATAAAGTAAAATCAAATAGGCGTGCATGTTACTTGGTGGTAATATACTTAAATTTCCTAGATGTCTCCTAGGCTTTAATACTGATGCTCATCATCGGAACATCAGCATGTTTCATATAACATCAAAAAGAACAACGCCCCAGTGACTTTCTGTTATCTCCGGTACTCCACAAGGGCCTTGTTCTGCAGAAACCCAAGCCCAAATCCCCAGGCTGAACTGTGGATGCATGTTAAACACTTAACGTCTCCTGGGATCGCATGGGTGACCTGAGACATGCATTTTTATTTTAAGTGAATCAATGACCTCGAAGAATTAGAATGGGGAAAGGGAAATATAAAACCTAATCAAAAGAAAAACTTCAGCCAGACCGACCCTTGCAGTAGGTTTACAACCGCAGTTCCAGCCTCCTCAGCTGCTCCCCTTCTGTTCCCCACACTCCCCAATGGGAAGACAGGAATTACTAGAATTATTATTTAAGGATTAATTGAACACCTGATTTACTGTATGAACTAACTAAATAGAAAAAGAAATCATTCCTTCTTCCTTACGTTTGCAGTAGAGTTCGGAAAAATCATTTCATCAATTTAAATTACGTAGCTTTTAGTTTGATTCAAAGTCAAAACACAGTATCATCCTCCAAAATAATTAGATTACAATAAATTAGCATTTTCTATGTTATTTCTTCTGCATGTGCGCCATCTCCTGGCAGTGGCTGTTAAGACCAGCTATTGCCCATTTCAAGACTAGCTGCTGATCAACCATATTATATGGTCCAACTTTAAACTGCTTTGTTGCAAAATGTAGTATTTCCACCACCTTATTAAGTAACACACCCTACATTCAGGCAAACCAAGAAAATACGTATAAAAGTTGAAGGGAGATGAAGTAGATAAAAGGTAAAAACCAAACTAAAAAACACCACCACCTTTTAGTTTACTCAGCTTTTTAGTTTAGGGGGTTTTTTTGCTTATTAAAACTTTTAGTTTACTAAAAAAAGGGATATAAACCATGATGGGATGGAGTATCAACATATCCTATATATTAAATATTTTAAAAATCTTTTCCAAAAATACTGTCCAGCTCACGAATTTAGGCGGGGGATTCCTTACCTTTGTTTGAAGAACCCCCAGGGTGCTCTCTCTCTTCCATAGAGTTTGACCCTTGAGAGGTGTTATCCTGAGTCTCTTGATGTTTCAGTTTTTGGGAGGCGGATGGAGAGTTTACCGTCTCTGGGGACTCAGAGTGCCACGGAGGGCTTTCTACTGCTGGTTTCAACCGCTCCCTTGTAGTCTCCTTCTTTGGCTTGATTAGTTTGACTAAGGCTCTGGCTCTAATCCAGTGGTTTTTCCTGATAAAACAGGTTTTGTAAATGGAATTCATAAACCACTACAAGAAATAGTCCCCAAAGAAGTTTACAGTTGTGCTAAAGCCATCAAGCCACCCTACGTTCTTTTTTGTTTACTGTCATGAATCGGTTGGAAAGATGCAGCATGAATTTCACAGAGCTTGAGATCCATTTCTCTCCCAAAGTCAAAATTATTTTACAGAAATATTTCTTCAGCATGAGAAATGTAAGAAAGGCAACCGTTCCCTCTGCTAGAAATCTAAACTACACATATGGACCCACATAAGACATTTTAACAGTGTGAGAAGCTCTACTGCAGGAACAGACTGAGAACGAAAGAAATGAAAACTGCTTTAAAGATAAATCCCTCTCTTTGCTAAGACTATCAGTCAGAACTATGCGTGGTAGACTTAGCCTGGCTCTTTGTTGTTCGTAATAAAATTTTTTAAGTCCTTTCTCTGATGAACCACTTATCGCCTTTGAAAGAGCAGCTCTGGAAGCTTCTACTGATACTTAGTCACCATATTGGGGATCCCTTCCACCTGCTAGGGGTAAGATGATGTTCATCAGGGGAAAGTGGCTTTTTTCCAATTAATATGGTTTCAGATTCCAGTATTAAAATAGAGGGCCCCGCATGAGGTACTGTGCTCTACAGTAACACAACCTGCTGCTTCAGGGAATGGCTTGTGGAGTGAGAGTGAGGAAAGAACTGGAGATGACACTGTCCTCATTTCAGATGAAATTTCTGTTATCTCCAGTTACGGAGTTATGGAGAACCCTTTCTCACCTTCACAAATCTGTACAACAGCAGAACCGAACCCACAGGGGACTTACTTTTTTGGAGTAGGATCATAAAACTTGTACTGATCCATTATCTTCTCTTCAAGTTTTTCTTTGTGTCTCCTTAAGGCATTCAATTTATCACTGTGAGGGGGAAAAGCATATTCTGAACCATCCGTATGAAATTAAGCATAATCAAAAAACTGAAGACCAAAAGCCACCAAGAGAGGAAAGAGACTGAAACATCTTCTTATTGCATAGCCTTCAGAATCCTACTGAGCTCATTCACTGTCTGGTTAGAGAGGGCAAATGCAAAAACCTACCGAAGTTGCTGATGGGCGATTTTTGTGCAATAAGCATGAAAAGTGAAAGAACAACTGTAGGCTGGTGCCACGTTACTCACTAACAACTCAGGCAGAGTTTGTTTGGTGGGTGTTAAGATTAACCTTACTTTGTTTTTTTGAAAATTCATTTGCTGATTGTTCAATCTTATTCACAGATCACTGACAACTACTCAAGGGTTAAGATCCTTACATAGTTTGAACTTCTTGTCTACGTGATAACTGGGTATTTTATTCCTGTTCAGCTTACTCTGTTGTAACTCTGTATTTCTCTGTAGAGAAATACATACCGTTTGATCTTTTTTAGACTACTTTGGCCTCCTGCGAGCAGTGTCAAAGCACTTTCAGCATTGCCATGTAATCTTACTATTTTTTTACTCATTATTTTATTAACCTGCACCGTGGATGTAAGCAAATCTTTTTTCATTCAAGTAGGTCTAACGTACCTCCACCACAGGAACTGTCAGACACCTGGAGAAATACACTTCGAGTACATTTGAACTGTATTCAGCCAATTTCAGCAAACAATTTCTAACATTCCAACCATATAATCCAGTACTGAAATAAAACTCAGTAACTCCCACATCATCATGAGGCACTTAGACTAAAAATCTTGGGATTAAGAACACTTTTCTTCTTCTTTCATACCTATATGAGAAATTCACTGCAGTGAGAAGAGGATTCTTTGTAAATGTACAGTATGTTTAAACAGGGTACCTCACTTAAGCGTGTCACCCTGTGCATGGGGGATGCAGCGATGTATGTTGACACTTGCATCCTTAAAAGCAACATCAAAGGAAGTATTTCTTATAATGCAAATGACAAAAATTAGAGGAGCATGAATATTTGCTATTCCTCAGGAATCTAAATATAAAACGACTCTCATAAAACTAAATTTTTGTTGCAACTCAGCTGTTCAGAGCCCCTCAAGCTCTTCAGAAACTTTTCAGAAATAGCACTGGGTTTAGCATTCCATCTTTTATAACTAAGTTTTCCACATGGGTTCATCTATATTATTTGGAAAGAGCTGTGCTTGTCCAGGTGTCTCCTGAACATCCCTTCGCGGTAAGTCAATGCGAAGAAAGTTTGTAGCTTCTCCCCTTATACGTATCTCCTCCTAAATATCCCCTTTTCTAACCAGATACCAAGTAGATCTATCATTCCCCTGCCTGTCCTTCTACTCCTGATAGACGATTTGTGTCTCTGTCTAGATGACTTTTTTAGGTTTTCCAATTCAAACCTCTAGTTTCTTACATGTACTGTTTCTGTTCTTCATGATACTGCTCCTTGTTCTCCATGTTCTGCTCCAGTAACATCTGATTCTGCTGGCTCAGCATCTGAATCTGACTCAGGAGATGATGGTTTTCTTCTTCCAGATTTCCCTTTAGTCGGGACAGCAGCTATTAAACAAGACAGATTAATTGCTCCTCTGCATCTGGCTTCCCTGGAAGTGCATCACAATCAAGATAACACAACAGCATAGCAACCTAGGACGTGAATCGATAAACTTCAAAGGATATGGGGGTGTTGTTATGACCACATAGCTTGACCTTATATATATAGCGTGCCACAAACTTCACACAATGAATGTTAGCTACTCACCTCACAGTGGTTATCCAGCTTGGTCAGGGAAATATCCATGGACTGGTGCTGTTCTTTCAGCTTATCGTAGCGAGCCTGCCAACGATTCAGCTCCAGCTGAGAGTTGTTCAAGGATGTTTTCAGCTCTTTAGTGTGTGAATGCAGCCCTTCATATTCTGCTTTTAGTTGGTTATGCAAGAAATTCACCCTAAACACGAAGAAGCCAACAGGCTTATGAAGGACACGTCACAGAAAGTACCTCACATTCAAAGACCACACCATCAGTGTGCAGCTGTCAGTAACGCAAACATTAAGTTCCAAAGACTAACTCCTAAAAACATTTTTATTCCAAGCATATAGTAAAATTTAATAAGTAATAATAGCATTATAAAATGTTTCAAATCTACAAAAGAACTGAAAGGAAAATAGATGAAACATAAAAACTGCTATATCCTCAATGTGTAAGAAACCACAAAATTCTGAGGCACAACGTATTTAAGAACATTTGGACATAATGGCAGCTCTATTTGGCACAAATACAGAACACTCACAGAATTGTTTTCCTGATGCATGAAATATGAGCATGGAAGTGTCCTGAACCATGAGACCCTGCAATGCTGTAAGATGAACTGTGGCATTCTTTTACAGCTTTTGGTAAATCTAAAAGTGTCTACAAATCACAAAGGCATAAAATTAAATGAATAGAAAAACAAAAAAGTATCTGTATCTGCTGACAGATCAGCTAAGCCTTGCTCTCTGCCAGCATCACAATCAACATTTTGCAACATCTTCCTTTGTCCCTGGAGAAATGGAGTTGAAAACAGCAAGCTTGAGAGATCCTGCTTTGCGGAGCTCTGCAGCGTTCTAAAGTACATTACAGTTGGGACAGCACATGAAACTTTCGTGACTGAACTTAACACGTGATTTTTAAATATTATTCAATCTGACATTGTTTTAACCTGATATGAGCTTATTTGTACCGAACTCTTTCCCAAAACACTTGTGTAGTGTGAACAGTGGCCCTGAACTGGTTATAATGGAGAGAGCCCCAGTAAGGATACAGGTTGAGGTGCAGGGTACGTTTTACTGCTGCATTATGTAAAGTTTGGATGCTAGCTCACGAAAAGGGTTTTGACATGAGTTAACAGTCACCCAGGGATCTTACGAATCACTAAGCCCACTTTTAACAACAAGAATCAAGTTTCTTTCGAGTTATTAACAAACGGCAGCTTTCCCCGGGCAGCAGAAAATACAGAGCAATGGTTAACTCCTAGAACTAAATCACATTGTGTAAAAAATATAGTACAGCTCTCCTTAAGGGAAAAAGAACTGGGTAGGAACCATTTCACACAACTCTAGATATTATGGGGGGGTTTGGTATTTATGGTTAAAGTACTTACTTGTGCTACTTAAAGACAAGAGCTTGGAAACAACTCATTACAGAAACACTTGTGAACTGAACCACATGTGGAGGCTTATTTTGAATGAGCAAAAGTCATGGGATCTGACCATGTTTGAAGCACTGAATAACAGTATAAAGCTGATAATCTTTAATGAATTAAACAGAACGATCAAATTAACAAGACAGAAATTGAGAAAAATTAACAGACACGTCGATGGAGCTACAGTTAACACAACACAGCAAAACAACTGTGTGTTTTGCATAATTGACTTTGTAATGATATATAGAAGAATGCAGCAAGGAAACCGTACCTGTCCAGTTCCTCCCTCAGCTTCTGATTTTCCCCAGTGGTTATCGCATTTGATCTCCTCTCTTGTTGCAGAACTTCTCTCTCAGTTTTTAAAACTATTTCCAATTCCTCCAATTCTGCCTTGTGTTTCATTAAACTGTTATATCTGCAAGAAGAAGAGTGGTATACTCTCAGCTTTCATTTAATCATTTTTCTTCCTCTAGTTTAAGATTTTTAATAGGTAATACTACAACAACCAGAAAGGATTTTTTTTTCCTGCCTGCTTAGTTTCATACACATTCGTGTGGTTACACATCTACCAAGGCTGAAGAATTCCACACTATGCATGGAAATTCAGCTTAGTCTATAAGTCAATGGGGAGGCTTTTAGAAAAAAAGAAATGCATTTTTAAAGCAAACTGGAACACAACTGCCAGAACCTCATTTCAATTCCAGGTTCTGATTATTTGCTAAAAAGCATGCAAGTCTCCAGGGAGAGTGGAAACTGCACCATTAAACTGGCATCCCATTTACAAACAATTGTCAGAGGCAGGTTTCAAAAAGCTGACTGAAAAGCAGAAAGCAGCAGCCAAAAAGCAACGAGAAAGCAGTGGAACAGTTTAATAGGTAACAACCTAATGCATATTGAGTTATATGCATAGGTAATAAGCATCCTGCATAGGTAATGATCTCCTGCATACTCCAGACAGATGATGGGGCCAGGATCAGTGAGCTGACGGCAAAACACCTTCAAGCAGTGGCTGACCCATCCTCTGGAGTGACTCTACTGGTTCTCAAGAGCAGCACCGGTCCAGGCTTCCACTGTTACTCAGGTTATACAATTTTTGTGCATGAACCATTCGCGGTGTGGGGGGGGAAACAGACAGAGACAGAGGGCAGATGCCATCAACTATGTCTTTAATTTCGATAAATAACAGAGGGGTGGAACAACTCCCCTGACCCTTGGCACAGGCTCGGCCTCCCACACCACCTGCATTCGGAAAACCCTGCAAACAACGAGGTGGGTTGAGACCCTTCGCAGAACAGCAAGCTCTTCTCAGAAAATTATTTTTTTTCCTCTGGTGGCCTTTGTTAGGGTCTGTGCCCACACCCACACACACCCCCACACCCCCCAGTAGAAGCCACTGGGGGCACTGATGCAGTGAATGCCAAAAGTCACCAGCACATTTTTCTGTGACTGTGATGAAAAGATATTGCCCCAAAATATCCCTGGGAACATACACCTGCGCCAGGCACAGAGAAACATCCCTCTAAGCAATTTTAAAACAGCGAGTAGGTGGAAGACGCGGCACTGCTTGAAAAAGCTAGAGAGAACAAACACCATCTATCCCAGCAGAGATGAATGCAGAGCACAGTTACTCTGCGGTCACAAAAACTTCAAAACAAAACCAGAAGCCGCAGATGGCACCAAATACACTGACTGCTGCCAACTTGTTTCTCTTCCAGGCTACCATTCCCTTCATCCCAGGGTCAAATTACAGCCTGTCCCAAATTTCGGTCCATTGAAGGGCCACACAGAAAAGTACCTGTCTCCCAGACAAAAAAAGCTGCTTTTTGCTACTCATTCCCAGCAACAGCAGTGGAGTTTAATTAACCTTACTTATTTGTTTTCTTCCTCCATTCAGCTCCAGGACATTTCAAATTCAATGTCCATACAACAAATGGAAGAACCTGAAAGCAGAGGAAGGTTTCACATCCAGCTCCAAGAAGGATTTAAGACAGACTGCGTGCCAGTCCAGAGTTGGAGAAGACAAACTCCACAGTCAGTGAGTCCCTTGGCGGAAATTACCGTGGCCTCCGCAGAAATTGCCTTGTCAATTCTTTTGCCATTTCTGTATGATAGGGCTACTCTGTTCATTTTTATCCAAGCCCTCTGTTTTTTATAGAGGGCTACTAAGAGGGAAGCAGTATACTGGTCCAGTTTTACCAGCTTGGCCCAGCTGCACATGCTGCCCCTGATCATGAGAACCCTGGAGGTAGACCATAGCTGCTCCCCTGGATATTAGGTAAAAGGTAAGAGAGAAGAGACTGTCTGCAAAAATTAAACTGATTCTGCATCTCTGGAGCCCTAATGAAATCCCCAGGCAAATTATTCTTGCAGTCCGGATTCAGCATTTGAGGAGGATCTGTGCAACCTGACAAGCTCTACCACCGGGGGCAAGGTTACCCATCCTGTAGGCTATTCAACACTCACGTTCACTCCATTTCTTTAAGCATCAGGCACTTAGAGGAGGGGTTTTTTTAAAAGATTTTCTTATACATGCAAATAAAACCCATTTTGGCTCCAACAAAATCCATTCCTGGGATTGAACAATCATATTCATCTTTAGTCCTTTTGGCTTTCACTCCTTCTGCTGCTTTGTTAGGAAAAATATTGTGGGTAGGTATTTGCGACTGAGAGAACTTTAAAAATGCTCAGCTACGATAGAAAGCGTGTGGCAAAAGGAACCCAGAAAAATAATCGCCAGGCAGCATTGGTAACATAATAATACAAGTCCCTGCAGTATGTAACCCTCTGTCCTGGTTTTGGCTGGGATAGAGTTAACTTTCTGACTAGAAGTTGCTATAGTGCTGTGTTTTGGATTTAGAATGGGAATAATGTTGATAACACACTAATGTTTTTAGTTGTTACTAAGCAGTCAAGGCCTTTTCTGCTCCTCACACCACCCCACCAGCAAGTGGGCTGGGGGTGCACAAGAAGTTGTGAGGGGACGCAGTCGGGACAGCCAGTCCCAACTGACCAAAGGGATATTCCAAACCGTATGACCTCATGTCAGCATATAAAGCTGGGGGAAGAAGAAGGAAGGGGGGAACATTCAGAGTGATGGGATTTGTCTTCCCAAGTAACTGTTACACGTGATGGAGCCCTGCTTTCCTGGAGATGGCTGAACTCCTGCCTGCCGATGGGAGGTGGTGAATGAATTCCTTGTTTCGCTTTGCTTGTGTGCGCGGCTTTTGCTTCACTTATTAAACAGTCTTATCTCAACCCATGAGTTTTCCGATTTTTCCCATTCTTTCCCATTTTTCCGATTCTTCTCCCCATCCCACTGTGGGGGAGAAGGTGAGCGGCGGCTACGTGGTCCTAGTTGCCAGCTGGGGTTAAACCATAACAGCTTCCACAGCAGGGATTCTGTTTTTCCAATGAGATGAGTTTTTCCAGTGTCTCTGCACAATTACACTTCTCCAGAGTAAGCCACAAAGAAACACTCAAGGATCTGCTACTCAATTGTAGCTAGTTAGTTATTATCTCCACTTAGTACTGTGCAATATGTAACGCATTTTAAAAAATGCAGCAAGAGAGTCCAGCCTTTCTGTGTTGACTGAGATGGTGCTATTATTAATGGTAAATGGTCCTAACATACTAACTCTCCTTTTCTTGCTAAGTCAACCCCGCATGCCTGTGGTTTGCTGGGCTATGACAGGCCATTTCACTGCAGTTACACACAACCCATTATTAAATCCCCACTGCGGTGCTAATACTGCGCAGACAGAGCCGAGGGAGGTTTATTGAAGTTTGCTGAGGTGCAGAAAATACTCTGTGGTTAAAATGCATCAGAGTGAACTACAGAAACCTTGGGGACCTTGGCTGTACACAGTGTTAGGAGTCCACGAGCTAACTAAAGTTGCTGTGGATTTTTCTAGACGAGCTGCAGTCACAGGTTTGTGCTGGAGCGCAATCCTGCCTTAAGCAACAAAACTATGATTACAGCGCTGTCACCAACGGAGAAAAAACAATTACCTTGGAGTTGGGACCCAAGCAAAACCCGTCTCTTAGACACTGCACAAGCAAACGTCTCGGCTGCGTTGAACTGCTCTGGGAAAATTTAGCAGGTGGTGGGTTCTAGCTGAAGTTGGAAGTGAGATACTTCATCTTAGCAGTTAAATGCCTCAGAGTGGCAGAGGAAAACAGTTTTCTAACAGCTGTTTTTTCCTAACTTTCTCCCCTCTGCTCCCTCAGCCAGCTGAACTGCACATAGCACATGACGGAGGGAAAACAAAACACACACACAAAAAAAGTGACGTGTCCCTTCTGGCAGCCAAACGGAGACACAGGCTGTCCTTCGACAAATCACCTTGTTAAGTATCTTTTGAGACTGATCTGCTGAGGAGGACCCTGCGCTCTTAACATGGCCAAAATCAACCTGCTCTGAGTATAGAAAAAGCCACCATCTGCTCCCTGGCAACATCTCGGGCCAGCAGTCACATCTCGGTAACAAACGGTCCAAACTGTTAATGTTTACAATGGTGATCTGAGCACTTATCTCTAGAGATAACCTATTTTTAGAAAACTACTTTTTCCTTAGGCTAGAACTGTTTAATAATTGGTACTCATCAAGAAAAGAAAGAACCCAGCAAACAGCCTTAACACACCCAAACGTGATAATCTTGAGCAAAGCCTGAATCAATGAGAACCATTAATCAGTCTGAGAGACTCTTGGTAAGCAGGAGCAGTGGATGTGTAATCACTTACAGCTCATTTAGTTGACAGCCAAGCAGCTGTCCTGTCACACAGCCCTGGTGGATATTTTACTCACAATAGGTTTATTTCTGTTTTTTATCAAAATCTACCACACGTTGTATTGCCAACTCCTCAGCCTTTGGGTAAGCAAAGTTTAGCAGCAGTTTGTAGTCCACCCTCAAAGATCACCACTGAGTTGCTGCAAACCCAACTCATGGCCTTGCACAGAAACTGACCCTAAATACAGATATTTTGCGGAAAGCCACTGAATTGTAGAAGAAAAGTTTTGAGAGGTAGGCAGAGTGGCATTTATGTAGTAGTGCACTATAGAGATCATTCAATCCGTGCGTAATTGCCAGAAAATGACAGTGACTAGACACTAAACAATAAACAGATAACTCTGGTTTCACAATTCTGTTGAAGAGCCTGAAGCAAAAGCCTTAGATAGTGTTGTATTATTTATTTTCTTCTAGTTCTCACAATCTCAGAGCTAGCTCAATACATCTTCCTTCAGAGAGCCTCCTTTGTCATGAGGTTGATGCCACACACAATCTGCAATGATTTGAATTTCTCAAGGTACATACCACTCACACAAAGGTAATTACCTAGCTGACTTGCAGGCCCTACTGTATGACTAGAAAAGATACCCCACACAGTAGAACTGGGAGAATCTTTTTAAGGCTGCATGTTATTACAGCACAGATCGTTAAATGTAGTAAAGACATTTAAGCTACTTCTGACGAAGTATCCCCAAGACCCAAGCCCATGTTTGCTAAATATCACCAGAGTCATCTGTGGTCTGCCACCTTTAGAGGTCTAAAATCTACCACTTGGCAAATATTTTCATCGAATCTCCTAACGATAGCAATAATGAGAAGACACTTTTTCATGGGAACAACTCATTCAGTAGTTTCCGTTTGTACTCGGAGACCGACTACACCCCTGAGCAGTGTGCATACCTCTCACCCAGACCTTTGTGCTCCAGATCCAGGTTTTTGTGTAATGTTTTCAGGCAGCTGTGCTGGTTTATTAGCATTTCATATTCTGTGGACTGCCGTTCATGCAGTGAAGCAAGGTGCTCGTGGTCCTGAAGCAATGACTCGTACTCAGCTTTCAGCTGCTCCTTCTGTTTCAGGAGATTTTCATTCTCGTTCTCCTTGGCTGTCTGCTGATTCTGGAGTAAAGCATTCTGGGCCATCAGTGAAGCACTCTGGGAGCTGAGGGTTGAATTTTCTACCTAAAGTTTCTCAAATAAAAAGCAGGCATTACTTATTTACACCTACTGGTACATACAACAAACGTGTAGCAGCAGCTTATAACTCTGTATAGAGTAACCAAGAATGCATCCCTTGCTTTGTAAACTTAAGACGTTTATGGAAAATTTGGCATCATTTTGGTATTGCTGGTAATATGCATGGTATAAAGCCATGCTATCAGCGGTCTGAAAAGTATCAGGATAACCTCCAAACTGAAACAACACCGTTTTACTAGCAGAAGCTCTTCAGCCTGAAGACCAAGATGAGCTGGAACACTCATAACTCAGCTGCATCTCCGACAATCACGTACAAAGCCAAAGTTACTCCATGTTTGTGTACAAGTAACGAAAACTTAAGTTCACCCAAACTCAACAAAATTAACTGTACCACTCTGTACGGGGGCAGCACTCCTAACAAGTCTGATTTCAGTAGATAGGTAGTGCACTGATTTTATACGTTGCTTATGTACTTCAACTACAGGTGAGAAATAAGTAAAGAGAACAAAAAAAAAAAAAAATCTGTGAACGTGCGAGAGGAAAAGCTTGAAAAGGGAAATTCCCTTCAAAAAAATTAGAGCTAATCCAATGTCGTCCTTTAAAACTGTTTTCTCTCTCAAGTGAAGTTTATTTTTCAAAATTAAAGTAATGTTTAAGAGTATCTGTTTTCCATTGGCAACTTTGACAGTTTATCTGAAAGTGTGAAAATTGTGACTGGAACCCATTGCTACAACGCCTTTTGGGAGCTGACTTGTGTCCTCTTCCCATTTCTTCCAAGCTCTTTCACAGGCATACCATTAACAGAAAAAAAGAGCAAAGAGCTTTTATTCCAGAAGCTGCACTGGATTTTGCTGTATCGATTTTAAAAGTTTCTCTCTAAATAACTACCTTAACAAAGACTGCTACTAGACATTAGCTACAGAGCCCATTTCCCTCCTAGCCTGCAGAAATTCAGACCTCAAACTAAGCTCCACCTTATGGGCCTCATCTTTACATCGCTACATGGCCTACCAATACAAACATTTTTTCTTATTAGCTGTCATCTTCTCCACGCTACTATAATCAAATCCAGTCTTTGGGCACTGAGGTGAAAGGCTGTCCTGACCTGGAGTTTGGCCGTCTGCGTCTGCAGGGCAGTATTGTGCTCCTGAAGGAAGACGTTCTGCTTCTGTAGTGTCAGGATCTGATTGTTGAAGGAGACATTCTGTGTTTCCAAGTGCTTCAGCTGTTCTTTAAGCAGCTGCTTCTCAGTATGCAAGGCTGCATTCTGAAAGAGAGATGGCATTGAAGGGGTGACAGGACGAAACAAAACAGCTGTCCTGATCATTTGGAGTCCTATCAAAAATGAGAACCTACTGGTGATCATCATTCTGCAACAAATGTGCAAAAGCAAACTCTTCCCAGCACTAAATGAAGGTAGGACAGATCTTATACACAGGACTAATCCCCTGCAGTGATGTTATACAAGACATATATAGCATTAAAATCCCAGGCAGTCCTAAGACATACCTGTGCAATTTTGTAGACTTACGTGCTCCAGAAAACCCACTAGATTCCTATAAACTCAAAAATCCAGTTCCCAGCAACCCACTCATGATCACAAGGGAAGTCTGAGGGATAACACAGAACAGAAGGAGAAGGCTTACATTCCTTTCTAGTTCAATTGCCCTGTCCTTCAGTTTCAGCAGCTCCATGGTAGCTTCTCGGTGTCCTGCTTCCAATTTCTCATTCATTTGGTGGTTGGGAATGAGTTTCTCTGCAGAATACCTCAGTGACTTCTGAGCATACTGCCCATCTTGTTGGGTCTGCTTAAGTGCATCAAAGTCTTTCTTTACCTGCAAAGCCAAGAAGCAACAACCTTCAACACTGATTTAACAGTGGGATTTCATATTAATAATGATGGGATATGTAGTTCCTCTCTTGCACTGTAGGGACTTCAAGGGATTCAAGAACCATTACCCTCACTTCACAGATGGGGAAGCTGAGACACTGACGGGTGGAGGAACCCACGTCGCTTGGACCTCCAGTCAGGTGCCCTTGAGTCAGGACTCAAGCTCACTGTCACCTAACAAACAGGCTGTTCTTCAGTGAGACGTTACAACTGCAGGCTTCCTCAGCCCATGCTTTCATTAAACAAGGCAGAAAAACAACACCATGGTAATGAAAAATGCACAGGAAAACAGAGATTGCAAATAGCGGTTATGTAAAAAAACTCCTGTCGTGCCCCCAGCCCAACAATTTTGCTGAAATTGGTGCCATTATACAGAAAGGGACAAGAGAAAGTGGACCAGTGAGAAAACGGCTTTGGGAAGTGCATGTATGGGGGCTGGGGGGGAAGTAGAGATGACTTGTTCTTGCTGACTAAAAAAAACAAACGCATGTGAATGTGCAGAACCACATCATCAACAATTAAAATACAGTTAACCTCTTACCATATTTAGATCATTCTGTAACTGCTGGTTCAAGTTCAGAGAGTCTTTTACTTGAGCTTCCAGCATTGCAATCTTTTCCTCTTTCATGGCTAGTGTTGTTTTTAGTGCCGATTCAGTTTTGCTCTCCAGAATCTTGTATTTTCTGAAAGACGTAAGAATATCTGTCAGCTACTAGGATATGAGCCACTGTCTATATATAAGACTTCACCCTCACCCATTCCGAATCTCACCACATGTTACATTACATGTGTTTGCTTCTTCAGGAAAATTATTTCCTCTACTGCTGCTTTTGGAAAATCCAATCAATTTTAATAGAGGTAATGCCAGCATGCTTCTACATAAATATCTAAGAGCTACATTAATTTAAAAGAAAATAATTTTTTTAATTTTCCCCTAATTGCACTACAGAACTTTCTTCTCACGGCCCTTTTGTACATTCTTGACAAGAAAAAAAATCTGCAGTAGATGCTAAAGACTCCTACGAGATGGGTATATTTCTCTAACTAGGTCTCACCAAAAGGCCTATATACACATGGGTTGCTGGCGTTTCTTTGTTCATTACTACAGGACTTGCAAAAGAATTCCTTGCAATCAGGAACTTCTTAGGCAACATCTATGTTTATATTGACAGGTGGTTGGATCACCAATAACAGGGAGTAATGCCAGACACTGTCTACTAGACATTATACTTACTTTTAAAGAGAATATGAGGAGGAATACACACTGAAATAGCTACCCAGCTACTTTACTGGGGAGCAGAGGGGACTGTAGTAACACTGGCAAGCACGGAGAGAGAAAATGGCATTTCTTCCTTCCATCCAAGAAAAAGTTTTTCAAAACTCGCAGCATACTGCCAAGCTTGCTACTGAAAAATATGCTTTATGTCCCAAATTACTAAGGGTAATTGGAGCGAGACAGATGAGAACCAAAAAGAAAGGCAAAGGTCTTGAGTTAGGCTGAGGAAAAGCCTGCAGAGCCAAAAGAATGACTAAGAGAGCTCAGTTTCCTTACGTGTTGTCATTGCCGTTGTCATCCTGTAGCAGCAGCTCTTTGTTCAACCCTATCTTCTCCAGTTCCTGGCTTAGTTTGTCCAGCTCACTAGACAACTGTTGACTCTTCAGCTTCTCCAGGACCAAATCCTGTAAGAGCACGAACACGATTAGTTGCTGTGCAAAGGGTGGTGATAATTATCCAGCACTGTAGATTTTTTTTTTTTTTAGAAGTACCGAAAAAGTAATTGGATAAAATCCTAGTTCCAAGGTGGTCAGCTAAAATTCTTCATCAATGACAGCTGAGTGCAGAATTAAACCGATTGCTTGTATTTATAGTTTACTTGGAATAAATCTGAAGAATGCTTCTTTTGGCCTTTGTCTCGCTCACTCTACTGAATTACTTTTGCCAACGCTGGCATCCTGCCCGCCTGCTAAAAGAGGGAATGTGTGCAGGTCAGGGGACACCAGCAGAGGGAGTTCCCACCTCTCAGATCAGACAAAAAGCCCTGCTGAAAAGCCCAGCCAACGCTGGCACACACACAGAGGAGCGACAAGACTTCAGTACGAAAGCTTCCTGAGACAATATGGTTAAGATGTTATTACCACGGGACCTGGTAACAGTGCATTTTCACTACTGACTCTGAGTTTCTGACACGGTAACTTACTGCCAAAATTAGAAAAGCATAATTACGTTGTCAAGTAAGACACAGGACAGCTCTGGACACCAGAGTGCTTGGTCACTTATTCTGGTATCTCCCCGCCTGTTCTCATTTCATTTAGGTTTCTTTGGAAGAAACTTAAGCAGAACCAGACAAAGTCATCATACGAGGAAGAGATTTGATGGAATTGTTCCAGAAGGTATATTGGGACAATGCTTTGTTGTTATGCCAGTAAAGTGGTCTGCGTGGAAGTGGCCTGAGAAGACATAATACCAGCCTGCCTGTTTAAAAAGGACAAATCATTTTTGGTGCACAGCCAAGTTCAAAGATTCCTACCATTCAAAATTCTCTGAAAAGCAAACGTGCCATAGAGAACTACATTGATCATGTTTCTGCCCAAAAGTTTTCTTAAATAAGGCATAAAGAAAGAACAATGAAGTTACTGAAGCACCTCAAGTAAGAAAAAAAAAATTATCCTGGATGTCAAACGCAAGCAAGAATAAAAATTTAAAAAAATACTTTGCTAAACATCAACTGTAGGTATTCAATAGTCCTCTGATACCACAAATTTAGCCACATACTCGTTCACATGGCAAGAGAAAAATAGGTAAGGTTAAGGTCAGTGCCTGTCCATGGTCTGTAAACAGCTCCCTTCAACATCCATAAACTCCTTCTGCAGAATCTGTAGAAAGTAACTAAGGAAAAGAAGATACGCTTCTGCGTGGGTCTGCACCACTGGAAGTTTGCAGAAGTCTGAGACAGGAAAGATTAAAAAGGAGCCTTCTCAGAAATGCCTTTTTTTATTATTATTTTTAAGGAAAGTTGGATAGAAGCACAACTTGGGACTGTTTCAAATGTTTCTGATAAACTTTTTTTCCTCCTCAAAACTACAGCAATGCTTCAAAAACTAAAATAAAACTAAATCTTCAAGTAAGTAACTGCTTACTGCATTAGTCTTGCTAAACTTATTTCACTGAGCTACTGCAGCATCAACTGTTTTCCTTTGAATGCTTTCAAAGGAAATCCTGTTTCTGGCAGAACAGCAGCAGCTGGGGCAGGCGATGACAGCAAGTTGCAATAACCTCAGTTTGCTCATAGGCCGCTTATAAGAGTGTCAGTTCTCACACATGCATCATTAGTTTGCCAACGTCCTAAGGCTAATTGTGCATTTTTAAAAGACCACTACTAGGAAAAGCATGATTACTGCATTCTGCAGTGGAGAGGGGTGCTGGAAGACATCGCTGCTGATTAACAACAGCTGCTCAGCATGCTCTCACTCTGCAGGGCAGCTTTTGGGGAAAAACACTGCAGACAGCTATAAAACAAAAACTTGGTGCAGCTGTTATCGAAAGGGTTGGGTTGGTCATCTGGGACGGTTCTTGTCTTAGCTAAGTCTGTTTTAGAACAGGGATGTTAACGTGTCCTCGACAAGTGCTCTAATTTCTAGGCTTAAGAGTTGATCTCCCCTGCTGGAACTCTCATGTTAGCAAACAATTTTGTGGTCCCAGGGTTAGAGAAAGTATCAAAGTCTTTGGTTTACAGCTACCACGTGGGAGCTGTGTTAAAACCCTGTGCTGTAGGAAAAAAGATGTCATTTGGAGGCATTGTGTTTGTGGACACAAAGTGGCACATGGCAGTTTTTGGCAGGGTCCACTTTCCAAGGCAATACTATCCCGTGATGGCTGTTAAGACTGTGAAGATCTCCTGGCTCATGTATTAAATAGTCATGGGACAGATGTCTCCCTTTGGTACTTCACAGAACTGAAATAAAAAATAGCATCATATTGAAAAGAGTAGTATTATTTTCTTACCTCTCTCAATGTAGCTAGTGTTCTTTTATCGATTGTAACTTGCTTTATGAGATCTTTATTGTCCTTTTCAAATTCTTTCAGCTTATGAGATGAATCTCTGAATCGAGCAATTTCCTTTTCTAGTGTCTTGTTTTCTTTCTCAGCAACTGCCAACTTGACTGTACTATCATCCAAAATAGCATCTTTCAGCTCCACTTGCTGCCAAAGCCGTTTCGTTTCTTTCTCAAGCATTTTTTTGTCCTTCTCAAGCTGAGACATTTCTTGTTCGAGGGCTTTGTTCTCCTTTTCTAACCTCTCTAGCCGTTTGGCAGAAATCTTTAGCTCCTCAAGGTTTCTCTGAAGGACCTGATTTTCACTCTCCATTCCCTGTACTTCTTTTTCTAACTCCTGGATCTTTTTGCTGCTGTTCTCCACGATTTGCTGAAGTCTCTGGTTTTCAGAGTTGACACTCTGATAGCTTAGCTCCAGCCTCTCTGACTTCTTGCTCATTGCTTTCAACATTTCCACATTCTTTCTTAAGTCTTCTTTTTCCCTCTCCAAATCTTTATTTTCTGCTTCTATTTGTGCCATTTTTGTGCTGGTAAATCTCATGGTCTCCACCACTCTCCTA
This sequence comes from Dromas ardeola, assembly GCA_013398915.1. Classification (NCBI taxonomy): domain Eukaryota; kingdom Metazoa; phylum Chordata; class Aves; order Charadriiformes; family Dromadidae; genus Dromas; species Dromas ardeola. The sequence goes on from VYZM01005379.1 coordinate 601,792, forward strand.
AGTTCCAGATTTTCTTCATCCAATTGCTTGTTGTCCCTTTCCAGGTCCCCAAGCCGGATGGAAATATTCTGCAATGTGTCCAGGGATTTTCTTAGCTTCCTATTTTCCACTTCCAAATCTCCATTTTCCTGCTCGAGAACTTCCACTTTTTCTGTCACTATTTTCATCGCTGCTGCCTTCTTTGTGAGCTGTTCATTCTCCCTCTCCAGCCGATGGAGCTCTTTTTCCATTTCTTCCACTCTTTCCACTTTTTCTTTAACCTGGTCAAAATCCTTTTGCAATTGTTTCTTCTCAAATTCCAGCTTGCTCAGTTTGCTACTCGTCTCTGTAACTGTTTCGTGAAGGATCTTGTTCTCTTTTTCAATATCTTTTACTCTTGCCTCGCTGCTCACTTGAGATCTTTGCCTCAGGGATAAGACCACTTGATTAAGGTGATCATTTTCTTGTTTAAGGTCCTTTATCTACATAAACAATAAAAAAGTCATGCAAATGTTACTCATCTACCTTACAAAGTGCAGTATAAATTAGTCCTGAAGCAGACAGATTATCGTTAACAAACCTGCGTCCATTTAATCCAAGACAATTTTCCCAACAGTCTTCCCTGACTAAAGCAACAACCCAAACTAATGAAAAAAATTGTTACCTCTGGTAACCTGTGATTCTAATAAATTAAAAATAGTGCGATATTCCTGCTACCAGATAAGAAGGTCGAGGCAGAAGGAAAAAGTAGACAGGGGACCTTCAGAAAACACTGTGAAGAAGGAGGTTTTGTTAGGAATCATTCCTAAAAAAGGATACCTTTCTGTCTAGGATTACATTCATCTTTGGGATCTGAAGACACAAGTTATCTCTGCTAAATGTCAGAAATCCCAAAACGTTTGAAAATTTATAGCAGTTACAGATCTCATAAAGGACATGCCTTCTATAAGAACAGTATGCTTATCTCCCGGTTCAATGTCCACTGAAGCAATTGTGATTTTGACTGCAATTTGCATTTTTATGTAGACAACATCTACAGAAATCAGAAAGGACTTAGACCTGAAAAAATCAGAATCTGCCCCCTCTTCTGATGATTGAGGATACTTGTGGTTTTCCTTCCTGCTCTACCTGTGAAGCATCCATTAATTCTTACCGCAAAGAGTCTGTATGTGTTCTAACTGAAATGTAGGGCTTTGGTGGTAAAGCAGTTTCCCAGGTAGAAGAGTCTGGGCATGAATGCTTCAAGATGAAAAGCACTGCACAAATAAGTCATTCTGTTATTTAATCTTTACCCCGCAAAACCTGGAGTAAATTTTAATACAGGTTGAAAATATACAGACCAGTCTCCAATGATATGTGCCTGCATTTTCTTCACTAGTCAAATTAATACAGATGATACCTTGCAAAAACCTATAACAGGATAATTTCAAGGCATCGCACATGAACCACAGTACAGTAGTAAAAGCTGAAGGGCATTCAAAATATCACAGAATCACAGAATCATAGGGGTTGGAAGGGCCCTCTGGAGATCATCTAGTCCAACCCCCCTGCCAGAGCAGGGTCACGTTAGAGCAGGTCACACAGGAACGCGTCCAGGCGGGTTTTGAATGTCTCCAGAGATGGAGACTCCACCACCTCTCTGGGCAGCCTGTTCCAGTGCTCTGCCACCCTCAAAGTAAAGAAGTTCCTCCTCATGTTGAGATGGAACTTCCTGTACTCAAGTTTGTGCCCGTTACCTCTTGTCCTATTGCCGGGCACCATTGAAAAGAGCCTGGCCCCATCCTCCTGCCACCCACCCTTTAAGTATTTGTAAGCATTAATTAGGTCACCCCTCAGCCGTCTCTTTTCCAGGGTAAATAGACCCAGTTCCCTCAGCCTTTCTTCGTAGGAGAGGTGTTCCACTCACCTAATCATCTTGGTAGCCCTATGCTGCACCCTCTCCAGCAGTTCCCTGTCCTTCTTGAGCTGGGGAGCCCAGAAGATATCAATCCAGAAGACATAAATGCTTTCTCAGCATCTTTTTAAAATACAGCAAAAAGGGTTGGGTGGCGAAAAAAAACCCCAACCAAACCAATCAGGACATACAGCTGGCAGAAGACTAATCTTCTACAATAAAACAGGGTTTTACTTGCATATCCTAAAAACAGTTGGTATCCCGTTTAATAAGATCCAGGGCTTTTTTTCCCCCCAAAGAGGGAAGGTCTGTCCTTACAACAGCCTGATGATCCCCCTATGGCAACAGGAGCAGTAGCTAGCAAAACATGCTGGGCTTTTTTGCTTGAAGAAGCCTTTTACCTACATTTGAACAAGTTCAACCTGCACTTAATAGCTCTCAAATTACCCCATCTCTCTTTAGAACCAGATGTTCTAAATGGCATCACTCATTTACTGCTACTGAGCATACGCTTTTATATTACATTTGAAATGTTTGCACCTGTCTGTCTGTGTCAGCTTTTTGAGTCTCCATGACGACTTGTAGCTGTTCTTTATCCTTTATCAGCTCCTCACTCAGGGTCTCCAGATCTTGATTACTTTGCTTCTCTTTTTCAATTTGATTTTGCAACTTCTCAATCTGCGTGGAGAGAACACACCGAAGCACATCAGCCACGGCTTGACACAATGACCGTTTGGACTTTCAGTTATTTTGATCGCTAGAGAGGAATGAGATGGGGACTGAGGCTGAAAGATGTAATCCTTCCCTTCTGCAGCTTGCCAGCCTCAGAGGAGGAAATGGGCTGCTTTGTTTTTCTTGCAATGCCAAGAATCTCCTTCATGCCTATTAAGACCAGAGCATATATGCTACAGCTGTAGGAAGTGCTTCACCTGCCTGCCCGAATGCCCTGTTGTGCTCCTGTCATCAGTGATTAAGTTTCTGGTGCTCACCTTTCTCGGGGCCTTGCCTCTAGCCTCTCCATCACTGATCGCCTTAATCTACCAGTGAATGTGGAGAAAGTTATTAAGGCAATTCCGTGAACAACAGAAGTAAAAAAAAAAAAAAAAAAAAAACAAAACAAAAAAAAAACCCACAAAAACAGAACCAGGAAGAGAGGAAAAGCACTGGAATTTCCAAGTTTACCATTCCTCTCCCTGTGTTCTGTTGGCCCTGTTTTCCCCAGCAGGTGACAACACTGGATTTGAAAGATTTGTGAATAAGGTCCTAGCCCTACAGTGAGCGATGTCTTCTTACTCCTGCCTTTTGAAAGTTGTCCTCATAATGCACTAAGCACCGAAAAGCAGTAGCTCTTCGGTATTTAGAAGCACGAGGTTCAGAGAACTAGGCTCCCCGAGTCAGGAAACATTCCTTTTTATGCTTGTAACGCACTGTGAGCACCTACAGCTCTGCACAAGTACCAGCTCATTTTTTTGTGTTGGTACTATGAACTTTGCCAACAGTGAAAAAGTCAATGAAAAAGGTATTAACCATAATTCTTACAAGTGGGAAATAGCTGGAGGCTGGGCTCTGCCTATGTCAACACGTGCCTCATTACAGGAAGTGTTTAAACAAGCAGGGGCTGCCCAGATTGGAGATAAGAAGGGCTTAACAGTCAGAAATGTAGCCGTGGTAAGGTTCATTGGGCTCAAAGGAGCTGTTCAGAGAAAGCTGGAACAAACTCGGTAACTCAGCAATAGCTGGTCTTCATTAGCACCTCCCAGAAAACCGGAGGCAAGTAAGAAACTACTGTTTACAGCTTGTTTCGCCCCAAAAAGTCAGGAATGCAGAGAAAACAGATAGCTACTTGCACTGCTACTACTTGACTGTGCCTGAAAGGCGGGTTTTCTGTTATTAGCGCCTCTGAGAACCTTGCAAGAAAGGAAAAAAAGATGTATGCGACTTTTCCTTCATATCACCTCCCCTTGTACTACATGAATAATCCTCTTCTGACTACATGATCCATCCAAGCCCTAGATCAGTAGATAGCCAAGCATACTCAAACAACAATTTTGTAAAGTCTCAGACAGTGGATGAAATCTGACTCCAGTTAAACGACTTTAGGGAGGCAAGATTTTACTATGGATATCTCGGGAAAGTTACAAAAAAGCCCACAGGCACAACACATTTGAGAAAAACACTTTATCTCTTGTCCTGTGACTTTGTATGTGCTTCTCTTTAACAGTTTTTAAGAACTGCTGCCCTCTCCTCTGCCTACTGTAGTAACCACTCTGCAATGCATCAGAGGCTTGGCTTCTTCTGTTATCCCCCTTTTCCCCAGCACACCCCCTGTGGACATGCATTCCCTCTAATTACAGGGATACATGTGCGAGAGAAATACAAAAACACGTTAGAGAAAGAGAAGATTAAAAAAAGCCCAACAAATTCAAACATCTCAAATCAAGATTATTTTACGTATCGTGTATCAGGTCTCTGTACACTGAGAGACAACTGTATGTCTCACACAGGCTACAGAATAGTGTTTACTACCTTTTTTTCCCAGATCTCCCTGAATGGGAGGTGAAGTCCATCAACAACTTGACTGGGCTGTGGTATTCAGTGAACGGCTTCCATTATGTCCTGCGTTTCTCTGGTGATGAGTTCATGCATTTCAATTGCTCTTAACAGTAGTATTTTTACCTGCCATTTTTTTTTTCTCATCGGTCTGATACACACAGTGCCCCCCCTCCTTCACCACACAGGCATTCCCTAATACTAGTTTTTTTCCTTATTTAACTACCAGACCTGTAGGTGACCCCACCACGTCAATGCATTCATCATCATCAAAAACATCAGACTGATTCTGGAATCGCAACTGGCGGCACCGATACAGTGCCATAACGAGAGATGCCCTCAGGAATCTGCCTGGGGCAAAGCCAAGGTTTGACCACCGTTGTTCAAGCGACTTGAATTGCTGTACACCACAGGTATCTGCTGAGTGCTTTATACGCCTTGATCTCAAATTTTAAGCATGTAAGTTAGAGCTGGAGTGAATTATTCATACACAACAGGTCATAAAAGGCAGTGTGGAAGGAGGAGTACAGTGAACTCAATTTTTACAGTTTTCCTTGTTCACAGAAGAAAGCCAAGAAGCAGAACTGGTCTCTCAACTTGGCAAAAGAATCTCTCCAGAAGACAGAATGATCCGGTGATGGATACCTGTTTTCCTTGGCAGGGAGACTGGCACTCTGCTAGTTACAATCTGGTACTCCATAACCAGCATTTCATACCCATATTCTTTCTCCCCTCGTCCTTCAAAGCACTCAGCTAGCCCACAGCCAGGCCAGAGAGAACTGAAATCTTTCTATCAATGTCTCACACACACAGAGGTTACAGCAGTAATGGGAAAAGGAGACATGAGCCTTATATTCTGGATAATTTAGCAAAGGTAGAAATGTGGAAAAAACTGACATGGAATTTTTTTTTTATAGTCAGACTAGCAAGCATCCTCTTTCCCCACTGGCACTTAGCTCAATTAATCAGAGTTCAAGATGCAAGTCAGTAATTTGCCAGGCAAAAATAAAGCTAGTGGCTGGAGGTGAACTCAGCACTATGTTTCACAAGGACAAGCACTGAACTGGCATTTGAGCTAAATGTAATCACAGTTAATAATAGAGTATAACACATGTATATATAAAAATTAATTTTAAAAGTGATGACCCGCTTGTTTGCTAAAAAGGTTAAAAGAACCCAGATCTTTGCAGAGGGAGACACTAGAGAACATCTAATAGCCAAAAGGACAAGACAAAGAACTGATCCAGGATTACAGGCAGCAAAAGACTTACTTAAAAATATACTAACCTGAATTCACCTGTGTGATTTGACTTATGTGGAAACAATATTAAAACTTTCAAAAAAACAGTCAGTGTGTCCATGGCTCCCTTGCCCAGTAGCGACTGCCGTTAAGACCACAGAAAGGGACACAATCAACAGTACAATCAGAGAGGGGCAAACGAGCCCCACTGAAAGACAGATTTTACGAAACAAGAACAGTCATTTTTGCTTACAACAATGCCCATAAGCAAGCAGTGAAATAGAAGGCAACAGAATACACCAATGTTAGAACACAATTAAAGAGATGGGCCCTAAGACATGCCCAGTCTTCTGGGCAACATGGGTGAATTGCCCGCAATCCCTCATTGTTCAGGAATGCCGTTCAGCCCTGCCTGCACTGTGTTTAAGAACCGAACACCCCTGTTTGTTCCCATAAGCAAATTACCTTTTTGCTAAGCTGTTGATTTTCCTTTTCCAGTTCCACAAACTTCAGGCTGCTCTCTCTGGAGGTCAAGGAGGCATCTCTCAGCTCTTGGATTGTGTTCTGCAAGCTCTGATTATCCTTCTCCAGCTTCAGAATGCGACTCGAAGCGCATTCATTCAACTCAAACACAAAGGACTTTCTGGCTGTTGAAACATGAGAATCAGAAAGTGGCACTAACCAATTCACAAGCATCTCCCTTCCTAGGTCCTTAAGATTCACTTGTATGAAGATAATTGCAGTCAGATCCTTATCATTTCAGCTTGACTGCCAAGTAAACACTTTGTTAAAAACAGAACCCATTTTCACAGATAACAATTAAGACCTTTGATAAATGGGGAAGCATCTGAACTGATAACCATCTTAAGAGTTACTTACTTTCCTAACTCTTCTTAACATTGCTTTAGTCATGTTAGTAGCATGTTTAATGTTAGTAGTAAAATATACTTTGACACCCTCTCATACTTCCACCAGAGGAAATAAATTGAGGCAGAATGTAAACCACTGCAAAGTGTTTGCTAAAACAGCAAGATGGTGCACTTCCAAAAGCTAGTGAAAATTTCGGTATTCAATCATATTTACTCATGGAAAAAATTCTTACAGAAGTGAGTTTCAATGCTCATCTTCACAGCTACTTCATCAAGAATATGCCAAATCAGGGAGAATATTTTACTACCAGGTACCCAGGCACAGGACATCCATTAGAATGTTGATCATGAAGAAGTGCCTGAAGTTGAAATCTCAAAACTAACAACATTTATGCAAGTTTTACAACAGAGATGTTATTTTACTCTGAATGTTTGTATATCAGAAGTCTCACTACCTCTCAGCCTTAATTCCCAGCAGCAAAGCCTCATTGTTCTGTTCATTTCTCTGCGCAGCACCTGAATAATTGTAAAAGCAACCCTCTGTTTCACATGGAATAATTGCTACCCTTCACCTCAAAACCTCATTTCATACAAAATTGACTTTAACATTGTCTTTAAGTCTCAGAAAATTATTCACTCCTGCTAAATAGTCAGCATTCTTACATACAGTACACTGCATGTAACTGGCAAGTTTCTGAGAATGGTAAAATCCCATTTGTCGCTTTTATGGAGCATCACCTGGAGAGTTTTGGTCAAACGCAGACTCAAATAGTAAATATTAACTAAATACTCCAGTCGAGTTCTGTCCTGAAGCAAAGCCCATCTAAATTACTTTTCCCATGCTTATTTTTAAAATTATTTTGAAAAAAATATTCCAAACTAGCAGGTAAACTCTGCTATCTACCACCCTTGCAGACTCAACTTTAAATCCAGGAACAGGAGGTTTTCCAAAAAGAACATTGCAGACGGACTCTATTTGTACCAACAACCTGCATTCAGAACAGCAACATGCATTGAAATGGAACTTCTCAAAGAGAATCACTGTAAAAGTAGGACAGCACTTCTGTGAAATAATTTAAACGTTTCAAAGTTTAACGTTCTCACTTTTTTTTAAATCAGGCTTCCTTCACAATTTTTTTTCCTACTGAATACAAAAGACTACTGGTGTTCTTAGTTCCTCTTACTGTCTTTTTCTTTGGTTAATCAGAGAGGTTCTGGAGCTCCAGTGCTGAAATGCTAAGCAACAGTGCTGTGAAGGAATCTCGTCTTTTTTCATTTTTTTAAACCACTCTGTTAAGCAAATTTTGAAAGGTATGTTTGATAGAAATGAAAAAATAAGAGATAACAAAATAAAACCAGCATCCTTCTTTCTATTACATCACTAGTAAAACCAAATCAGGAAGGGGGCAAAACTTACTATTTGAAACAAGCCAGAAAATTATATAGTTTTACATTTTCCTAAAAGACTCTTCATCAACATCAAAATTTGTAAGTTTTTAGAGAACTGTGTTTTTTCCCTGCTGACTAACATAGTAAGTAATATCCTCGATTACACATAAGGAGGAATAGAGTGCCATTTACTTCTCAGGCTAAGGTAAACCTGTTCTGCAAGATTATTAATTAAAAGTAACAATTAATTAGCCATTAATCTTGGCAAAGAGAACTCAGATCCTAGACAGCAAGCAGATTTGACAATTGGTGTCAGGCAGACATTCAGTTATTTTACAAACCAAAGCTATTCTTCTAGACAGCTTTACTGAAAACTGAACATCTGCTTGCTCAAATTTACTCCTTTGTCTTCAAGTTAAACTGTTGCTGGTACACGAAGCCAAACACGCAAGTCTTAGCAGAATCAGGTGTGTAATGAATTAAAGCTGCACATTAAACTGCACAAAATAGCTTGTATCTCCCAGGTTCCATTTAGCATTGTTATTTAGGCTGGCATTACAGACAGAATGAGTGTTAGACACAAACCAATGCTAAAACCTGACTGGCGAAAGAAGCATTAGTTATGTTTGTGATAGTTATGGAAATCAAATCAACCATTCAAAAAAAATACTCAGCCAGTTATTTTAACTGTACGCATCTTTCAGTATCTAGTAAAAATAAATGACTTCAGCATACACTACTTCCTGGGACTTAAAAGACCAGCTAATTGTCTGTACTAATTGTACTAAAGAACGCTAAAGATCACAGACTCCTCCCAGCCATTCAGTTAGAAATATCCAGCGTTTGCTGTGACATTTCTGCTGTGTCATTTACAAAGCTTTCTTTTTTTTAAACTTTTATCATTCTACTTAAAAGTCACTTTCTCAGTGACGAACAAAATAAAAGGAAAACATTTTAATGCTTTCAAAAGAAAGTGAAAGAAACTAGAATGAATACATTTCGGAAGTTCCGTAAAACTAAATTCAAAGTCAAGCGGCTGAATGAGGGAAGTTCTCCAAGGTTGGACTGAACTTCTGTTCCCATCCCAGCCAACCAACGCGTCTACTCTGAAAGAGCCCACAAACACACCAAGAGCTGCCCCAGCTGGTACTCACTGTCTGCAAGATCTGTGCTTTTAGACAGTTGTTCCAGTTCCCAGCCTAGGTGTGCAGACTCGTTCATGCTCTGTTTCTGCGCAATCTCCAAGACCATGTTCTCCTCCAGCAGCTCTTCAATTCTCTTCTTGTCCGTGTCTCGGTCCTGTGCAAGACACACATGAACGAAAACACATATACAGCTTATCTGTAAGATTGTTCTGTCAGTTGAACTGCTACAAGCACAACACATGTTTGATGGTAGAAGAAATCTCCTTAAACACTGTGTGTGCTTTTATATTGAACTATGTGTACCGCATTAGATGTTTGCTGTGGGCTGCCATACGTGCCACAGGATGCAGCGCAGCAACACCCAACTGGCCCTCTTTACAGTCAGCTCAGGTCCATGATACACTCGGAGGGAGCGTGACTGGAGTGAGAACACACTGGGTGACGACAGGGCCGGTACAAGCCAGGGCTAGTAAGACAGGCCGGATTCAGGCTGTCTCCAGAGCTAAGCTCTTCAAAAACATGTAGCATCATGCACCGACACTCTGGAGACTCTGCAGATTTAACCTTGAATCCTACCGAGCTTCTTCAACTCATCACATCAAATCTGGATCCAGTCATATGGATCGGCAAGTAACAACTACCTCGTAATTTAGGTTTTAAAATATCCAGAAAACAGATTTGGAGAATGAATCTGCTGTTGCTTCTTGTGACTATTTTGGCCATTTGCATCTGTGGGAGCTGAAGTGGTGTCTCAGAGAGTCCCAAATTTTCAGAAAGCATCACCCAAAAATTCATCAAGTCACCTAGAAAAGCATCATTCAAAATCACCCGCCACTTTGGAAAAGCTAGAGCATGACATGACCCTTCTAATGCCCTGAATCAGTCATTAAACATTAACTCCACACAGCACCCTCAACGTCTTTGTTTCCAACAGACCCTGTTAGAAACCCTATGGAGTTAAACCCCTACCCAGTTTAACCGCAAGAATTCAAAACACGGCGGGATAACAGGAGGACTGTTAAGCAAAATACAAGAGATCAAAGAGTATTTATTATTTCTAGTGGGATTATAAAATACAATGTTGCATTCTGTTTGTAGACAATAATTTGCCACTTCTTATGTTTCCTTGCCTATGAAGCAACAAGCCATGTCTCTGATTTACACAGAAATAAATTTTGGAATTTTGTGGCTTTTCCAGCAGTAATGGATTCTTAAAGTCACTATAATTGCTGGAGGTTTTGTTTCCCACAAGAAAGATCATCTACTACAGTAGATTTCTTTTCCTATATCTAAGAGATTTCTATTTAACTGAGAGATTTTAACATCTCTGTTATCAATACCCACGAAAGCAACCTGTAGTTTAAAACTGTGATACATCTCCTTGCATAAAATTAAATTTATCAGTCTCACACAAAGTAGCACTGGTAATATTTACACTGTTAACATTATAATATTTCAAGAATTCGTGCACGCAAAGTTCAAACTAAAGACCTCTTTAAAAGGTGACATGAATCTGTGACCCAGCATAAAAACAAAAGTTCAAAAAACTAGCATAATGAAAAAGGCATACCAGCTCTACATCATGAAGTTTGGATTTCAACTGCAAGTTTTCCTTCTCTAATTCATGCAGTTTATCACCACGAGCTCTTGCCATTGTTAGCTGTTCTTCTAGCATGGCCTTTGTTTCAATTAATATGATGTTGTCCTCTCTTAACTCCTAGGGAGAAAAAGTAACGGTGTTCATCTCTCTACATAAACTGACTTTTCAAAGACCAGGTGACTTTCACAAACTGACATTGCAAAACACAAGAAAGAAATTTTACATGGTTCTCTGTTTCATAAGAAAGTTTTTACCTGATGTTTTAATGGGAGATTATCTATGTTTAATTATCTGTGAGTCATTAATGCAAATAAATCTAATACTTCGTATTGTTTTTTCCTGAATTTTAGACGTTTAATGGAGTTCCTTTTGCTTTATACGAGGCTAGGTCAAGAGGTGCACCAAAGAGACTGAAGACACTGACTGTAGAGCAACTGTTCCATTCCGATTCCGCTGTTTATTATACCATTTCCTTAGCCATCTCACTGTAGTCTCCAGTTTCAAGGGATGTTATGGTGCATTCAAAACACATTGGGGAGCACTATCCATCAACATACACTATGTCCATATCCTTGTTTCAGTAGTTACATGTAAATGTCTGTTTAATAAAGTTTCTCTCTCTCTCATGAACAGAATTTTAATTCACTTAAACAAAAACTGTTTTATACTTATCATTTAACACACCCCACCCCGCCCCATCCCCAATAAACACCTGAGCATTAACTGCACAAGCCACGTTGCTTATCCATTACAGCTTTTGGATCTGCTTTTACTCAGTAGAAGTTTAAGTGGTTATTGTGCTGTAGCCACAGCATTAGAAATAAGTTAATTATACAGCACTCCAAACGTTCATTGCACAGCAACAAATGAAGCTCTGTGCATTCAAGTATCTTATCTCCAGAAACATGAAGTGTCCAAAGCATAAAATCTGGCTGTCTATTCTTGGTCATGTTTGAAAAACACTGATTAAATTATGCCTTATTTCAAGCTCTAATACCTCACTGCTAGCTTTTACTCTTGTTGAGCCTCAGATAAGTCTTGCGTCAGAGACAGAATTTCATATGGCAGGAACATATCACCATTTAAAAGATTAAATGGATACAGGAAGGATTTTTGCCCAAAGGAGTTAACAATGGAGCAAGAAGCAGATTATATGATTCTCCAAAGAAAGTTCCTTTCTTCCCTTTCTCCTCCCTCCTCTCCTCTCCCCATCCCTTCCCCTACTCCAATGAAATATGCAAAAACCAGCAAATTTGCACACAGGCAGGATGAAATGCTTATGGCTTGACGAGTTTATTCCTGGACAACTGTCTTCAAAATGTAAGTCTCTGCTGACATCAGTGTTCGTGTCTGCTCTCTCAGACCACAGACATCCAAACCAAATAGATTCCTGAAAGATCACCAGGCATGAGCAAATCACTTGCTTCAGCAGCAACTACCTTCTCATTTTTGGGGGTACAATCAGCCTTAAGAAGCCTTATGTGGCTCAGTTATTTTAAAAAATGGAAAAATAGAAAGTAATCTTGGTTGTTTGCTGCATCTTGACTGCAGACGGCATAACATGGAAAGTCTACCTTATGCAGTACCAAAATGCCCTTGATCTCTCAGTAGGTCAGCTACTAACTTGCAAAACATGAGAGGAAAAATTTCCCTACCACAGTAACATTAAAAGGATAAGTATGTTAGTGCTTGTGAAGTGGTTAATGACCGCAATTAAAATGTCTGAGTATGCAAGTAAGGAGAATAATAAAAAGAATCCTGAATCACTAGTTTTATAGAATCAGCATTTTGGGCCAAGTCTGATCTAACAAGGTCATTTCAGACTAAAAAGGCTGACACTAAAACAGATGACAGACCAGAGGAAGTACAAGACACAAAATGTGCTGGGCGTCATGTAAGCTGCCGGAATACCTGCAATGAAACAGCAACGTGACAAGAGTTTACTTTGCTAGATCATCACACTCAATCTGGACCACAGCCCTAAGAAGTAAGGTGGTGTCTGACCTCAAAAACGTGGCCTCAGAACTATCCCCAAAACTGCCTACCAAGCAGGAACCAGTTATTTTAGTGTCTCATGAAGAGTCGAGCTACGTGCCAAGTACGTACACATATCCAGGCTCTGGTACAAACCACACATCACTGGGAGCTGCAATATATGGAAGACTCAAGCACTTTCCATCAAGCGCCCGCCCAGGAGGGGCGGACATGTCAGTTCAAAGCCGTTCTGATGAAATCTTAAATTAATAACCTGGTGGAAATGCCTGCTGCGGCGAGGTCAACATTGCTCGCTGGTGTAGCCACGATCTAAGGTTGTCTTAATATTGGAAAGTTCATACAGTTTAAATAATTACTCCATGGGAGCTTTGTAGAGTTACATCTCAAGGCCTGGAAGGTAAAACCGTCCTAACTAAAACATGTCAGCACTAACATCTCCCAGAAGTCGCTGGGATAACACAGGTGAGCTAAAATGTATCCGGCTGCACATCGCACTTGTTAGACAATCAGCAGGTGGTGGTCATGGGGTGGTGGTGCTTTCAGTGAAATTAAGGTTTATTTTTTCTTTAACTAACAACCCGCCAACATTATTTTGTAACTAAGAGTTTATTTTTAAATCGACAGCTAAAGTAGTTGGCTGTAGATTTTTTTTTTTTTTAAAATACACTGAATTTACTAGGCAAGGGATTAAAGAAACCTTCGTTTTATACCACTTAAATTGTGATGGTTTAATATCCAACATACATAATTCTGCTTTTGTAACTTCTAAAATAAATTACATATTGTGGTTTGATCCTGTATCAGTGTGCCTTGAAATAGCTTTAAGAATGTGCATTGTGTACTCATATGGTTACAATTAACTCTGAGGGTAAGTGGTTGCACAATCAGGGTGTGTTGCTACTGGAAAACATTTTCAGAAACTAAAGTAGCAATCAGATTGTTTAAATCTGAAACTAGAGAATTTGCACACGCATCCAGACCTAGTTATTAAACAGAGTTCAAACCCTTCCCTTCTGGCAGTTCAGAAACTGCCCCTACTGAGCAATGACACAGTTAACATCTTGTGACAATCAAACATTGCCTTGGACAGCTATATGAAAACGTACAAGAGATGCTTTTGCCTTTTTTAACTTTCACAGAAATTCCTCCTGCCATCCCGCATGGAAATGTGATTGCAGTGAGAAGGAGGAAGAATGGGCACGGCAGACTCCCTGGTCTCGGAAAATAATCTTTTCTCCTGGAGCAGCAGAAGGTTCAATGGAGAGGAATGCCAGAGGGAAGCTTTGCATCGGAGAGAAGCACCTCCTTGGGGGAAGCCCTGCATTAAGGCTGCTCCTCCACATTCACAGTTACGACCTCATTAAGCCACCCCAGCAGGAAGGGCTCCAGAGCATATTTATCTCCATGTTCCTTGAATGATTGTCAAATTAAAATGTCATTTCTGAACAACTTTGTTAAGACATACAGAGAAGGAAAACAACACACATGCCTACGTGTGTTATGTTCACATAGGGAAACACTTCCTCCTTTTACACTCCTGCAATGGCTCCTTAAATCTCTTCCAGCTGCCACTGCTGATTTGTATTATGTGCTTTCAGAAACTACTTGTAAGCTTGCTCGCAGTTCTTAAAGCTTGTCACGGTATCATACACAGAGCACATTCCATACTTTTTGCTCAAACTACCAAATGTGTATGTGAACTACAAGAAGGAAAAGATTTTTAAGGGCTCATTTAACAGCTTTCTGCATTGATGAACATAGGTAAGCCCACTTTTTCTTACCAATTTGGCACTGCTTATTAACAACCCCGTCAACACCCTATGAGCCTTTAAGGTATCACATTACCATAAAAAAAGTGGCTTATACTGTACTTTACGTACCTACATTTTCATTGCTGTGGGTCTGTAAGATTTGTTCAGGTCTTAAGACTTAGAGCTTATGAAGCCAGCCACAACCAGTAACTGCCCTGAGATGAAACAGCACTGGACCATCTGGTGCTAAAAATCTCTACCATGTTACATCCCTGCACAAATCTTAATGACTTGGAATTGTAAGCCAAACAGTTTTTGAGGGAGGGGGAGGAATCTGAGCAGACACTGAACTGACTCCAGCCATCAATCCTTCTTTTGGAGGGGTGGAGGACTTCAGACAGATAAGACAGAAAACTGAGGGACCATGGCAAGTTGGATACTGGCTGCTATGCACACCCTTTGTGCTGCCCCATGACCATTAAAAAGAGACAGAACCGTCCCCCATGGAATCCTCTGAATGTATCAGCATGAAACCAGCGGAGTTTGCCTGAGCTGCCACTGCTCAACACTGGCAGTCCATGGCTGTGCCAAGACTTGATCAATGATGGGAGAAGGAGTGGTGAGAATGTGAAACACTCTGGGTATCCCAGACCACAGAGCAGCCTGCAGACAGCTGTGCAATCCTGCTGCATATTAGGAGAGCTCAGGCCTTACAGCAGCATCAACTTTTGTTGTTGGCCTGGAATTAGAAAAGTGCCACATCGATGGGAAGTATTCTTTGTCCCACTACTGTAATTTCAGGGAGGTACCCTTAGAGAGCCAGCACTCATCTCTGACATTCAGTACTTTCACCAAAAATTGACAGAGTGGAAGAGGGAGTGCGGAAACTTGGAACAAATTTGAAACTGAAGTGGAGGTCTCTTTAGTGAAGTATGTGTTAAGCAAGATCAGCAAGCAGACAGCAGAGCAGGAAACTGCTGGCTCTACGACAAGCAAGGAGGCTGAGAACTCAAGGACAGAAATAGCTACTCTCTTATCTCAGATGAAGACAAGACTAAGAAAAACTCCTCTCCTAGCTCCGGCTAAATTATCTGAGCAGCAGGTAGAAGCTAAGTGACTCCAGAGCCCAGCCAAAAGGGAAATGCCAGGATGCCACGCTGATAGCAAGTGTGCCAGGTTAATGCACGGCTGATTTGCCAGCTGGAGGGAGGAAAACACAGAGAGCCAGAGCTTCAAACTTCCCAGTGTAAACTGGGAATTACTGAGGGGGAAGACAGGCTTTTGTAGTCTATTACTACATTTAATAACCATCCACTTTAGTGAACCTATTCATAAGAAGCAGCAGCTAGCTGGCCCCTTAGGTTAGAGAGGGGAAAAAAAAAAAAATCACCTACAAAGTAGAATTTATAGAGCAGAAATAAGGTCTGTGTTCTCAGCCAAAGGCCTGGCAAATGCGAGTTTCAACATCACTCTTCCACCTCAGACTTGGGATTTTATCTAATTACAGTGAGGTTGTCAATTACTGAACCTCCATGTGTTCAGCAAATCTGCATATTTATTTGACCTCGGCTGAAGTGTTACATATGTGGATCGCTGAGAGTTTACATGAGAATGGCTCAAAGAACTGAAAGGACAGAGAATAAGAGCAGTCTGACCTAAATTTCAGGTCAGCCATGCTGTGAGCAATGAGTTTGTCTAGATGGTCTCCAAGGTCCTTTCTGACCTAAGTTAATTAATAATTCCAGGATGGGCACAGCTGCAGGGGACTAAGCTGAGTAACTGGCATGACAACTGGAACATTATACATTTCTCATTGACATGCCCTGCTCAGGGCACTATGGAAAAATCCACATTTTCTCTCCTTTCTACTACAAGCAACAGTTGCACAAAGGGGTGGCTAGAATTTGTCATCCGAGGTCATGCTTAAAAATGCCCAGCCATTTTAACAACAGTTGCATCTGCTATAAAACCCTAAAGAAAAACACCCAGACATTCATTTAGCTAATTTATACGTGACATTTAAAATGCTGGTCAAAGGAACAACTCTGGAACACAGGCATTCTACCTAAGATTAAATTTTCAAGACTAGACTAAAGGTCTGGATTCCCTAGACGAAGCACCCAGAAAAGGTCTGTCCTGTTTAGTCACATAATGCTGAAGAGTTTATTAGAACTAATGGATATTTATTTTTTGTATGCACCAAGTCCTTGCCACTGAAAGAAGTTTTAATGTTGCTAAGTCAATAATTATGACGTATGTTATGAAATTTCCACTTGCTCTGATGTTTTGCTACAGTCAGCTCAATGACAAATGACACATGAACTGGTAACACAACAAAATCCAAACTTTAAGGATTACTCAGCAAATCTTTCTCCCGATTTTCACTTGCCTCCATGCGAGCTTTGTAAAAATCCACATCATGAAGTTTCTCTTTGCACCGAACCAGTTCCATCTCGAGTCTCTCCACACGGTTTGCCTTCTCTCTCAGAGAGTCGAGCTCATCTCTGTACGCTCGGGCAGAGCGAGCGTCTGAGGCAAGGTGGATGTTCTGGGAGAAGTGAGGAATAAGCAGTGAGAAAAATCTTAGTACTTTAAAGCATGTTCTTTAAACTTCATTTTTATTTATTTACTTGCTTGTTTTAAGTGTAGGCAAATAGCATTCCCCCAGTACAGGAGTAAGAGAATTCTCCTACTAAACAGTAACTTCTCTACAATACAGAGAGCTTCTTCAGCCTGTTGGGACTCTGCCATTTCTAATGCCTCATGCTGCATAAGCTTCAGGCATTGCTAGGCTATTTGCAAGCTGAAGAGCAGATGAGGCTGCTCTCACCAGTTAAGTGGAAAGCGTAGCATTGCTATGCCATAGCCATAATCACCAAACAGCTTGCTGGAATAACTTGATTTCTTCATTAAAAAATAGGCACAGTAGTATTATTTTTAGCCTCACACTGAAAGAGGCTTTTTTTAAATAGGGAAGATTGTCACAGTAAAACGAGCCCATCTTACCTCTTGTTTTATTTTTTGCAGCTCTAGGGTGAGCTGCTCAACTTCATGTTTAGAATCTACCAGCTGCTCAGATTTCTCTTCTCTGAAAAGGATTAGAAAAATATTAATATGATTTTTTTTTTTTCCCCTGAAACAATATTGATTATATGGAGACTGATGGAAATCTGGAAAGGAAGACAGAAATCTCCTAGCATATTCAGAACATACAGCCTCTTTTCGTGACAGCTTCATAAAAGCAAGAGGTTTTTTTCCTCATGATACCATACACATATCATGGATCTGAGTTTGCGACTATTTTTAAACAAAGTACCTCTGTTTAAATCTCATTGGTGCTACTGCTGTTATAGCAAGCTTCACTGGCCTCTAGACTTCCCACCAATAACTAAAAAGTGCAGCTAGCAGCTGGCAGTTTGAAAAAGGAAACAGAGACGAGACACAAAAAGAAAAATGTAAGTAGCCATGACTCTGTGTTTAAAGACCAGTTAAGAAAGAAGAAAGATGGAACACCCATAGTAGCTTCCCACTGCTATGAATAAAAAATTTGAATGATGTGATTCCGAGAGCTCCCATGGCGGTCAGTGTACTGAAGCCAACAGGCACCTGCGTTTTCAGGATGCACAAGACTCTCTAGAAGCACAAATCACTGGTGACTCACAGCTCCTGCCGGATTCTTCTGAGTTTAGCCTTCGTGTCTGCTAGCTCAACTGCAAGGTGCTGCTTGTCTTCATTAGAAATAGGGTTGGCTGGGTTTGGTGAAGAATCTGGACTTGGTGCTTTCAGAGGACTTGGTGGTTGCTGAGACTGCAGATAATCTCTCTCTTGAGTGAGATCTACAATGACCTGGAAATACAGAGAAGTATGTAGTGTCAAGAGATAAACAGTATAATTATACACTGCTTTTCAAGTATCTAAAAATTATTTATAAATGTAGAAAATGATTAGCCTGGCATTACACAGAATTCAAGTGATAGCCAGGAGGGAAGCTTGTGCAGAGGAGGAAAGCAATCTCCACTATGTTCAGACCATTAAAACTTTCCCCTTCCAACGCTCAAAATAAGCGGTCTTTTTTGCTTGGAGAATTCATAAAAACCTGCAACAACTAACAGTTTTAACTAACACAACAATCACAGTAAAAAGCATGAAATAAAATTAACAGGTTAAAGAAGGGGAGAAGCCTCCTGCAGAGACGTGAAGGGAAAGGAACTGATGGGTCAGCAACTGATCGGGCCATCTTCACACACAAAAACAAAACCTAGAGAAGACACCACGACAGTAGATACCAGTGGAGAGACAGGCAAGCTGTCACTCAAAGATGAATGACTGAGCAGACACGCAGAGACAAAAATCTCAAGACAAATCCACAACTTCAAATATTTTGGCCTCTCCACTTCATGGAGAGACCACTCCACTCCTCCTTACCAATCATTTCACCACACCTTAGTGTTTACGCGAGAATCAATGGAAAAGTCAAAATTTTTCTACAGATTTTCAGAGGTGTAGGGTAAAGGTGGAGAAGAAATAGAAACCCAGTGCACAAACAAGACACAAGAGAAGGAACGGAGCCTGCATCTGCTGCTTCACGTGAGCTAGATATGGGAGAGGTAAGTCATCATACTTCTGTGCATTCATCTCTCTCATCAATGAGCCTCTTGAGGTGGAAAACCATATTCCTGGAGAGAGACTCTAGTTCTTCTGGGGCCATATCTGGGAGCTCCAGCCACTGCAAGTCAAAGACATTCTCCTGGTTGTGGGTCACCTAGGAACAGAAAGGAAAAAAAAAAAAAAAAGTCTTTCCACTAGTTTATTTGCTGCATATGCTGCATCCCCCAAGTTCTCCTACGGATCATTTAAAAAAATATATCACATTTCACCAAAAACAGGCTGTAAACAACAAACACAACTACCTTAACTGTAACGCTACCCAGCAACTTCCGGTGTTTAGATTTTTTTAGTAAGTATTAAGGCCGATTTTTAAAAGTCATCAGATACCTATTACGATCAACAGCATGCGTGCTTGCATATTAGAAGAAGGTAACTGTCTTTACTGCAAGCACTGAGGTGGTCACCACAGGGATTTGAAGGGACTGATCCCACACTGAAGAGTCACTGAGAAGCAGCCCTGCTTTCAGTGAATCTGCAGCTTGCAGCTGATATACCTGGGAGGAGCTACCTTTGGCAGAAAAGTCTCTGGTTGCTGCTATCTTACCCAAACTGACTTCCTCAGAATCATTTAGCAGAAACGTCAGGCAAGTCTCTCAAGGTCAGTGAAAGACTGTTCCTGCTTTGGTCATAACCATGTGCTTAGTTCATTGCGATTTTTTTTTTTTTTTTTTTTTTTTTAAAGCTGAACTACTTCTTTTTTTAAGCGTTAAGAAAAAAGTTCCTGTCTTAGACTTTCACTATTTGTTCCTCAAATCTGAGCGTACCGGGCTTTCCACACCTGCAGAGCTGACACCCGGACGCAGCCAGTGCCCGGTCCCAGCGAGGGGAACCACCAGAAGAGGCCATTTCCACATGGCTCTCCTTTGGGTCTCCAAAGCAAGCTGGCTCCTAATGCCTACCTGTATTTCTTCCTTCTACAGAAACCTTAGAAGTCCAAGAATAGCTGTCACTGGATCAAACTTCTCTTTAAAAACAGAGTTTATGCCCAGTTTCAGCTGCAGAGTACACTTTTCAGGACCACCTGAGCTCGGAGGCCACTGTCTGAAGCAAGCTGCTGGGGACCCTGTGTCTCACCTCCCACCAGACTTGGGGACTAAGTGCCTGCACCATTGCTGCAAGGGGTACTGCAGCTCCTAAGCCATACGTGCTTTTTGGAAATATTGCACACGTATCCTTACAACAATTCCTTCTACGTAACCTGTAACTGGCAAGCAAGGCATTTACCACTGCATCTCTTTAGAAGACTACTGAGCCAAGTAATGTTCCCAACGCCTATCATTTTCATTTTATAATTTGACGGCAGTAACATATTCAATCTTTTTTTTGGTGAAGTTCATGAATCCATTATGAAAATTCCAAGCATTAAGATTCCATAGCAAAAACCCCCTGTTAAGTCAAGGAAGGGAGAGATAAAAAGTCAGAATAGACAATACTGAGAGTCCCACCTCCTGAATGTGTGACACAATGGCAGCTTGGGTTTCAATATCCAGTTGTTTTATTCTTTCAATAAACTCTTCTTTTCTTTCACACTGTTAAAAGAAAACACATCCTGAAACAGTGCTATATAACCTAAAATTCACTGCCCCATTTTTCATGTAAATAAAAAAAAAAATCCCCCCATTGGTAATGACAAAATGTTCGAGATCTCCACTTTGCCACACTAGAAGGTGTAACACTTCATTGCTCCATATGGAGCATGAAACGAATTATGCACTAAATTATTTAAACTTTTTCCAGTCAGTACAATTAAGGGTAAGTTAAATGGCTGGATCTGCTCTTTAAAAACGAGTTCAACACGCAATGAGATCAAGAGGTGGGGCAACAGCCGGAGGAAATCATCACAGCTTCATTAACGGAGCTGCACAAACACAAGCCTACATTTACATTGCATCATTTAACTGTCTGCTTTGCTGTTTGCATTTTGCTTGGTTTTGGCAATGAAAAGAGAGATACATCACTTTCAATACTATTCACATCAATGCAAAATGTTGCTTGTTGGACTAAATCAACATGTGCTTTAGATTAGAAATGGGGTTGGGAAACATTCTGGATAAAAATGAGTGACATTTCAGTCAAACAGATTTTAGTAAAACTTTTACTTAAGGCTTTAAAAGAGGCAGACATCTGCTATCTGTGATTGTGCACTAACAACATTAGCACCTTCTCATAACAACTCCGCGTTTTGGAGAAGTTAAGCATTACTTAAAAGTTTTTTTAAACTCATTTCTGTGGTCCTTTTGGAGCCTGGCTCTGAGTCTCAACCATTCCTTTCACTGGGAAGAACCCCAGACCCGTAAATGGGAACTGAGGATGCAGCTTGCCAAATCAGACCTTTATTCTTTGTGCTGCAATGCAACACTGAGATAGTTCAGAGCAGCCATATGTGGACAGCTTTCCCTTGACATAATTGACTTGACATAGCTGAGCAGGGTAAGTGTCCTAAGGCACGACAAAAACACTAGGCAGACCTACAAACAGTCAATTATAAGCAAAGACTAGCCCGCAATGTGTCTATTGTTTGCCGCCACAGAGGTTTGGTGAGCAGAACACTGATTTCTTTATCCGGTAACTGTCATGCATTTCTGGGGAGTTTCCCATATACATTGCCTGCCTATTTATTTTAATAAGTGGCGCATAAAAATCCCCACATGAATATACAAAGTATCTATTCATTTCGGATTTTCTACACGTAATGTTCAATCAAAAGATTATGCAAATAAAATCAGGATTCATTAAACAAATATTTAGACGATTAGCTTATCTATTTGTTTGGCATTACACTCCGTATTTTAAAACGGTAAGAAAACAAACCAACAACAATCTCGGTATCAAGAACGCCGTTCAAAGCTTATCTCTTCCCACTTTGTTATCGAAGTGGACTACTTAGTTGCAAAAGAACATATCCTGTGGCTGATGAAGCACTGCCAACAAATTGAGGCAACCACTATCACCGCGTGCTTCTTTTCCCCTGCATTTCTTTCATTCACCTACTGTGTCTTCTCACAGTTTCAGCTCACAGGCTGTCTTGAGCTGCAGATTTGTTCGTACAGCGCTGATCTTTGGGTGGATTTTCTCAGCCCAGAAAAAAAAAAAAAAAAAAAAAAACAAACACAAAGCAACAACAAAAAAAACAGATTCAAAATTATTTTTCAAGCATTTAATGAATGCTCACCTGCACAGCACATCCCAGAACCAACAACAGCAGCTTCTTAATTTCATCCATACTTTTACCTAGAGAGGAAAAAAGGGACTCAGTACATATGTACAACAAATTAAGTACATCCAAGTGATCCTCTCAAAAATATCTGCCTGAAAAGAGAAATAGGACCTCTGAAAAAGTGCCTGAACAATATATATGTGCCCATTATGTTGTCACACTTTCCATGTAACAACACAGTTCTTATGAATTAAAATCTCAAATACAGCAAGACTTTTTTTCCCCTCGACGTGCTATCATTACCTACATTTTCTGAGGCTTTTCTGATGGATGCGGCTGTGGGGGGGGAGAAATCCTTTGAATAGTTCAACGCACATGCCCAATGCTTGTCCCTTTGTCTTGTCATTAACAAGGGTGCAAAAAAACCCCACCAAACCACCACTCTTTTTCCTCCTCCCTCAAAAAAAAAAAACACACTAAAACCAAATAAAAACTCACTGGGCAGAAGCAAACGAGGGTTTCTCTCAAAGAAAGAACTTGTCCTAAATTCTCTGTCTGTAAAACAGTTGCCACTCCAGACTTCCCAAACCTGAATGCCATTCTGTGCATATAAATTCTCTCCGAGAGGAGCTTTGGCAAATAAATTCTGCCTCTCTTCTGCATCAAAGCCTGCTCGCACTTTGAAGCGCAAAGCCCGTGTGCTAAGAGGGATACAAACCGAGTGATGTAGAAGGCAGACTATATGCCCATATGCTCAGGCAGCCATGGTGGGGAGGAGGCGCGGGCAGGTTGTTACTGCCGGGAATTCCGCCGTCACCAACAGCCCCACCGGCCACCTCCGAAGGTTTGGAGAGAGAAAGCCGCACAAGGGGAACCCGTGAGGCTCGGAGCCAACTGCAGATCTTCTTTCAACAAAATCAATGTGGGGGTTATTGGGTGGTAAAGAAAATTACATATATCTAAGATAGATAGAGAGACGTGGAAGGCGCAGAGCTTCAGTGCGGAAACAAAACATCATTAGGGAGTTAGGTTCAGGAAAAGCCTGTCCTCATCCACACCGGGAGAAAAGGAGAAGAGAGAAACAGGTCACGTACAGTTTTCTCTCATCCCTATACTTCTTTGTGCTTCCTGACACAGAGTGTATAACTGTGGGATAAACGCTTTCATTTTATACCCTGCTTTACTTGGGTGTTCAATTCCTCCTGTCACTAGACAGACAGAAAATAATTTCTGAGTGCGACTGTGTTCCTCCACCAACACCAGACCCTTGTAAGGCCGCGCTGGCAGCAAGTCAGAGGCATGCGCAGGACCCAGGGCCCGGGAACTGGAGTTAAACTGACTCATCAATTAAGCTGCCGCAGCCCCGCAGATGCACCAAGGCACACTGACCTCAATTACCACGGGGGTTACTTCCATTCTGAGAACCTCGCAAGCCAGCGTGGCCACGTGCAGGCAGCTCAGGAAACAACTTACTTCCTGATTTTAGGTTCATAGAATCATTTAGGCTAAAAGAGACCTTCAAGATCATCAAGTCCAACCATTAACCTAGCACTGCCAAGCCCACCACTAAACCATGTCTCCAAGCACCACATCCACATGTTTTTTAAATATCTCCAGGGATGGCAACTCAACCACTTCCCTAGGCAGCCTGCTCCAATGCTTGACAACCCTTTCAGTGAAGAAATTTTTCCTAATATCCATCCTAAATCTCCCTTGGCAAAACTTGAGGCCGTTTCTCTTGTCCTATCACTTGTTACTCAGGAGAAGAAACCAATGCCCACCTGGCTACAACCTCCTTTCAGGTAGTTGTAGAGAGCGATAAGGTCCCCCCTCAGCCTCCTCCTAACACTTGTGCTCTAGACCCCTCACCAGCTTTGTTGCTGCTCTTTGGACATGCTCCAGCACTTCAACGTCTTTACTGAACACAGTGCTCGAGGTGGGGCCTCACCACTGCCAAGTCCAGGGGGACGATCACTTCCCTAGTCCTGCTGGACACACTATTTCTGATAGAAGCCAGGGTGCTCTTGGTCGCCTTGGCCACCTGGGCACGCTGCTGGCTCATATTCAGCCGGCTGCTGACCAACACCCCCAGGTCCTTTTCCACCAGGCAGCTCTCCAGCCACTCTGCCCCAGGCTTGTAACACTGCATGGGGTTGTTGCGACCCAAGTGCAGGACCTGGCACTTGGCCTTGTTGAATCTCATACCACTGGCCTCGGCCCATCGATCCAGCCTGTCCAGATCCCTCTGCAGAGCCATCCTACCCTCAAGCAGATCAACGCTCCCTCCCAACTTGGTGTCATCTGCAAACTTACAAAGGCATTAAATATCTCAGCCTTTTCCTCATCCTTGGTCACTATGTTTCCCCCTCACACCCAATAAAGGATGGAGATTCTCGTTAGTCCTCCTTTGGTTGCTAATGTATTTATAGTAACATTTTTTCTTGTCTTTTATGGCATTAGCCAGATTAAGTTCTAGTTGGGCTTTGGCCCTTCTAATTTTCTCCATACAAAACCTCACAATCTCTTTATAGTCCTCCTGAGAGGCCTGCCCCTTCTTCCAAAGGTCATAAACTCTCTTTTTTCCCCCTGAGTTCCAGCCAAAGCTCTCTCTCATCAGCTTCAGAGCAGATCCAGACTAGGGATTAAATGCAGAGCATGACTGCGGGACACAATAGCAAATTGCTAAATTATGGAGAGAGACAGCAAGTGACTCCACTGTGTGTGTCTCGTTCTCCCAAACTTACTCAGGGCAGAACATCATCTACGTTAGAGACTGAAGGAGCAGCCAGCAGGCTGCTTGCTCCAGATCACACCATACAAGTGCTCTAACCCTTGTGTGCTCTGGGCACCTCCATCTGTTGACCATAATTTCCAATCCATGCACCGTGGCATCACAGCTATCCTCAGGGTGAGCCTAGTGGCTCGAAATCACTCATTTCAGAAAACATCAGGCTTACTTTCCAACAGTGAGAGCACCTAGACCATCCTAACGATATGTGAACTACTTGATCCATTCAAACCACACTCTACCTCTCTGCACCAAAGATGATAGGCTTTGGTCTTCTCTCCATGAGATAACAGATGGGCATCAGTGATGCTGCAGGACCCTGTGAGGTGACAGACCTCTCTGTGATTACCGCAGAGTAACTTAGCACTGTCGATCCTGTTCTCCCACCAGGGACTGGCCTTGCCTAGAAATACCATTCCAAGACCTCGTCCCCACTCGGGCCCTCCCATCAGGAACAGACTCTGAGGCAGCCGCAGCAAGCCCCTTTGACAGGGAAGGCCAAGACAGAGCTTACAGAACGGAGTGAGAAATTAAAAGACTTGAGGTAATCGTAAGATTATTAGCTTGCTACTGTTTTAAAGATAACATTTGGCAGTCTGCTCTCCCCACCAGGAGCTTTCACAGAAAACTTAGCTGTCAGGATTTTTCCAATATTTCTTTTAAAATAAATTATTTTATGCTTGCAGACATGCTATGCACAATGAATGAAAATGAGATTGTACTACACACTAGAAACACTTTTAAGGTTGAAAGGTCTGCTTAACAGATCTACTCTGCCAGCCACGCAAGTGTTTCAGAAGATCATGTGTGACTGTTTTAAAGAGCTCGACTCCTTGGGCTTTCATTCAGAAGTTGTTTCCCGTGGGGTGGAGACTCTTGGCGTTAAGGTACTCCGAGATCACTCACACTCAAGCTAGGTTTGAGTGACATTTTAAAGCCTTGTAGAATAACATTATTTACAGGAGACATTAAGAAGAAATAGGGTATGAGTACGAAAAAACCTCTCTACCAACCTAAAGTACTTTAGAGAGAGTTTTCAATGAAACCTCAGAATGAGCCAGGAAGGGATTAATTACCCCTTTCATCTCACCCACAGCAGAGCTGAGATACCACACACTGAAGTGGAGTGCCCAAGGTTACTAAGTAAATGGGAAGCACATCTAGGACTATTTCACAGTGCAGCGGCAAAGTTCTGCACTCAGGACAGTGCATTTATCCTGTAACACACGTCGAACAAAAGCAAGCGATCTTTATCCCCAGTTGAGTCATGCCTCCTGAACAGTGAACGATTCTGCGGTGGTTTTTGAAAGGCTTGATTTGTGCTAATTTAGTAAGGTGGTAAAGTTCCTTGAGCAACTGCATAAGCAGGAATGTGCAGGCCTCCCTATGTTGGCTCATTGGGATGACACAAGTCCTTCCTAAACACAGCTGGGAAGAAAGTCTGCTGGGTCCACCCAGGCTTATTAGCTGACCTTAGCAAGACGGTGTCCTCCCACAACCTAAGATGCAAACACTTAGGTCTGGAGAAGCTCCTGGCACATGGGGACCCACAAGATGAAATGAATGGACAGGATTCAAACGAGCGTTGAAACAGAAAGGTGCTAATTCAAAAAAAACCAACACCCTCTTTTCTTTTACACCTTCTTGAAAATTCCAGGGCAGCTGCTCTCAGGCCGCGTGTTTGTGCCTGTGAGGGAGCCAACCACCTGGGGGATTTGCAGCAAGACCATCTGCTCCCAACTGTGAGAGAGGGCCAGCGGGTTTTCTGGAAAAATAAAGGGAGGGAAAGCCCGAGCACCACCTGTGCATCCTGGGAGCCTCCCTGTGCCAGAGCCAGGAGACCCCTCGGCTCTCACAGGGGATGGAGGGTGGGAAACAGATGGTAGGACTCAGGGGGAAGAGGGATTAGGAGACACAACAACAACAACCCAAAAAAAAGGGGGATCAAGGTACAGAGACAATACAGCTGATGAAAAATAAAAATCTTTCCTAGATAGCAGAGAAAATGAAAACAAGAGAGCCCAAGCATGTGAAACCTTGAGCTTGTGATGCTTCTTTCTGCACATTTCTACTTTGCCGTTCCTCCAGCGGAGGAGAGGGAGCACCAGCTACACGTGGCAGCCGGTGGATGTGTGGAGAAGGTGGGAAGGGGTAAAAAGCACAAGTGCCATTCTTCCCCAACTGTAGCAACATCCTGAGTGAGAAAAAGCCCGAATGCTAAATTTACACTATTGAGGCAGTGTTTTGTTATTAACTTTATATTTTATGAACATTTGTGCCTCTGGAGGATTGTGAAACAAAATGAGGAAGGAAACCAGACATGAAAAAATACCTCAGTGAGAGCAGATATCTTTTATGATTTGAATGAAAAACAGTTTCTATAGACACTTATTAGCAAGGACTTTGGGCGGTCTCATTCACAAACTTAACACGTAATTTGAAAAGGGGATCTAAGTAGCAAACTTTTTTGAAGAGACAGAAATGAGCAAATAGAACCTTATTTCCATTCATGGTCTGAAAAAACTTAAAATTCCCCCCCCTCAATTAACTATGACTGTTTCAAAGGATTAATTGCCATCAGTTTCCAAGTACGCTCACTAGTTGTGTTAAACTAAGCATGTCTAGAAACTAAGAAATTAAACACCACCTCTAAATAGAGATTCAGGACCAGTACTGTATACTGCTATTCCTTGTGTGGGCACATGAACGAGTGGCCATTTACAAGGCATGCTAAAACCAGAGGTAATTATAAAAGGTGATTACAGTGATGTGTATAGTTGATAAATACGCTGGTGATTCTCATATTGAGCACAGGGGGATTTTGTGATGCAGTAATGAAACAAAAAAGATATTCAGCAAGAAAAAACATGGAGGAAGATAAAAACAGAGGAAATGTAATGGTAGTAGCTGTTTACTTGCACAGTGCAGTGAAGAGAATAGATCCTGTAACGTCAGCTGCATCATTCTGCAAGTCAGATTCCTGGGAAAACTTCCTAAATCCTTTAATTAAACTTTCAAGTTTCTTTTCAGCTCCCTATATTCTAGAAAATAGTCAAAGCCCTCATCATCTTAGAAATATTTTTGCAACTTTTATGTCCATGGCCAAATGAACTGAAGTAGGCAAAATTGCCATGGAACAAAACAATTTAGAGGACATGAAAGCAAGGAAAGCTCCTAAACCCAGCAGACATGTGCCATCTCCTATGCAAAATCCCAACTGCTACTGCAATTTTAGTGGTGGCAGCTCTGTTTTTCCAACAGTCTCATGTTCAAAGCAGAGCTGCAGAAGCTCTCAATAGTCCCAACTGTTGAGTGCCAAATGGGAGCTAAATAGCAAGAAAAGCACTCTTGGCTTTAGAGCTGTTCTGTTTATAATTTAATACATGTAACACCACTGTTGGCTGTGCTTTAGAGGGAAAAAGCAAAATTTGCAGATAGAACTGGTGGAGACAGCTCTGAAAAACACGTACAGTGAAATGTGGTCTTGTTACAAGGAATAAGTCATGGAAATTGTTACACAGTGAATCATATTAAATGATCTAACAGCTCTCTGGTCTTGGACCTATGGAGCCAATACAGGCATTAGGAGCCTTCCCAGCTCAAACAGTACAAAGCAGCACTGTATTTGTTCCAGGAACGTGATCATAGGATCAACTTTTCTTCCTCTGGTCAAGAGGGACCTTTCATTCAGATAACTTACCCACAGGACGGGGAAGGCAAAACTGGGACTTCATCAGTGCCTCTCAGATCCACCCCAGCCCTGCAGATCGCCCAGATCTTGGTCTCCAGCTCCTAGTGCTGCCCACACTGCCCAGCTCTGTCTCTGCAGATGCCCCCGCCAGCACTCTCCTCCTTCCCTCCCTGTCCTGGACTGGATCACTGACACACAGGAGGAGGTTTCTCCTCTACCATTCTTGCCTCAAATAACCACCTCCATCATCTCTTCTCCCCATACTGCTGTCACTCCCAGCCTCCTCGCTTCTCTGTCAGCTTTCCCTGGGGCTTCTCTGTATTCATGCCAGAAGCACGGCTTCCCATGCTGATGACTGCTTTGTCTTTGCATCTCTGTTCAATCTGCAGCCCTCCTTTAGCGCTCTCAGGGACAGAGAGAATCTCTCATTCCACTTGGTTTTCCCCTCCCAAGTGCCCCCGCCTTCCTCTCGCCCCTCTCTGCAAGACACTCAGTAACAAAGACATCAACCTGACAGTCACCTGGCCATCGCTCACCCACACTGCTCACCATAGCCTACACCTTTTTATTTTGGTTTAACTAACTTCTCAGCATTCTCCTCCCTGTTTCCGAGCTTCCCGTCAGCCCTCAGCCAGGTTCCTCTTCCTGAAGGAAGTTCCAGTTCTCCACTTCTCTAACTGTTCCTTCAGCACATCTTAACCAGCGGTCATCTACCTAAGGGTAAGATTAAGATGAGCTTCTCTTGACATCCTATCCCTCAGACACTCTCTTTCTTGAATATCTTCTTTGGAGCACGTACATCTCAAGTCTTTCTTTGTTCACCACCTTCCTCTATAGTGTCTAACCTGGGACTGGTTCTCAAAGCCATTACAAAATATGGCTAAACAAGAACTTCATTAGTTTTTATGCACACATACCCATCCATTTTAGACATCCAGAAGTTACATTTTTGCGTTCTTTATCCTCTCTTCCCGTGTTCTGAATAACGCCAATGATATGTCAGTAATGGATAAAATGAATTTTAAAAGACCACATTAAAAAAAAAAAAACCAAAACAAAACAAAAAAAAACCCAAACTCCAAACTACCACATTTTAAAAGATGTCAGAAAGTGAAGTAAAATTTCTGGTTGTAATTAAAGGAGCTGGAAGATGGGAACACATGGATGACCAGTATCTTTCCTACAAGAGACACATCAGGTGCTTTCTTCAAAGAAAGAAAGATCTAAGGTGCTGACAAAAAACAGCAGGTCAACGATGGGAAGTTATAGCTAAATAGGGGACAGCTTTCAAGTGTGCAGCTTCCCCAGTAACCAACGCTGTGGTTGCTGCATTACGAGTCTCCTGCCAGCTGTCGCTCGGGAATGGCCATGACAAGAAACCAGCCAGCCTTTTCCATTGACACTTAGCCAGCAGAGACACTGCCTTGTTGGCCCAGACATCTCTATTCACTAGCACTCTTGATGCTAGCAGCCCAGGCTCTGCCCATTGCCCATATGACCGAGAAAAGCAAAAGCTCTTGTATTTCTATTTTCTCCTTTACCCATAACAGTAGCCTGTACCAGAGAATTAAGACTGGCATCGCAGACTTTAACCTGCTTGGCTGAAGAAGTGGATGCCTTACCCTCAGCTTGATTTTATGGCAGAAGTGCCAAGACTACGAGTTTCAGTGATCCAACATCTGTAAGTTAATATTCTTCTCTGATATAAACCCTTTTTATTTACATACACACACTACCGCTGCTAAGAGCAGCAAAATAAAGTCTTGTGCCAAGCTTTCTGCCACTTGTTTGTTCTGGACGATGCTGATGACCGTGTCATTCCCCATCACTGCCGACAGGGTTCATGCAGTTTTCCTTCTTTGGTAAAAACAAATACATTGTCCTTTGCACTGGCACGGGGCTCAGCCAGAGATAGAAGAGGCACGCAAAACGAAAAGAGTAAAAACCACAGCAACAAAACCTTTCATTTCAGAAATGTGTTTCTAAGGAAAAGTCAACTTCATTTTCAGGCTAAACAGCTTTCATTTTGTCTCACCAAAGACACTGGACTCTGGACCATGAGCTCTTTGGCTTCCAGGTCACTTCTGATGTGACACCTCATGTGACAGAAGTCCTTGCCTGGACAACGCGGCCAGACAGATTGTTTTCCCCTTGTCCATTCTCATCCTCACTTTTCCCAATGTGTCATATAGGCATTTTTCTCTCCATCCTCACGTATTTATCTTCCCACACTTCATTTACAACAGTTCCTTCACACTTTAGGGCAATTCTGCAAGACTTTTCTGGTGTGTACACATTGCCACAACTGGACCGATTATGCAGGCACAGAGGACAGAAAATCCGGAGGTCAAACAATTCTTCTATGGCAGACTGTATCCTGGGTGACTTGCAGCAAGGAGTGAGGAGACACAACTTTCAAGGGAACAGTTGCTGCTCTGGCTTTGGCAAGAACTAACTCACTACCACATGTGTACGTGTATGATGTGCAGACACACATATATCAGATATTATATTTGTATGTAAAGGTATGTAAATATAATTATTACATACTAGGTACATTAAACTCTGAGGTTCAGATGTACTCAAATATTTGCAGTTTGGCTACAAATACATATAGTTTGTTTAAAAGCGTGTTTGTTATTTAAGAAAATTTTAAAAATTAAAATTTTATTTAGCATTTCCGAGGAGAGGGGCGAAGAACCCAACAAGATACTCACCAGAAAGAGGATCTTTGCCAATCATCAAAACATTTGGTAAATTCATTACAATCAGCTGCTGGAGGACCTCCTAAACAAAAGAGAACAACAGGCAAAGTTCAGCGCGAAGGAATTCCAATCAATTACACCACAAAGAATACAGAGCTCCATCGATTACAAAGCTTTTAACATACTGGCAGGTCAGAGGTCACAAGAGGAAGCCCCACTTGAGAGAGAAATCACTATTTGAAGATGGCATCAGGTTGCACAGCTAACATACACTAATCGCCTCTTTTAACAATGGCTAATATGGAACGTAAAGGGTCCCATGGCACTAATCAGGATAAATGCGGGACCATGCCAGGCACAGCCATCAGTCATGCCTTTACCCCAGGCATGACCTGCATTCATTTGATGTTCAACATACAGCTGCTGTCATGTTTCAGGACGCACAAATGCGGTGGGTTCATCAAAGGTAGCTAAGCCATTCTGTGAAGTTTGAGTAATTCAAGTAATTGGACAAATTATTTTGTGGGTCTGAGATGTTAATGATGGGCTGGGGAAGCGGGAGTGGGGAAAAGCTGTGGAACAGACATCTTGCAGTGCTGAGAGAAACTGGATTTAAAGTTCTAGATTTGTTTGCATTGTTTTTAATGGGGAGTAAAACAGATTTAAGCATGTCATGAACCTTGTTTAAAGGTCTTTTTATTTGGGGGATGACAAGGGAAGGGAGGTGCATTGCTTGGTCAGATTCGATATTTAAATGTCAGCTGCCTGAAGCTACTCTGAAATGACAGAATGGGCTTAAGGGACAAAAAAGGCTACAAGCCCTGGGGCAGGCAAAATCATAGAATGGTTTAGGTTGGAAGGGACCTTAAAGATCATCTGGTTCCAACCCCCTGCCACCTCCCACCAGACCAGGCTGCTCCAAGCCCCGTCCAGCCTGGCCTTGAACCCCTCCAGGGATGGGGCAGCCACAGCTTCTCTGGGCAACCTGGGCCAGGGGCTCACCGCCCTCAGAGTGAAAAATTTCTTCCTGATAGCTAATCTAAATCTCCCCTCTCAGAGGTGGACAAATAAATACATTGCAAAGGGGACTCTGCACAGTAATACATTCAGCCCTACACACCAGTAACACCAGAGCACAGGACTAGAGTTGTTAGCATCGACCTGCAGCTACCAGCACTCACTTGCGACAATCTGAATAAAACATTTTGCAGGCAAGTATTTATTTCACATAAAAAGCCTGGGAGGAAAATAGCTGTGCAATTAAAGCACTGGGCTGGTATTCAGGAAACAAAAGGTCCGCACATACAACTCTACCAAATGTTTGGCAGGCGCCGTTTCCCTGCTTGTCTCCATTTCCCAGCCCACCTCCAGGCCACCGGGAGGGCAGAGGCACTGGTCCTGGCAGAGCACTGGGAGCCAGGGGAAAAAGCGCTGCAGCCCAGAAACGCATTTCCCGAAACAATCACCCATTCACCCAAACACTTCCCCTCCAAGTTACCCCATTGTTATTTCTCTCCTTTCAAAGTTACCATAGGAGGAAAATTAAGCCTGATTGAAAGAGGAAATACTTCAGTGAGCCTGCAGCGTTTGATAAGTAATCAGAGTGGATATTGAAGAAAAAAAAAAAAATGTTTGGGACATAACTCATTTCACTTTTTGTCCTCTGATCCATACCCAAAACATACTCCTCTCCAGTTTCTCTTTTGGATAAAGCAGAAATACCTCAGTGTTACAGGGATTTTGGTGCTGTTAAGAAAGAAGGCTCCGTAGACCTTTATGCGATGTGAAGTTTGGCTAATGAGGACCACTGAGTCATTAGCCAAATGCATTTTAGAATTTGTGCATTTGAGCCCTGTTAAACAAAGGTTTATTTGCACCCTGTTACCAAAATAGGTGCAAAATCTACTGGATTTAACAGCACATGGCTGGACTGAGATATTTGCCATGACAGAACAGCGTGGCATTGAGGCTTTAAACCCAAAAAAAAAAAAAAAACAAAAAAAAAAAAATTT
>VYZM01005379.1:635280-672634 GCA_013398915.1 Dromas ardeola
AAAAAAAAAAAAAAAAAAAAGAATTGTGCTTCCAGTCACCCGGCGTGCGGAGCGGCACTGAGGCAGGAATGCATAAGGAATTTGCGTTGTCTTTGTGTAATCATCAGATCGCTAGCTATTTAACTGGCAGACACAAAAGACATTACAGCTAACCTTTATGCTGTTAACACTCCCACGAGCTCCTTCTGTAAAATTATTTGAGTATACCATCCAACACAACCACGACCGAACGCCCTCGCAGCTGCTTGAACTTGGTATTTTCTGGCAAGAATCCGACAGTCACCGAACACACGCAGAAACAGCCCCGAGCCTGCGAAGAGTCATTTCTTAATTCGGATTGAAAGATTCAAATTGTTGCAAGAGGTGATACTCCAATCCGTTTATTTTTAAATGAAATTATTTAAACAGATAATGATCTTTATTGTTCTAAACACATAGAATCATAGAATCATAGGGGTTGGAAGGGACCTCTGGAGATCATCTAGTCCAACCCCCCTGCCAGAGCAGGGCCACCTAGAGCAGGTTGCACAGGAACGCGTCCAGGCGGGTTTTGAATGTCTCCAGAGATGGAGACTCAACCACCTCTCTGGGCAGCCTGTTCCAGTGCTCTGCCACCCTCAAAGTAAAGAAGTTCCTCCTCATGTTGAGATGGAACTTCCTACACTCAAGTTTGTGCCCATTACCTCTTGTCCTATTGCCGGGCACCATTGAAAAGAGCCTGGCCCCATCCTCCTGACACCCACCCTTTAAGTATTTGTACACATTAATTAGGTCACCCCTCAGCCGTCTCTTTTCCAGACTAAACAGACCCAATTCCCTCAGCCTTTCCTCATAAGAGAGGTGTTCCAGTCCCCTAATCATCTTGGTAGCCCTATGCTGCACCCTCTCCAGCAGTTCCCTGTCCTTCTTGAGCTGGGGAGCCCAGAACTGGACACAGTACTCCAGGTGTGGCCTCACCAAGGCAGAGTAGAGGGGGAGGATGACCTCCCTCGACCTGCTGGCCACACTCTTCTTGATGCACCCCAGGATGCCATTGGCCTTCTTGGCCACAAGGGCACATTGCTGGCTCATGGTCATCCTGTTGTCCACCAGGACTCCCAGGTCTCTTTCCACCGAGCTGCTCTCCAGCAGGTCGGCCCCCAACCTGTACTGGTGCAGGGGGTTATTCCTCCCCAGGTGCAGCACCCTACACTTGCCCTTATTGAATTTCATAAGGTTTCTCTCCGCCCAACTCTCCAGCCTGTCCAGGTCTCTCTGTATGGCGGCACAGCCTTCTGGTGTGTCAGCCACCCCCCCCAGCTTTGTGTCATCAGCAAACTTGCTGAGGGTGCTCTCTATCCCCTCATCCAAGTCGTTGATGAATATATTGAAGAGGACTGGGCCCAGTACTGACCCCTGGGGAACACCACTCCTCACTGATCTCCAACTGGACTCTGTGCCCCTAACCACTACCCTCTGAGCTCTGTCTTTCAACCAGTTTTCTATCCACCTTACTGTCCATTCGTCTAACCCACACTTCCTAAGCTTCCCTATGAGGATGCTGTGGGAGACCGTGTCGAACGCCTTGCTGAAGTCAAGGTAGACCACATCTACCGCTCTCCCCTCATCTATCCATCCAGTCACGCCTTCATAGAAGGCTATCAGATTAGTCAGGCATGATTTCCCCTTGGTGAATCCATGCTGGGTGCTTCTGATAGCCCTCTTTTCCTCCACATGCCTTGAGATGACGCCCAGAACAAGCTGTTCCATCATCTTCAAATCACCTTCACCTTCAGACTAGTGCTTGTGATGGTAATACCCAGCCTTTGCACGGTGCAGCTCACTGTGGGTGTCAACACTTTACAGGAAGGTCAATGTCATTGCTCTCCTTTTTCAAGATAAGGAAAGCGAGTCACAGAAACAAAGTCCCTTCAGTTTAATAAACTATGGTCTGTTAACAGAGATGTACCAGCGAACCATCCACTCACACAGCTACCAATGCGAGATAAAACATGTTCACTGAAAGCTCTTACACTGACGCTGATGAATTTAGCTCACATTTCATCCGGGCTAAAGACACAGAAAGTTAGTAAGGCTCAGCTGACATCCAGTGAGTGACTCAGTAGCTGGGATAATGTGACCCGTGTCCCAGGTCCAGGGCTTAATATCCCACATCTGGAAACACAACCAAAGTCCCCTCCCCTAACAGCAAATCAGGAACTCTCCAACTTCTATCTGCTTATCGGTATTTTCTTGTTTTCCTTATCTCAAGCAGCAGTAACACAGGTTGACAGGCAAAATGCTGTGCCTGGCATCTCTGTTCCTCTCACATCTCACCACCCCACCACGAAGCCCCCGTGAAGTCAAACTTGGCCTTCGGGCAGGGAGCTGGGCTGTGAGAGCCTCTCAGATGGCACCAAGCATCAAAGGGCTCCACGGAGCCGATCAGCTCCACTGGACACCAGCTGAACCTGGACACAGTATCACAGAATTGTCCAGGTTGGAAGGGACCTTTAAGATCATTGAGTCCAACCTAACATGCTGCTGAAGCCCAGCCAGAAAAAGAAATAGTAGATAAAACGCAACATTTCCCCATAAGGGCAGCAAGTTATTGTATTATATAAAAGGGTGCTGTTATGCTTAAAATCAAACCTAGCTGCAAGACACTGCAGCGGTGGCAGAGATGACATGGATGTGTCCTTCTTCCTCAGGGGACCGTCACAGCCAGGGGCAGCACGCCCGGGCAGGAGCTGCTGGAGAGCAAAGCTGGGTTTTCAAACACTTTAAATAGCCCACAAAACCCAGGGTACTCCAGAGAGCAACTGTATGACCAAAAAAACCTCCAATCCCTCTTGTGAGAAACCTTTTAGTCATTTTTACAGCACACCTAAAGCTTGGTTAAAACAGCAAAGGTTACAGCAACAACATATGGTAACAATTTCTCGGATTATGAGAACAATTAGTGTCTGAGCTGCTAGCTTTACACCTAGACCATTAACCAACTCGGAGGCCAGCTACTGCAAGTCAGGAATTACCTCCCCTCAGACTGTTTGCCCCCCTCCCTTTTTTTTTTTTTAAATTGTTGCTATTGAGATTTCCGTGAAAAAATAATGTTAGTATCAAAGTGTTATTTAAGGAATCCAATTGAAACCAATTATTTTGGATTGAATTCTATTGGTTTGAATTGGATTCCTCAATTCAATTCAATTTAATTAATTGAATTGAATTAATTCAGGCATTAGTGTAGCACCTGTAGATGCCTGAAACGTTCCTCTAAAAAATCGGGATATCATAAGCTTGAAGAGATTTGTCCAAAATCTCAGCTCTTTTGACAGCAGCGATGGTTGCAAGAATGGATGCTTCTAGATTGCAAAATATAAACATCGGCGGCCAAGTCTTACGCTACTTGAGCCAGATCAGTAGATAAAGCCCACAAAGGTTTCTGCGTGCAGAGCTACGTGTCCCCGTATGGAGCGGGAGGCTTTCTAAGGGACGGGCAAACTGGGTGTCGGGTCCTGTACTCGCCTGCAGAGGTGCTGAGAAGCAAGACGGGCACTGCCTACGCCAGAGGGAAGTTTGGCTGGAAGCAGCTTGGGTACCAGTCCTGGAGTGCCCAAGGATTCAAAAACATTAAGTTACCTAGAAATCATGAGGTTAAATATAAATAAATAAATGCTGTGCTCTCACTAACAGCCTTCTAGCATCTAAGCCCCTGCTGCACAATTACTTCGCATTTGCAAGCTCTTTGCAATCACTTTGCTAAGAAAGGAGATTAAAAAGAAAAAGAAAAAAAAAAAGCCAAAATTCCCCCACACTGATATAAAGCCAAAATTCCCCCACAGTGATTCTAGCAGTTAAGGGGTTTAGGAAAAAATCAAGGCATGTACAAGATTCAGGATAAAGTTCTAAGCACTGAGTTAAGCGCTTAGGCTTATTAAAAGCATGAACAAACATATTCATTCCCTCCATCTAAAAAGTTTCTAATTTGTTTCTGGAGTGCTGAGGCACATTTTATCTACTCTTTTTATCCTTCCAAGATCGCACACAGCGGATGTTTGCTCTCTGCCTCAGATCACCCGAAGAGGTGCAGTGGCAGCTCTCGCTCTCAAGTCACCGTGGTCACATATTAACCTTTTATTTACCTGTAACGAGGTAACCGGGCCCCTTGTAATTTTGTAGGAACAAAGTCTCCTTGGTCCATACTACACTTCAATACACATTTGCTTCTTAAAGATCCACGTGCAACAGCATGGAATAAAATGGTCTTAAGGTATTATTCTTGGCTGTATTTTTAAATGCCGATGTAAGCGTGTCAATGGCCCCTGCAAAACAATGCACTGCTCGGAAAGGAGTAGGTAAAATTGTCCTTTCCATGGCTGAGAGACCAAGCAAATACAAACTCTACACAAAAACTTGCCCCTACGCTGCAGTACAGCACAGCATTAGCGTAACTACCAGCTTCTCATGCAGAATTAAATTGACCTCTGCCTGAATCCTAAACAAGAAGCGAGTACTAAATAAATTATGTAGGAAGAGCGGCAGCCTACCGGCCATTGTAATTCAATGCTCAAGCCGAGCAATTCCATTTAAGTATATTGCTTGGCTATAAAATGCTAATTGCCCAGCTGACTGGAAGCCAAATGGTGCTTTCCTACTTAAAATGCCCACGAGGAAAAAACATCACCAGCTTTAGTTATCCCAGCAAAAGCAAACACCACCTCGCCAGGGAATCTGTCTTACATTTTGGCTGCAACTCCGGCCAACGGAGCGGGGAAGTTCAGCAGAGCCAACATCTTCCTCCCTTAACCTCAGTACGGATCTGATCTCACCACCACCCCCGGAGTGGGGAGCATTTGGTGAAGGAGACACTACGTGCTTAGATAAGGTCTCAGCAGGAGTCGGGGGCCATCTGCACCAGCTCAGAGCCTCCCAGCCGCGGGACGGGGTGGCAGCTTTGTCCCTACAAACCTTCATGTCCCTTTGGATGCTGCCACAAAGAGAGGCTGCGAGCTGCGTTTCCCAGGCAAGGTGCACTCCAAGCAAGTCCAAGGGACAACCCAACTCAAGCTTCTCTGAGATCAGAACTCTAAGGAAGAGTGAACACATAGGCTAATGAACAAGTTTTAACATTAAAGCTTTTGAAGTTTTTTTGGGTTTTTTTGGGTTTTTTTTGTTTTTTTTGTTTTTTTTTTTTTTTTTTTTTAATTTTGCTATGATTATCTGAGGAATTATTAATGGTGTCAGGGAAATAATTTATAGCAAGATTCTCTAAACTGTTCGACAAGGTCCCAGAAAAGACTAGACAAGATGAAACAAGTAGTTGCAGGGGAATGACAAGGAAGTGAAATGCAAACAGATCTTTTATTGAGATGTTTTCCATATACACCTTACCACGCGAGCACGCCTGATGACACTATGCGTGTGACTCAGTACTCACTGTTACCCTGCCAACACATTATATACATGACAAAATTTCATTAAGAACTTTGCTTCTCTCTGCAACAATTGTATTCGTTATGTGACGGACTAGAGGATTAGCTGTCTTTAAAGGGATTTTTTCCCCCCACCCTGAAAACCAGCAAATTACAAAGCACACTTCTAAAGACCCTTCAAGTGGAAACCCAAAAGCCACTAAAATAACTGTTGCTTCATCTGCTGAAAATAATCAGTTCTGACAATCGTAGACTGGAATCTCAGTGGGAGGGGATGTGAAGGAATCATACCTAGTCTTAGCCACGCTCAGCCTGTGTGGGGTGCGGATAACCCACCAAATGACAGAAATATACTCAGTGCAGAAATATACCATATAAAACCAGGTTTTATTAAAAAAAAAATCCCACATATGCAATTTGGATGGCACATAATAGAGCATCATATAAAAAACAAACAAAACAAAAAAAAAAACCCCACCACCTAGAAAGGACCCAGGCAGAATCACCCACCCAATTCATTGTTACCGCTCAGGTTTTGTTATTTGTATCAGAGAAGTGCAGAGGTCCCAGCCAGGAGCAAAACCTCATCCGCTGCAAGCTGTGCAAATACACAGTGAGACATCCCTGGAACAGGGAGCTTGAAAAATATATGTGAGGCATCAGTAGGTTGATGAAAAAAATAGTAACAAGCAATGGAGGAAGGAAATGAAAATAAGATTCCGTGGTTATAATGTGATCCATTGTGCGCATTCTCGCTGCTTTATGAACTGGTTGAATTAACTGCTCCAGGCTGGCACAGAACTAAATCACTCCAGACAACAGAGGGGGGCAAGACACGCAAGGCAAGACCTGATAAAAACTTTTGCTTGAAATCAATTCGAATTCTTTACAGTGCACATTGTTTACATCACATAACAAAGGTTATATGTATATTTAAATAAAGGTATTTTTATTTAAAAAGTTAAAAGTATTTTAGGAGCCAACTAGTTTTACTTCTAGCCCTGCAGAATAAATAATGGAGAAGCTGCCACCCCCACATACAGAGGAAATAATATTTTTTTTTTTTTAAATCAAACTAAACACAAAACTGTACCTTTACTTCAAAAATACGAAATGAAATGTTCAATGGCTACGTAGCAGCAGATTTCCTACCCTAGTTTGACTGACTCCAAGATGAATCACTTATGTTAATACAACAGACAGCTCTGTGGTTGTGCCTAGTGGCAATGTTGATTTGACCCAGAGAGGAGAAAATCCAATTGTGGAGCACTGTGTTCTCCTGCTTTTATTGCCAGCAGCACCTTTGACTAATTTACCTACTTTGCTGAAAATAAAAAGCCTATTGATTTACCCTCAACTTCTCTCTTCAAATCACATGCAAGTGGCTTCACATGTTTACAATAGTATCCAAACAAATTACTCTTGACTTCTATTTTATTTCACCTTAGATTTGTCCTGGGGTGGCTTATGCAGTAACAGGGAACATGAAATGTGCTGTGTGAAAGGCCTGTCACTTGGCATTACAAATATAACCTGCTAAAATGCAATCCATCTGTTCAACACGCTCCCAGCTAATCTATGCTGGTCTCTAAGGACCATAATAATTTCGCCTAACACACATTAAAAAGAAACACCACAGGCCATCAGAACAGACTTCTGAATTCTCCGAAACTCAGCACCAAAGACGCTCAAGTTTTCCCACACACAGTGTGAGCCTACTTTGCTGGGATAATAAAGCCAGAAGTTTTCACATCAAACTCTAAAACTGAGCAACTATATTTCAGCTTTTAACACTGATGCCTGATACCAAAGTACATTAGCCACGCAGCGCTCCGAGGTACAAACTCTGCTCCACTGCCCTCGATCACTGGAGTGAAAAACTTTCCAATATTAAAATACAGCTTCCCATCAAGAAACAAACACCAACCCAACGAAAGCATTTCTAGGAAAACTACATACAAGATGCGTTTTCTACCATTTCTCTTATTACCAGTATTTCTAAAACTTGGGGGTTTATATGTTTATATGGAACAGACACGGTAAACACCTAACTGGACACATGATACCAGTCCACATAAAATTGAATTTGTTAATACAATTTCTATACTGCCATGAAGAAGTGCAAAAATAATTAGCCCAAGGCAAGCATGTAGTGAGTTGTGGGGCTTATTTAGAGGTTCAGAGCTAGAGATTTGCATTGCAACTTCAACACTGCAATACAAGTCCCAGGCTCTGAAAAAGCACCAAGAACTCCAAAGCAGCCACCAGCCGCTGGAGTGACCATCATAACGCAATGCTTGAAACAGCAGCAGC
Organism: Dromas ardeola; assembly: GCA_013398915.1. Classification (NCBI taxonomy): domain Eukaryota; kingdom Metazoa; phylum Chordata; class Aves; order Charadriiformes; family Dromadidae; genus Dromas; species Dromas ardeola. The sequence goes on from VYZM01005379.1 coordinate 643,005, forward strand.
CAAAAGTACAGGAATACAAAGGAGTTAAGATGTAGGAATACGTTACACATCATAGTGATACTGCTTTCCTGAAGACGAATAATGAGGAGAGGCTACGTAGTTTAAATGTACCCACATTTTGCACTTTTGCCAGTATCATCAAGTCACTAATAAGCATAAATGTTGCTTGAAAGAGAATGATGCATCTTAGGGAAAACTCTGAAATAAAATGTAAATCCCAGAAGAGCAGAGAGGCACGTGTGACAAGAACCATTTTGAGGTTCTCTAGTACAAATACTGAAAAATCAAATCAAAGCCATCAAAGTTTAAGTAAGAAAACAAACCTGTGAAACTAGGAAAAAAATTAATAAAGCACAGAGGGGACACACACAAGAATGGGATAATTTCAGGATTTCTAATGAATTCCTTGTTATGAACAACATTTTGGTAGCAAACAGAAGGCCTATCAGATGCGATCAAGTTTAATGTGAGTGTATGAGTCAAATTTCACCAGTGACTAAGGTAATAGAAATAAAACAAACAGCCGGGTTGGCTGTTACTAACCTGATACTCCTGCGTCCTGTTCGAAGCAGGAACTCGCTAATTGTAATTGTCAACCTGTCCCTCAGTCCCCAAAGGAAACAAGCTGCTTTACCCCTGCCAACTCTTATTAACACTGAGTAACACCTTACTGTCCCAGTAGCCCTCTTGATTGCCATGGGGTCAGCTCGGAGAACAGTATTTCTGGCTGTTAGCAGGAGGTGCCATGCCTCGCCTTCACTACATCCAAACATCCTCGGAGCTGCTCAAATATAAGGTAGTTAAATGCTTAGAAACAAGCACAAACGTGCTCGGTCTTTCCAGGGTAATACTCCCTGAACAAACAAGATTTAATTCATGTTACATTGGTAAACCATTTTGAGAAACTTGAATGGATGGTACTGGAGAAACGCAGAAAATGACACCTGGAAACTGAGGAACAGTAAATACACAGGCAGCATTCAGCCAGCGATGACCAACAGAGATTTTATGGGATAAAACATGTAGGTTATTGGTCAACACTGCTCATTTTGAAATGCACGGAAAACGTTCAGTCTAACTCAAGAAAAACTGTAGTCCCAAGACAATTTTTTCTCCCAGTAAAGAAAAGGGTTGTGATGTGCTTGAGGAATACCAGTGAGAGAAGTGAGCAACTGGTCTGTTAGCACTCATCTGACCCTTTCCCTCCAACATGTATATTAATGTGAAGGAGAAAAAAAAAATTAATTAAAGTTTAAATTAAATTGTTTAATTTCCAAAAGCTTATTTAAAGATTTTTAAGCATGAGTTTCCAACAAGCTTAAACCTTCTTGTGCTTGAGCAGCTTATAGGCAACTTAGTATTGAACAACAAATTCATGTTTCAGAAAGCACACAAACAGTCACTCTGCCATCGGTTTATTATCTAACTTGAACAGAGGACAGCAGCACAGGCAAGAGAGAGGTCCTCGTGGCATTTGCAGACAACCGTGGAAAAATCCATGTTGGATTTACAGAAGAGGAAAGTTTTCAGCTGGTCTGAAGGGAAGACAGCGAGGGTAAAGGGAGAAGCTATCCCACCCTGCAGGGATGCCCGACCAGACGGTAAGATACTATGGGGCAAATGAGGTGGCTGGGGAGGTACAGGGAGGGAAAGGTTTTATTGATGTCTGTAGGTTAAAACAAAAACAAAGGAATTCATATATGCTACTCATCTGCTTTCTCATTCATCTCCTGCAATAATCTGACCTTCTCATCACTGAGAGCTCTCTCTTGCAGGCAAACTCCTGTGACCAACTAGTTACCAAGGGCAAGGAAAAAGAGAGTCCTCGCAGTTCAGGGATGCCCCTGTCAAATACTCCTAGAAAACTTTAAAGGCTATCAGTGCAGGTTAATGTTACGAGCTTTCTAATTATTTTGAAGCAGGATTTATATCCAACATCATTAACTCAACATATCACCGCATTACCAGCATCATCTAATTTACCCAATATCAAGAAGTTCAACAAACACCCAGACAGTTCCTAGCCAGATCTGCCACTCTAGCAACAGCCTGCAAATTTTTTCTCAAGGTGGGTAAAGGGAGAAGCTTCAAGTCTGACCAGATGGTTCTTCCACACACCAATGTACAGTGGCGTTTCTTTTTCTAGCCAGTAGATTGCCCCAGGCAAGTAACATGCAACAGATTCCGAAGGCCGTCAATGCTTCTTGCACTCTGCAGGTGGAGAAGCTGCAGTAAATTCCCAAAGTAACTCCAAGCACCCTTGTGAAAGAAAACACTCCCAGCATTTACCACGTCAATCACCAGTTTTACCATTAGCACTGTGCTGCAGTTGTAACAGGGAAAGAAAAAGAGAAAGAAAAAAAAAAAGAGGAGAGAGACCATGCAAACTAGCAGTGGTAACAGTGAATAAAGTGGGAGAGGAAATGGGGGCCATGCCCTCAAAATAGCCTCTGGGCCTCCCATCATTCCCTTTCTGGATTTTCTACGCTTATTTCTTTCCAACGGCAAACAACCTTTTTCTCTGCAGAGTTAGTGTGTCCCCCTTGGAGGAGGGAACAGCTACCTACAGGGAGGAGACGCAGTCATTTACAGTTGACACTTGGCTATTCACAGAGTTTACTGCCAATAATTTGCACCTCAGCAGAGCCAGGTCAGGCATAACCCACAGGCAATGCCCAAGTCAGGCTGCCAGGAACAGCCTCCCTGGGTTTCCCAACTTGTTGCCACCAAGGAGGTGACAGAGGAGCCTCCTCCTCAGACCCAACTCAAGGAGACCTTTCACTGGCATCTGATCCCTTAGTAAACTGCCAAATCAGAGCTACCACGACAAAAACGGGATGCTGCCTCACGATGCTCAGCCCTCAGCAGCCACTCAAGGCAAGCGGGTCCAAGAAAGTACCTGGAGCAGCCCCAGCACATTCTCAGCCCCAGGACACCGGGGCCCGGGTCCCATCCTGTGCCACCCCCACCTCGGCCAAGTTCACTTGTTGGCCCCGCCTTTTGGGTATCACACAGTAACAGAAATACTACGCTCTAAAAGAAATGGATATACACACATGTATCTACATAGAATCATAGAATGGTTTGGGCTGGAAGGGACCTTAAAGGTCATCTCCCACTAGACCAGGTTGCTCAAAGCCCCGTCCAGCCTGGTGTTTAACACCTGCAGGGATGGGGCAGCCACAGCTTCTCTGGGTAGCCTGTGCCAGTGTCTCACCACCCTCACAGTAAAGAATTTCTTCCTAATATCTAATTTAAATCTCCCCTCTTCCAGTTTAAAACCGTTACCCCTCATCCTATGACTCCACTCCCTGACCAAGAGTCCCTCCCCGGCTTTCCTGTAGGCCCTTTAGGGACTGGAAGGGGCTCTAAGGTCTCCCTGGAGCCTTCTCTTCTCCAGGCTGAACAACCTCAACCCTCTCAGCCTGTCCTCATAGCAGAGGTGCTCCAACCCTCTGGTCACCTTCATACACATCTATACATACAGACACACATACATACACACACACACTTCCGTGTATTTGTAAGTTTCTGCTACATCTCCCCGCTATTACTCTGGAATTACTACACCTGCTCAAACCCGGGACAACCAAAATCCTTCTGGAAACACCACTAGATTTTCTATACATAAGACTGTCCCATGTTCAAATGTTCAGAGTCCCATGGCTCAGCAGCGACAGCATTGGTTTTACCCCACACGGCAACAAATTTCTTAAACACACAACACTGAAAACTCTGCAAAACTGATAAAGAAAAAGCGTGATACTGTGTACTTGATAAAATTTAAAGCTAGTCTTTCAGGGTGAGGAAAATTCAGTTATTCAAGTTATTTCGAGTCTGAGAAATCACACAAAAAATGAGTTGCTCCAACACTTCCTTTAAAAAAACAAAACAAAACCGAGAAAGTGAAAAACTCAAACACTTTGAACAAGTATGGAAAACCATAACACAAGGTGCTGTGGTACATTAAGATTTTAAATCTGCAATCATTAAATCCTCCCTTAGGACAGATTCATCCGCTACACACTTACAAAACCCTGCCACCTTCCACGAAATAGTCACCCATGTGCAAGAGAGAAAGCCATTAAAAATTAACAGTGAAAACCCACCAAGCCACAGTGTGCCCACAATTCAAGCAGCAGTTAATATCGCAGGATAACAAAGATCTCCTCACTGTTGCAACTGCACAGCAGGGGAAATATTTCATATTCAAGAAGAGAGTTATGGGGGGAAAAAAAAAAAAAGACAGAAGAAAGGCAAAAGTCATTTCCAACACCTTCACCTATACACAGGTCAGGAAACAGGCCATGTCCCTCTGTGGTAGCTGCTAGGCAAAATTTACTTATCAATGGTAACCCAGGCCATGCATTCACACACATACACATACTTGCATGTGCAAACACTCCCTCAAGAAGAATTTTCAGTCTTGCCAGTCCTTAACAGTGCTCCTTTAAGTATCCAAAAACGACTGATTAGCCCTGCTTAATACAACCTGTGTGATCTACTGTGGATCTCGCAGATAACTCATAACTGTTAACATTAATTAACTCAGCAGAGCTTTACCCTTCTTGCTCCCCCACCAGCCTCATACAGCAGATCTCAGTTTAAAGAGTTCTCTTTCACAACAGCCCTAGCAGACAGCTTAGGCAGAGTTAAGCAGCAATGGCGAGCTTCCGGTGGAGAAAACACAGTTAAGTAATTGATGCGTATTTTTAAAGACTTTTCTTCACCAGTACTCAATGGTAGTCAAGGCAAACTTAATGTACACCCTGGAAATATCCATGATATCGTAAGAAAAGATGTAAAGGGTGCAGCTGCATCCTGGAAGATCCTTTCTTTATGCCATCTGTCACAGAAACAGAGGTAAGCTGTGTCACTATGTTATTATTAACATTCAGGAAAGATTAACTTCTAATACTCCTGCTATATCACCACTGGATTTTCTATGTCAACAAAATACAATTTCCTCTTAAACTGTGACATTAAGTGTTTTCCTGAAAGCGAATCTCATCTATCATGTGCTCATACAAAAGCCCCACCTGTAACTGAAAGAGAAAGTGACTCTCAAGACCTTGTATTTACTGAAGAAAAGCTTAAAAACAGTCACAAATGTTTCAAAACCAGCAAGAGCCCCCAAACACAAGGAGCTGCTCCGGCTACAGGCAGAAAAAGCAGAACTATGCACACTACCAAAAACCTTTTGCATTACTAGTGTCATTTTTCAATTATACTTCTTAATCTGCAGTGTCCTTTAATGGCGCATGAAGGTGGCAATCGTTTCTGGGCCACTTCCAAGCTGCCTCACATGTGGGTCCTAGCCCCTACCTGCATCAGCAGAGCTCAGGTTTACCATTTAGGCAACACAATCGAGGGAAACTTAATACGGTGTATCGAGTGACCTGCGCTCCCTATCAACCAGATCACAAAACAAGAGCAGTGCCAGGGTGATGGGCTGGCCTCTCAGCTGGCTGAAAGCAGAGGAGGGGAAGCTAAATCCCCAGAAATATGCTCCAGGCAAGAGCGATTCAAGCCTCAGGCTGCAGAGAGCAGCAACACCTCCTCCGGTCTAGCACATTTGGGCTGCGTAGCTCTGTAAAAATAGAAATTATTAGAATTTTAAAAGATATAGGTTACACAAAAGTTTGTATTGTTGTTGCAACTCCTGAGCAGCAGATCTAAGCCCAGCAGCGTTCAAAGCATGCCGAACCTCCTCGGTGGTCTAGAAGAAGTCTGACTCCTAGAAGCAGCCTCGGAGGAAGTTTTAAGGGGCACTAGAATCAGAGAAAGGCAGCACAAGCACCGTTTGATCAGCAGAGAGTGTTTATACCCTTCACCTCAGTGAAGCACAAAACCTTGGCAAGGAGATCAGGTCATACAAGAAGGAAAGGAGCAACGGTAGGTCTGCTGCAAACCCCAAAATGTTGACAATGTTAAGTGCTGGAGTAAGGACTCTTGTTCTGGTTTACATGCAGCTTTTCACACAACTTATTAAAAATGGCTCTGCATCATTGTTTAAACAGACTTCAGTGGAGGCATTGAGTTACTTCGACAAACCTGTTTTTTGCTGAGAGCATCATGAACTGGTTGAGTGATGAATGGCTGATCAGAAACTGGAGCTCCATGGGAATTAGCGCAGTCACTCACCAAAAGAAATGCTGCAGTAAAACAATTTGTGCTCCTCAAACCTAAGGAATAGTTCACATTTTGAAGCTGGGCATCTGAACTAACTGTTTGGCTTCTCAGTGCTCAGAAAACCTGCAGCTCCCACTCATTTTAAAGGGAGAAATAGATGCTTACTGCCTGGAGAAAATAATCAGAGAAAATCCAGCAGGGGGGTTGGAACTAGATGGTCCGTAAGGTCCCTTCCAACTCTAATCATTCTATGAGTCTATGTGTTATACTGCAGTACCTGAGTGCAAGCCTCGATGCTCTGACACCTCAGTAGTGCTACCCGAATTCACCGTTCCTCTAAATCTCAGCATAAGCCAATGTTCGTTATCTCCACAACACTAAGACACAGGGTAAATACAGGGTGTTTAAAAAAAAAAAAAAAAAAAAATCACACATTTAAGTTTGAATCTCCAAGCTAAGCAATTTCAACTGACAGTATAATTATGCAGAAGATCTGCTAGGTCTCCAAAATCTGCTAGTGAACATTAACACACAGTAGTAAAAACCAGAATTTCCCCCAAGCTAATCTGCAGTCACTGACGTCGCTTTCTGAGCGGCGATGCAGGAACAGGCATAACTGAAACCGAAAATAAAAAGAGCATTTGCCGCATTTCAGATGAGTAGATACATGATTCCTTGTGAATTTTGACTGAAAGTCATTCTCACGAGGTAGAGGCAACAGCCCCTTTGAAATTGGCTCAGCACAATGCGGGCAGGAACTAAGCAAACTTCTTCAAACAGCTCTGCCAACACCATTCAGCTCCGAGCTGCAAAACTCCCGCTGTTTCAAACTCGGGGCCTCCTGTGAGCAGACTGCTGATTACACCAGGTTGTAGGGCAGGTTTTTGAGACGCGCGCAGGGCAGAAGAATGAGAATGAAACCTGCCTGCTGGTCGTGTTAAATAAAAGATTTGACACCAGACTGAAAGAAAAAAAAAAACCAAAAAGGACACACTGCCGTCTGTTCATTCCCTTGCCCCCCCATAAAGAGAAAATATATTGTAGCGCGCTATACGCATACTCCGCTCGGTGTGTACAACTCACACGAGTGTTACGGGACATGCTGCGAGCATGAAAGAAATGGGAGACAGCAAAATGCAAACATCGCATCTCCAAAGCAGAGGAGATACACTGAGTTAAAACTAAAAAAAGAAAAAGCCAGAGCGCTGAAATGCAGCACATTTTATCGGGCTCTTTATTCCCAGTTACACACATACACTGGAGAAGATTTGGAGCAGTCAAGGAAAGGGAACGAAGGCACGTCAACAGGCATTTTTCAGCCTGATTTTTATGAGGGAGGGGGCAGAGGAGTCAAACTTTTACAAGTTTCTGTGAAATTCTGACAAGGGAGACCCTTGGGTGTCACTCCCAGCACGGGAAGAAGACAGGCCACCGCAGCAGGCACCAGGTCAGCACGAACCTCGCTCCACGTGTGCCCCAGCATGTGCCCACCGTGGGGAAACCAGGGTTGGTGTGGGACACAGGACCTGCAGAAAGCTCTCCCCTGTTCCCCAAAATAGTTGCTTTTTATTTATTGCTTTGAGCAAAGAGGCCTTCGCTGCCTAATCAAGTGCAGCCCCCTTGTAGCATCACAGCTGTGAATCTGCTAATTGCATCTTTGGTATGCAGAAGGTATGAAATCTTCACGAAAAGATGACACGAAAGGCTTCACTGGTTGGTCATAAACATGGACATTAGAGTCTTTCCTCAGGGAATGGCCAGTACAGAAATCAGATGTTCAGAATATATTTCTGCCCATATGGTTCAAAGTGATGAATAATGCACTTTGGAAGAGAAGGATGACAAAAATAATACAATACTGCAGCGAAGCACCCATCGTATTAAACAAATAACAGGTGGTGACTAAAAAGGCATTTTTAATGAGCGCTTCTTTATGAATGCGCACAACGCAAAGTGGTTTCCACTGCTTTGTAACATGCCACTCTTCACTATGGATTAAAAATATTTCAGCTATATAGAGGTAGATGTGTAAGCTCTTTACTTTCTCTTTGGACAGCTCAAGGAATATTTTTTTTTTTTTTTAAAAAGATTTAGCAGCCAAACAACAAGAACTTTAAATTCTGAGCTCTTAATACTCATAGATTCTTTAATTAACACTACCTTTTTTCACTAGGTCAATCTGTAATTAAATGTTAAAACATATACTTTGATGCGTGTTTTCAATGCATCTGCCTCATCGAATGTGCTTTTCTTCACACGTACAGAATTAACTGAGGAAGCGGCCAGTCCAGTGGTTAATGCAGAAGACAGCGTTTGAATTCCTGGGTCCAGACAGGCATGAAACACAGATGCACAGCAGCGCTTCAAAGTGAATGACTCTGTTCCCAAGCTCTTCCCAAACCAGTCTGTATGAAATCCAGTGGCCAAGAATGAGACGCTACTACATAGCAGGAACTGCTCCTGTACCACAGGCTATTAAAACATCGTAAGAACCATTTCACTAGCATTATTTATCCAGCTGAGAGAAAGCTAGAGAAATTATTATAGAGAACAGTTACCTATGATACTTAGAACACAAGACTCATTTAAATGGACTGTTTCTGCAATGGAAAAAAGTCTCAGAAAGAAATGTCAGGCAATTAATACAGTTAGGAAGTGAGACTTTGCAATATTACAGCTACAGCATAATAAAGTATATTCACCTAAGCCTGTACCCTGCTCCGTCTCAGCAAAAAAGACTTACTACCTCCAGGACTGCAGCAACAGTTCACGCAGTTACTCAAATATGAATCTTCTTGCATGAAGGTCAGTGCTACAGAACATGAAAATAAATGTATTCCTGCTCTCTCGAGTGCAGCTGTCTCGTTAATCTCAAAGATGACATATTCCTCATATATCAGTCACCAGTTTAAAGCCCTGATTCATACAGAGAGACTTAGGAGCACACAGCAGGTTATTACTTCAGCAGGTTGCTTATTTCTATGAAGCATAATACTCCTTGTAATTCTTAACTGCTTTCCCCCTCGAGGGCATACAGCATATGTCTTGGGAACTGGAACAGACTTGCACCGGGTATCAAAGCGAAATTAATGACTTGTCGTTAAAAAAGGTGAGAGGCAGTAGTTAAACTCTACCCATTCCTAGTTGGTTCCTTACAAGGCCAATAATTTTTAAAAATGTTATTTTTCTCTGCTTAACAATTGTTTAGATGATATGCTAAAACAAACAAACAAAACCAGGCTTGTTCCTGCAAACAAATTATTTTAGGCTGCTGTGTATTTAATATCATATTCCATTAGTCAGCCTGGTTGTTCGGTTAAGCCCAAACTTCGATGGCTTCCTAAGTGCCAGGAAACCAGTTTACTCCATTCATGATTTCTCTTTGATACAGCAGCAGTGTGTGCCAGAGATGTGGACCTTAAAAGGGCCCAGATCACACGGAGCAAGTGATGATTAAACAAACTGGGAGAGCTTAAACTGACACAAAAACCTCCCTCCCTCCCCGTCCTCACATTAGTAAGCGCAATGAGCAGATCTCAGTTAATGTTAAGAGCCAAATTCTGCCTTTTTATGAAGGCACAACTTCCCTGAGGCCTTGAGATTTGCATCACGGGGTACAGAAATCTCTCACATCCTTTCCCAATTTAAGACTAGCAGGAGGAGCTGAAAATACCCTTCTAGTAGACTTTTCAGAGCACCCACCAAAAAGCACTGCACTGTAATTCCAGCATGGCATTTCAACGCTTCTTTGCATCTACAGAGTAACTAAATGACATGTCTTACGCTAGCCAGCTGGAATCCCACGGGACATATTAAGATACGCTAGTGTAACAAGCCTCAGAGTCTACGTGGGGAGGAGATGCCTTGTTGAAGCAGCTGACCATGACTGCAGTTCCCAACCACCTTACCTGGGGGACAAAAATAGCTTCTGTCACTGGATGGCCCTATTAACTACAGAAATTCAAGCCATTAAGTGCAAGAGGAAAGTCTATTCAATGGGAGCTTCCTTGCATATTGCAAACCAGCATGACACCAGAACAGATGGCAAACACCCCTCCGCAAAGCTGACTCTTGAGGAAGCATGGGTGTAACCATATAGAATCACAGAATGGTTTGGGTTGAAAGGGACCTTAAAGATCATCCAGCTCCAACACCCTGCCCCGGGCAGGGACACCTCCCACCAGCCCAGGTTGCTCCAAGCCCCGTCCAGCCTGGCCTTGAACCCCTCCAGGGATGGGGCAGCCACAGCTTCTCTGGGCAACCTGGGCCAGGGGCTCACCACCCTCAGAGTAAAGAATCTCTTCTTAATATCTAATCTAAACCTGCCCTCTTCCAGTTTAAAACCGTTACCCCTCATCCTATTGCTCCACTCCCTGATCAAGAGTCTCTCCTCATCTTTCCTGTAGGCCCTTTTAGGTTCTGGAAGGGGCTCTAAGGTCTCTGCAGAGGCTTCTCTTTTCCAGGCTGAACAACCCCAACTCTCTCAGTCTGTCTGAGGGACTTCCCATTTGCAAGGGAACATGTTCAAACTGAGTTTACTGTACCCGATGAGGGGGTCACAGCTCCTGAAGGCGGATTCCATGTTGCTTTAAGTCATATGCCCTACACAGCGTGAACTGACTTGGAAACAACACTTCATGCCCACCACAGTCAGCAGATCCAACCAATGAAGAGAACCAGTTCTTAGAGCCCAGCACCCGTCCGACAAAAGGCTTGCACTGAAAGTTTCGGAAAACTGGGAAGCTCTAAGTTTCAGTTCATATGGATTCATGCTTTAGGTAAGTTAAAGTCACCGTCAATATCAACAAATCTACCTGGCAATAAAGCACAAATTTCCAAGTTGTTGGTGCAATAACTGCCACGAACCCAGCAAATGGGATCATACCTCAGATTTTCCTCTTCTCCCAAGTAAATCTATCAGCATCTAGAGTGCAGGTATTCTGGGGTCAGGGCATTCAGTCTGTTCCTCTGACAACTGTTCCATTTAATTTATTTCATATTCTTAACCTATTTCATATAAGACACACAGGTGTGCTTTGATATCACTCTTTTTCTTCTTTTGTAAAACCAGCTCTTCTGCTTTTCTTACAAGTGCACCAAACAAAACATTTCAGGACAAGTTAAACATTTCACCTGGTGGGCTGGGAAGGTAGGAAGGGGGAAGGAGGATTTTAAAAAATTGAAAATAAAAGCACGGTCCTAGTTGAAAGTGGAATAAGACAACAGTTAAAACAAGATTATGACAGTGAATGAAAAGTTACACAAGCACAAAAAAACCCCAACCACACAAACAGAAAAGTAGTGCAACACTATATACTCAAAAAAAGATTATACTGACTTAAATCTAGGGTTAACCTGATAACCTTTGGCACGCTGGCAAGACAGCTGCTTCAGAATCTCAGATTCACCTATGCAAAAGTATCACACACACAACCAGTAAGCTGTAGCCTCTGGTTTCGTGGTGCTGCAGCGGTATGTTAAAAAGTGCCATATAAAAAGGTTACTTAAAACAAATGTGCTGAATGCATCTGCTCGTCACCTCCTTTGCATATTAAATATGGCTGGTGGAAGCACTAAGACTCCAGTGTACACTGAAGTTCATGTTTGGAATTGTATGCTGTTACAGAAAGCAAAACATATCAGGAACTTGTTTGTGTTTTAAGCATCATTCTGTAGTGTTTAGCCAACTTAAGAAGTTACTCTTCACTATTAACTTTCTTGACTTACAAAAGACTTTGAGGAATTAAGATTAATGCAGCCGGATGGGAGAGACTTGCATGAGCATCAGTAAGATCAAGGTGGTCCGGTTTTGTTTTGGTTTGGTTTTAAATGTATTTAATACTTAAGATTTTCCTTTTTGAGCCTCAAGAGGTTAAGTTACTGGTTACAAATGTATTTCTACTTGTTTATAAGCAAACTGAACGTAAACTTAAAATCATCTGTCCTTTATAAATGGGTGACAGAGCACAGGCCTGACTGCCCAGTTCGCGTGCTGGAAGGGTAGAGCAGTTCAGTTCAGATTGTTATAAAAACAACTGCTTTTTACTCTGCCACGTCAACTCAGCTCTCTCATCCGAGTGCATCTCTCTCACTAGCAGGCTGGGCAGAGCGTTCAAAGCCCCCAAAACCAGGTGTCCTGCTCAGCTCAAGACCGGGAAAGCAAGTCAACATGAGTCCTTCTGCAGATACTCCCAGGGTTGCCATAAACACTGCAAAATCTCCAAGAACTGATGAAGTGTGATAAATACCTTGACATTGGTAAAAGGCTGCGATATGCTGTCAAGGAGAAGAGCCAAACCAAACCATGCTCTGGCAGACAGCTCTGGTTTCATAACATCCAAGGGTATCAAAGCAAAACTGCTTAAAGACCCCACCATGCAAGATGCTCGGCATCTCAAGTTCCACCAGTTCAGTCTGAGAAAGTCAGTGCCACTTAAACTTAAACAGTGCCAGGTCCTACGCCATACACATACAATGCAACTGCAAGTTAACTGAGATGCTTTAAGAAACAAGAGGCCAAACTGCAGCTGTATCTTACAGAAACAAGTCTTCAAGCAGTAACAAATGATTTGAAGTTTGAATCCCTCAATTACACAGAATTTGGACCCAGCAATTTATAAAGAGAAAGGACTACGTGAAAAAGGGAGATCAAAATCACCTTTCCAATCCAGATTTTGGCTTAGGCTACAAAAAAAACACATACTGGAAGGAAGGCAGGACAGGCTGAACCAAGTTAGAGAATTAAAACAGAGCACTCTGGTTTAGTTTCTTCTGCATGACTGGAAGCCGGGAGCTAGATTAAGTGCCAGAGCACTGAAGTGTAAGCAAGGCTTCTAATAATGGCAGCTTTTGTGGCCCCCTACTACAGACTCATTCCTTCTGCATGTAAAACTGTAAAGATACGTCCACGTGCTGTTCAGATAAGCATTTGCCACAAACCTTGAAAACAAAGACAAAGCCTTCAGTACTGACACATGGCTTTTTCAGATTCAGGAAAACACAGAACACACAGGAAGGGGGGGGGGGGCNGGGGCAGGGCGGAGGTGTTTGGTTTGGTTGTTAGGTTGGGTTTTTCTCCTTTTTGAAATATCAAAATTGAAAAAGTGACCTTAAGACATTTATTGCATTAGAAGGCAACTCCTTGTAGTTAAAGTGTAGTTCTGCTTTGAAGTAACTAAACAGTCTTGAGACTCCAATTAACTCAAACAGGTAACTAGCCAAATTAGAAATTTGTGGCTTTTTACAAAAAACAGCGAAGCATGCTTTACTTTTAAGGTAACTACCTCTCAGGACTGTTTCTGTTTCTTTGGAACTTGCATCCTGACAAATGAGCCTTTTAACGTACACAGTAATTCTGCATTTAACATCAAAACTTAGAAAGAAATTCACCTCCTTTCAGTTTCTGGCAGTAAATGCTTATGCCTCCTGTGGGACTCCAGCCACTTAGCTTCCCTGTAACACAGCTGCTCCGAAATAAACCAGGCATTAACCTCGGTACCACCCTCCCCTTTTCTTCTAACACACACTGTGCGCCAAACACATCTTTCTGCGATACGCATTTGATGCTGCGCTCCCTTACAAATACCTTTCCAGGGGATGTATTACAGATGGGATCACCATTAAAAAAAAAAAAAAAAGAAAAAAGAAAAGACAACCAAAACAAAACAACTCTTTAAAGTGCCACAAGGAATTTACCTTTCTTCTTTTGCTTCTCAACCTTACAGCAAACAACTTAGATGGTTTTGAAATCAGTTCTTCAGCATCAGGTAAAATAAGGTGACTTTTTCTAGAGGAAGAACAGTACCTATTGTAGTTTCAGATTTTAAAAAATATTAATAACCCACTAAATAATCATTTTCACAGGACAGGAAGATATTTAAATGGAATTCATATAGTATTTTTTTTCCTTTGTGTACAGACCACAGGTCTTTGCTGCCACTCCCCAAAGGACCAGATGTCCATCATTGTTATCTTGATCACCTAACAGGCCCTAACGATGTCATTCTAAGTCTAAAAAAAACAAATTAAATAAACATCTAGAGACTTAATAATGCTAATTATGAAAGAGAACAGACAGTGACAGCTCCACAGGGGCCATTTCAGTCTGCTGAGCAGATTTTACTCAGTCATTTTTACTGGCCATTGAGGACCCAGCAGAATTTAAAACACTCGATCCCCCTTCAGCTCCACCTCTTAATCATAACGGAAAACAGGAGAGGCACCAGCTCAAACAGCTTCTATTCAAACAGCCCATCTAAACAGCTATTAAAAAAAACTCATTCTGTTTCCTTAAAGTACAGTACACCCACACATTAGTTTGCTGATTTGCTCTTTAGAGTTCACTTTTTTAAAATCCTTCCTCTTAAAAACCAACATATTTGCAAATGGGAGATGTATGCGAGCATCAGCGAGGGACAGCATTTCAATTTCTGTGCATTTGTGAGCAGGTGCCTTCCCTAATTTGTGCTGAAGTCCATACACCACATAAAGTAAGAAATACACCCTTTCCTGAGGCTTGCCTTCAGCAAAGAAACTACCACACTAAAACTTCCTCCTGCCCCCAGCTCCAGAGACCCACTCGGAAGGGTAAATCCCATCATTCTTTGCCAGGGTAGGTGACCCCACAACCTCCTTCCCCATGTCTTGGCCCAAGAGCATCCACCACCACGTTGGATTAAAAAACATTTTCACAGACCGAACATACAAATAAAATAAGAACATAAATCACTTGCATTTGCTACCTGCCATTAAAAAGCAGGAATTATTTGCTTTGGGAACTGGTATGCAGTTAGGGGGGGTTGTTTGGCAGTCATACTTTATGTATTTGTGGAATTCATCATCTTGCCTCTTTAAAGACTTTTTAATGAAAAAGACTAAGTGACATGGAATTCATTACAGAAAACCAGGAATAAAGCAATCTTTACCTTTCATTTATCAAAAATAAATCTCAAAGCTATTTTCAGCTAGAAGTGGCACACAGACTGTTTTCTAACTTACCCAAAATCGGTAGGCTCTACAAAACCTGATTTCCTCCTTCACAAAATTTCAGCTGACAAAAATGGGACATTTGCCTGCAATCTAGGCAGCAGGACTGAACGTGGCTGTCTGGTGAGACTGTCTGAACAGTGACTTATGTCTTAAACCTAATATCCAAAACCACGTATGTAGCAGAGGACTGAAATACCCTGTGGCTTTAGCATTGGTAATCACAGCGATAGTCTAGGAGATTAACATTAGGCCTTGGCTTTCATTAAGAAAAGTCACACACACTCTCACATTACCCTTTTTTAAGGCATATAAAGGACACAGTGGATGCATTCTGTAATTCAGATATGCCAAGAATTGTTTTCAGTTGACATGTCAGAGGTTAAGCAAACACTGCTGTGTGGGAACCAAACAGCTATTCCATACTATAAATTTTTTACAGGTCACTTCCATTTGCCTCCATATTCTAGGACACTGCTCCTCTCTTTTCTTGGCTCAGTTTCTTCATTTGTCTGCACAATGAATTCACACCCTTCTAGCTTATTAAGCAAAACAAAGACAGGGCTACACGGACACATGCCAGCCTATTCTGCCCTTTCCCGTATTCTAGCTTCAGGAAGTTACAGGCAATAAAGCAGTTTAAAAGTCAACCTATTCTCTTCCATCTGTTTGAGGTCACTATTTCATTCTGTATTAAAATGCATCTGGAGCCTCAGGGGGGAAAAAAAAAAATGTCTCTAAGCTCAGTCCTCCATTAAACTTCCAGACATAATTCAATATATCAGCTGAAATGCATCCTAGAATCACAGCCAGTAATCTCGATCAGGTGTCTGACAGCAAGCCACTAGCCACCTGAAATGGTAGCCCTCACCAACCTGGGAACAGTTTTCAAACTGACTTACGCAGAAACTTATTTCAACTCTGGGGCAGAAATGTTTGTTTTGTTTGGTCCTTCTGAAAAGGAGCAAGACAATTCTCCCTAAAAGCATCAGACAGTCTGGCTGTGATGAGTCACCTGGCTCTTTCTCACCGAAATACTTAGTAAGAAGACCTATACTAAAAGACTGTGATCTTTGTGATTGTTCTTACATTCATTCCACTTGCAGGGAAGTGGTACCACTATTTTCATGTGAAGGACTAAATCAGAGACTAATGTCACTGGTTCGGCATTTCCCAGAATGTCTATGCCAAGGTCAGTCATTCCCTTGCCCTGGACCCACCATCGAAACATCTGAACGCCTTCACAGTACCAGTCTTACACGCATCCTCCATGTCTTATGATCATGCTAACGCAGAACAGGAAACCAAACTCTAAACATTTTTGTCGCTGCAGAGCTAAGGTAGCCTCGTTAAGGTAAGTACTGCATAAATACACACAGACAGCCTGTGCCTGTAGCAAGATTAAACTAACTAGAGAAGTCAAATTAAGGAGCAGAAACAAATACAGACCTAATAAGGTCCCACTCTGGGTCGTGCCTGTGGCAGAGCGGCAGTATCTCCTGTGTCCGAGCCCGCTGCCGTACTGAAACATGGAGCACCTCTGCAATAGCACCTGAGTACTAAGTTATTTGTCATACTAATTTATTGCACACTTGTGAAAAATGACTAAGGTGCAGAAAGCCTCAGTGGCCGCTCACCATTCTTTCCACATGCAGCTGCAACATGAGGCCACAAGGACCTGTACACTACCTGTGGTAGGTGCAACACCAGCATTCCCAATGCAGAAACAACTCAGGAGTCTGTATGTAACAGCCTGCTCGATTGTACAGAGAAGGGAGAGAACATACCCTTAAGAGTGCATGAGATCCGCAAGGTATTTGAAGTAGAAAGAGCTTATCTGTTGAAGCTTCTGGCATCTTGCTTGAGAAAGCTGACGTTCTTGGTTAATAATCTTGGAATTTAAAGCTTAAGAAGAGGAAAGGTCCCCCCCCTACAAGCCAAATTGCTAGATTAAGATTTCTCAGGAATAGGAATCAAAGGAAAGCCATCACCCAGCATTGTAGTTTAACGCACCAAATGGACAAGGCTAGCAAAAAAAAAAGAAGGTTACTTTTATCACCTAGTTCAGTAGGTCATTGTGGGTATGAACTCTCCCTGAGAGCAAAGGAACGCTTTTTGACTTCAAGGTGTGTACATTTATGTGCATTTCTAGCATTTTGGCGTTTACTTTGCCACGGACTGGATTACTAGCCCACTAGAATTAGCCTGCCTAGCAGGGTAAGATTTCAACTCCACAGAAGAGGACATTGCTACTTCCAGAATGTTATTTATAACCCGAGTACAGTTGCCAATTCATAAACTTGTGCCCAAATCTGGAGCTTCAAGTTTGAATTCCTCTTTGCAGTCCAGTCAAGAGCTCCAAACCCGACTCAACGCTTCAACTACAGAAGCGGGAGTTGTTTATTGATCTGGAAGCTCACAGGAAGAAGGACACAGGTCTGAAGAAACATGCCTTAAAACTAAGGCATCCTTGCTCACCATCACGTCTGAGGCCAGCTAAGTGAGTTTAGGTGAGGAGGGTATGATCTGTGGTGATATAAAGTCTCCAAAAAATTCAGCGAGTTATTTCATCTTTATCCGCACCCTCCCCCCTCACTTTAACATAAATGCTAAATGTTAGGAGTTTCTTATTGAAGCTGCACGAGCCACAGGCCCAACTGGCTTCAGACCTGTCTCTGATTTTTATTTTTTTTTTAAACGAAGAGATATTTCCAACATATTTAGAAACATGAAGCAATCTGCTAGGTATTTAGTGGCCACAAAACTGCGGGAAATAGAGGCAACAAAAATACAGCCATGACCACATTGCAGTATTTCTTCCAACAGCATTTCTTATCCACATACTCCAGAGATGTGGCCATAATACCCACGCAGGGACTAGCCAGGGGATGATCACATTCTTTTTTTTCTTCTTCTTTCCATCAACCTCATGTTTTTCATGTAAATGGTGGGAATTTTTGCTTAACAGTACAGTATATACCATTGGAGTGATTGCTGACATTTTTGAAGGTTAGGAAACTAGCTGACATCTGAACAGATCCTTTCATAAACTTAGTTTTTTTATAAACTGGTATCAAAGTGATTTTTAGTTCCTTAGAAAAACCCTAAACCCAAGGATTGACATGTGAGCAGAGGAAGCACAGCAAGGCTTCCCCTGCCAGCCTCTCTTAGGCCTCTTCCAAAACTCCATAGGTCCGAGCATGTTTTCCAGACGTTGCAGACATCGGGGCAGCTGCTCTTACCTGGACACTTCAAATACCAGCACCCACGGGATTTAAACATTCCCTACAGCACGGCAAAGGCATAGGCCAACACCCCTCAGATTCTTCTAGCTTTCTTCTTCCGTCATCAGAAGTGACAGAACCAGCAACAATAACAGCTCTTGCACAGGTTGTTGCAGCTTAAGGGGGGGGGGTTTTTTTGCTCCATTTTTTTTTTGTGGATTTTTCGGGGTTTTTGTTTGTTTGAGGGGTTTGTTTGTTTGGTTTTTTTTTAAGTTGCCAAAAACAGGGATAGTGCCCCACCACTATGAAGGCAGTTGCCACAGCTGGGATTAATCACCATTTGGAAAAGAAGCACAAGGCCCTGGGGAATTAAGGCCATAACAACTCACTGTCAACAAGGGTCAAGAGTGCTAATTTCAGTGAAGCCAGTCTTCCAGTACTCACACCTGAACTATTTTCAAGCCAATTTAATTGGACCAGTAGATAATCCTTAGTGGAGCTCACAAGAGAAACGTTTCAAAGTGAAGGCAGAGCTCAGGAACAGCAAGATAATTTCGTCTGTGTTGCTCTGGGTTGGCCAGTGTTAGCTTAGGGACCAACATTCACAACTATGTTATCACCACAAGGCAGCAGACGACAGCTGGAGGTCCATCTGTTCCATACACACTGGTTAGCTGTAGTATGTGGTAAAGACTTCACCCTCTGAACGGGATGCACAACACCTGCGCCAGTAAAAAGCAGGTGAGCACCTCTTCACCAATACACCCAGTTCTCTATCGACCCCTTTAATCAACATCCTCACGGTAATTACAGACAGCAACCTGTAATTCTCTGTACTAAACTATTCCCTACAAAACCATTTTGAACTCCAGTTTAAAGACAGCCCAGGCCTGAATTCAGTCAGAGCAAGAAGAGACACATAAAACTCAAACTATGAGCAAGCAACGAACACATTCTGCTGTGCTCAGCCCTTTTCCAAGACATGGCACCAACTCCAGAAGTTTTACGACCAGCCGTTTCTCCAGTGAACCAGTGCCGTAAGAGTTATTAAATGCAATTAATGACAGATTCTCTTGAACGCTCATGAAATCCCACAGCAAAATGAGTCATTTGCCTTCTTTCAAAAGAGGGGCCTCTCAACCCAGTAACAGATCTGCAAAGGTGCAACTGCTCAGAGTGGGAAATGCAGAGATGTTACTTCCTGCCACCAATAACAAATATTACACACCCAATTAAAAACCAAACACGCACACACACACCCCAAAACCTGCAGCAACCAATGTTGTCCCCTGTTTTAAGAGCATTGACACAAAGTTTTTCCTAGTAGCCACCAGCAATACAGTTTTTTGTGAGAAGGCAACTCTTCAGGAAGTTGTTAATGAACAAATTAAGTTAGCAGACTTCTAAATATGAGAGGTTATTTGAACTGGAAAAAGGCTTCTTCCGTTTATTTATCCCTGCCAAGTTATGCCTGCTGATGCACATATTGGAACTCATCTTCATGGCTCAAACCAAAGCCAAATTCCCCCAATAACCTGGTTTGTTTAGCTATACAAATATATGAGAAATCAGATACGAGATACAGATACACTAGACAATTATATGATCTGAAATGTCAACTAGCTTCTGAGTATCAGAGTTAATTTTAGTAGACACTTACGTCACCTTCCTCAGATACAGTTTACAGTACCATGAGTTCATGTCATATTCCTGATCGCCCCTGCACAGTGCAGAGAGGGGCCAGTATTCTTTCATACCTACTAATGTCCTTAAATAAAGCACAAGGTGGCTTTTTCCTCATTCTAGGAGACCTGGTCTACCAAACTCAGTAACTAAGCCGTAAACTTGACTTGGGTCCATTAAGTGAAAGGGAATGTTGTCAAGGCCAACACTGTATTTTTAGAGCTTTTGTTTTTCTTGAGGAAGCAGCAAATTTGTGTTCCTGTTGTTTGTCAGGAACTTTTCCCTCCCACTTCCAGTCTGCAACCAAATTTGATCATGTTTTCAGTCCGTAAGACACTATCCTCATTTTGACTTAAGCTAATGTATTAGTACTACTTCATCAGACAATGCCCACAACTTCAACCTATTTAAAAAAATCCCTAGCATTCAGGAAAGAAGAGGCTCAATATTTAATATATTCCAAAGCATCCCTTTAGTTGCACATTGGAAAAAAACTAGTAAAAGCTACTTATATCAGATCCTAAAGCACAAGAAACCCTCCAAATATCTGAGGCATTAGTACAGACCCGTCGTTATACTCAGCATCAATCACATACAGAGCCTGGTTACCACACAGACGGCCTTAACTCCTCCCAGACTACGGAGAGTTGAAGCCTGCACACCACCACATGAAAGGGAATCTCAGATTAGCATCGAGACCTCGGATTTGCCCTGAAGACGTGATTGTCACAAGGATAAATAGGTTTCTTACATAATGTTATCATCACCAAAAAAAAAAAAAAGTGGTTTTATTTTTAACTTTGTTGTAATTAGACATTTTCAGGACCAAATGCAAAGAATGATCAGCTCTCATGACTACTTTGTTTACATACAGTGTATATAGTCTTCAGGCAGCAAGATTCATAGTACTCAATTTCTGGACTAGAACAGGAACATCACTGTCATGCCTGCTACTGCAAGTCTCAACCACTGTTTCCCATTGAAAACTCTGTGTCTTAACCTATTTTAGCTGTTGCTGGCTTTATTGGATTATGATCACACAGCTCAACAGCTAGGTCAACAAGACACCAAGCAACATCACATGATTCAGAGTCACTTTTCTCTTTTCCTGAATCTGATCTCTCTTCAGGTACCCTTAAAAAGGGTCAGGTTATCAGCTCTAAGAAAAAGAACTCACATGCATAAAAAGCTTTAAGAGTTTTAACACCTGAAGGACCAGACTCTCACTGTAAGTCTTGTGGGGGTGAGGAGAGAGGGAGAAAGACTAGTCCTGTCCCTGTCCTTAAACACGGTCCTTTTTCATTGTAGACTCCATATACATGTACACTTATCAGTGGGTAACAGAGACACAACACAAAACAAAATACCAAACCTTCAGCCTCTAGTTATGACCAAATGGAATTTCCCCTTAGAAATCACAAGTCTCAAGAGTGACAACACATTGCATCAGCATCTCCAGTTCTCAACAATCGAGATGCAGGTCAGCTGTCTTCAGAAATACATGATACCCTCCTACATCATCTCAAACCTGAGTTACACACCGCATTTTTCTAGCAGGCCGCTGGAACTCGCGCAGATGAGTCATCTGCCCCATCTGGCTTTTTCACAAGTCCCTCTTTTAGGCTTCCCTAAGCAAGTTCAGAAGCAAGAGTAGTGGCAATAACATGGAACAGCAGCTCTGGAAGAGAACAGCGTCAAAAGCACTACATCTATTCTGTATTTTGAAGACAAAGCCAATACACAGTCTCTTCTACACATACAGAAAAGATGAAGTCCAGGATGAGGACACTGACATCAGCTCCTACAGTTTATTGTTTTGTCCATTATATGATTGGGACACATATGCAGAGGAGCATTTTAACAGTCCTCAGTGCTTTCAGCCTGGTTTATACTCTACAGCATTCAAATCTGGGAAAAGATGTGTAGAAGGAAACGGTGGAACAGTTACCCTCTCACTGAGGAGTCTAAATATACACAACAGCGTGTATACTGAAATTCTATTTAGAGTAACTGAATTCACTTCTGTGGCTTTCCAGCAGCATCCAACATGTATCTGAGTCTGCAAAAGTGCCCAGCTGTCACCAGCCTGGTTTTAGGTGAGCACTATGACAGCAGGGGAACACTGAGGGTCAGTTCAAGGATGCTGCCTAAGCAGCACACTATTTGTGAGAATTTGCAGCCATTCCTGCACTTAAGTCTCTTAGACAAGGAGTTCGGAACAAACAACTGCTTTAACACCTAAGAACAGGTACACAGCACAAGAAGTCTACCTTCAAGATAAGCACAAATTTATTTTTCCTAATTAATAGTGTATCAATTTGAGGTTTATATTCTAGCATTAAGACATTTCTTCATAACGATTTATTTGCTGGAAACCTCTTTAAGAGAAGGTTACTAGTTTTAAACAAATTTTATACCCAAAAACATTATTCCAATTTCAGCAAACCCCTCCACATACACACCCCACAACCCCACCACGAAAGAACCTTTTTACCACACGTATCTTCATGTGCCATCACAGCCTTCCAGCACAATTTCTCTTTTTTTTTTTTTTTTTTAAAAAAAAAAAAAAAAGGGGGGGGGGGGGCAGGGAAGCAGCCTCTGGCCATAGAGAAGGTAGCCGTATTGTCGTTTCATAAGGAAAGCACGGCTGAAAGTACTTTTACACAAACACAATTTCCTCTCCATTTCCTGTAGCAAGCTTCTTTTTGAGCCACCAGCCCCTGCACTAGCTGGAACATTATAGCAATCACCACAGATAAACAAGCAGAGAGCAGAAATCTCACCTGATAGTAAGTCTTAATGTTTCTGACTAAGATGGTCAGGTTTTGAACCCGAAGGTAGGTGTCATTATTTACGTGCTTGTTGACACGTTGGTTGGATGGTCGAGGATCGCTATGAAAAGAGGAAAAAGAAAATAAAGCATTACTAGTTTACTCAGTGATAAGACTTAGCATCTCAATAATGCACCCTCAGGAAAACCATTAAAAACTTACCCATAAATGCGCTGACACAGGATACATACACATTAATTCATGACAGAATAAGCTCATTACCTTTGCAACTATGTATAACTTGCAAATCTTCCTGTGTGCCACAAAGTGATCTACTTCAGGTTAACTCACACAGCCATTCAGGGCAGCTTCCCTCCTTATTTATATTTCCCTGAAGCAAAGGGCGTATTTAGTTGGTGCACATTAGATCAAAGCAGTCTCTGATAATAAGGGGTTTATCTTATTCAAATAAAGAGAAGCCTAGGAAAGACTACCAGCCTTCCTTGGCTTTGGAGCTTTATGACAAGAGGAGGGTGTTAACACATGATCAATGATCACTCTGCAAACTGCAAAACCCAAATGGATTATACAGGGGAAAAGGAGCACTGCACTTTTATTATACCCATATCATCTAACTAGATCGCCGTCATATACCCATTGTGTCGCAAAAAGCAGCTCTACTGGGCTACAAGATATAAACAAAATATAAACACAGGTAGAGACATAGGCACCACAGGAAAAAGTTGGTGGGATGAAGTTAGGGAAAGCAGCCTCAAGTTTTGATTTTAAAGCAAGCAAACCAAGATTGTACCTGAAACAACTGTATTTCTAAAATAAAAAATAAAACACAAGGAAAAAAATGTAAATAATTTAATATGAATGTGCACATCTAGATTCTCGGTGTGCAGCGTAACATGTTGCAAAAAAAAAAAAAAAAAAGGAACCTGAAAACCTTTATCTGCCAATAGCGTAGATCAAAGCCTTGTGCTTCCCCTCTAATAAAGACTCTTATCAGCAAACTCCTACACAATCCAAACACCTGCCTCCCAGAGCTCTGCTTTGGCTGTTAATTAAGCCATTCACAGCTCTTCCAGGGCCAAATATTGAACTCAGGCGTTGACAAGGGAAATAAAAGAGGACCTGATCCAATATTTATTTTTAAAATGTATCTGCCAAAGTTTACATAAGTATGTCAGAGAGCTTTTTCTTTGCCTTTTTTTTTTTCCCCCTAAATGCACAACCATCCCGAAGCACCTCTCTAGCAAAAGCAGTGCTGTGGGAATAAATATAACACAATACATAGATATTCCAGAGACGAGAGAAAACTGCTTTGGCAGCAGATAACATCACACACAGCATTTATGTACCTGGGTTCAAGCAAAGTGAAGTACAGATGACCAAAACTGTCACTGAGGTAAACTAGCAAGACCCTACGCAGCCTTTATAGCAGCAAAGGATTTTGTATGCTGATTGGCACTATAATAAGCTATGAATAAAAGAGGAAAAAAGAGAAGCAACTGTAACAAGCTTTTAAAGTAAAATCTGTAGTAAGTATTCCATGTTACTGTTGCTGGGATACAGGAGTGCAGAAACCGTACCCATACACAGTTTGACAGTATGGGTCTTCAGCAACACAGCAAGTTGGACAAGCGTCAATGGCACCTGGGCTTGAACTCGGAGAGAATCACAGAATCATAGGGGTTGGAAGGGACCTCTGGAGATCATCTAGTCCAACCCCCCTGCCAGAGCAGGGTCACCCAGAGCAGGTTACACAGGAACGCGTCCAGGCAGGTTTTGAATGTCTCCAGAGATGGAGACTCCACCACCTCTCTGGGCAGCCTGTTCCAGTGCTCTGCCACCCTCAAAGTAAAGAAGTTCCTCCTCATGTTGAGATGGAACTTCCTATGTTCAAGTTTGTGCCCATTACCTCTTGTCCTGTCACTGGGCGCCACTGAAAAGAGCCTGGCCCCATCCTCCTGACACCCACCCTTTAAGTATTTACAAGCATTGACAAGATCCCCCCTCAGTCTTCTTTTTCCAGACTGAAAAGACCCAAGTCCCTCAGCCTTTCTTCGTAAGAGATGTTCTAGTCCCCTAGTCATCTTTGTAGCCCTTTGCTGTCCTCTCTCCAGCAGTTCCCTGTCCTTCTTGAACCGGGAAGCCCAGAACTGGACACGGAGTACCTTGCCTCCAGTACCCCGAGCAGATGCTGGACCCTGAAGGATGCTTAGCCTTTCTAGGCGAGGTCACGACAAAAAACTGGGAAGCTAAAAAGGAAGAAACGTACAGTAAAGAGAAGCTGGCCAAACAGAAGGGTCAGTCTACAGTTCTCATTTCCACGTGAAAGCTCATCTGGGCAGCAAGCTGCCTATATCACTGTCTGCAGTGACCCAGGTCTATGGCCAGGAAGATAAAGCTTTGGCTGTGAAATGAAGCAATACTCCACAACCCTTCCAAAAACTGCACAAAACAGGGCAAAAATACACAAAACGCACCCACCAGCCACAGCAAAGGAGAGGCAATTTCTTCAACAGCTGTAGGTAGTGTAACTGCAGGACTGTGTGTGACTTGGATGAGGTTTTCAAAAGCACGTAAAACAGAACAACTCCACCTTCCAAGGCAAGACCTGCTCGCCTTCTAGTCATCTGTTACAAGAACATAAGCATTGGCAGGACCAGGCCCTCAGAAGCAATTCTGGAGCTTTTATCCTATCATCTTCATTAAGGGTAACTGATTGCCCCAAGAGCCCTTAATGCCATTGACCTCACTCAGGGGCCTCCTAACCTGGAGCCAAGCTGCAGCACACAGTGTCACTGGGGCAGTCCTGCCTCCTCCTCCTCCACCTCGCAGACAAGGAAGTTAAAAGCTTTTCTGAAATCAGAACATAGCTCAAAAAAATGACGGTTTGTATTTCTGAATATGTGGTGTAACCAACTTCATCCCGCACCTCAGCTCACTTCAGAGAAGACCCTTTGCACAAGATGCGGAAGGCCAGCAGAGCCTACACTTCAAACCACCACAGGGAAAACTTAACAATTCCTTCTCAAAAAGCAATATCCCATTTCTTTTTCATTTGTTACCGTATTTTTTTCTTAATCCTGGGTCAGATAAGCTCAAGCAATGACCACAGCTGTCCTAGCTCCACAGGCGAGAATTTGGAGGCGCAGCAAAAAGTTGCTCTTGGAGGCAGTGGGAGGTTCCCCAAAAAAACTGACAGACTCATTCTTTTCCATTTACCAGGTAAGCTCAGCTTTATCCAGTTGAACTGGCAAAACATCTTTTGACCTAACAAGCATGGAGATGAACACTTGTAAGAATCAAAGGTTCAAGACGTGCATTTATTCAGAATTATTGCACTCAGGGAAGGAGCATGCTGCCAGAAAACCCCCAGTCAGACATGCTTACCAATCTCACATTAAGTGAAAGAAAAAGGCTAAAAACCTAGAGAGACTGAGGTACTCAAACCCCTACAACCTGAAGAGCCTGATCTACCGCAGGGAAAAGCAGGAAAGGGAAACAGGGTCCTCAAAGAAAAAAAAGCACCAGAGTAAAATCACACCATTAGAGGCAAATTCTGTGTTTACACACGTGTCTACCCTAAAGAAGACAGAGCTTTTGGTACCACACTCTGCACATTATAGCTTGGTTGGTGAAACTTGTTTATGAAGAATTTTACAGAAAGAAACTCTTTCCAATGATCATACTGAAAATTAAAGAGACTTTTTGCAACACTAACCAGGTAACCCAAACATTCAGACAGGAATTTGTATCTGAAAAATCCCTGAACACAACTTCAGTGAGGTGCTTTTTCAGTCCTTTGATGTTTGGTCTTTCCTTTACACTCAAATATAACGAAAACGACAATTCTCTTTTTTTAAAACCCACCTACTCCTCAAGATCAAAAAAGTCACCTAAATGAGACTGATGCGGTGTGACTGAGGTATGCCTAAGCAACTTCGCAAACCGGTAACAACACAAACACCCAAGCCAAATAAACAGAAGGAAAGCCTCAAACCTCACTATATACCCAAATATTTTAAAGAAGTCCTCTGATTTGTACACCCTCATGACTTTTACAAGAGCACAGAGGAAAGGAAGGGCCAGGAGACAGAGGCCAAGTGACTCATTCGGCAGGCGTGGGGCCGGCAGCACAAGTACTTGAAGATGCCACCCATTAATAAAAGTAACCAAAAAAAAAAAAAAAATCATTTTTAAAGTTCAAAATGACAATCCCATTTGAGCAATTTTTGACAAGTAATTTTGATGAGTAAGGGGCCCAAGGGTTATGAGACACCAGAAAGAGCTGGCTGTGCCCAGCATCCCACAGCTCTTCGCTCTGCGGGACTTGCTAGCTGGAAATGCACCAACCCCTCTTGGATCAGCCTAACTCTGCCTTCCTCTGACATCAAGTTGGACGAAGCCACTGAAGGCTGGAGGGGTTTCTAAATGGCATGGAAAATGGTGGAAAAAAGCACCTTTAAATAAGATTTTAAATTAAATAGATGCATATCTTCAGCCTTCCGGTATTCGTGCCATTTGCTACAAACCACAAGAAGCGGGCACTCACAACGTGGCTGTTCCTGTCACGTGGACTAAATTAAAGAAGACAGATTGACAGTACCACAAACCATGACAGCTGCAATTTAAACGGAAAAACCTATTATTATGCATTTTTATTATGTGGTTTTAATACAAATGGTTTTATCAGATGTATTCCTAACAAAACATTCAGCAAACAGGAACGCGTAACAGAAAACCATCAATTGGAAAAAGTAGAACAAGTCAGTATGAAAACACTGAAGTGTTTGTGTGCCTGCACATGTAAGCCCCCGCATCATTTCCCAAATAAAACTTTCTAGAAGTTGTTAAACAGGGTAAATATTTGCTTACGCTTGTAGGTATTATGCCACAGCTGCAACTGCAACACTGGAGGCAGCCCATGCAGTGTCACCACGTGCTAATTTCACACCAGGAAGTGACACAAAACCCATCTGAAAAAAAGTTCTTGAAAATCTGTCTGCAGAGAAGCTCTTTAACCTGATACATGTAAATCCACCAGAAACACAGAAGCTCGGGGCAGGGCAGTTCCACTTTGAAGATTAACAAACATTTCTGTATTCAGCCAGTACTGCAAGTCTGCAAAAATCAACGCGTCCTTCACGAGTGATCAGACTGGGGCATACACTTGGACAGAACACAGGAAAAGGAAACCACTCATTTACAGCAAAATGACTCAAAAAAACCCCACACATTTGTCTTGTTTTAAAATATAAGTGGGGAAATCAAATGCTGCTGTCTGTCTGCCTCTTCCTATTAGATTTAACTGGTTAAGCAGCTAGGCACCACTGCTGAGAAATAAAACAATCCCCAACTCCCTTTTTAAAAGGGTCTTGCTTTGTGAGGGACCACCAGCAAAGGGATCACCAGCTGGTCCTCTACCGACCACACTGCGGCCAAAATCTGCCTAGGGCCAGGCCAGGTCCCCTTTCTCTGCCCTTGTGCCACGGCTACGTTTGATGTGCCTGAGCAAACGACATTTTATTCAGGGCCAAGGTTCCTGGGAGCTCTTCGTTTCTGACGAGGATGGAGCGAAGGCACAGCCCTGTTTTCGCCTCCTGTCACACAGCCAGGAAAAGCGATAGGTGTCATGAATCTCTCTGGTGACACAGCTGCCCTGCTGATAGGAACCCACCGCTTAAAAAAAAAAAAAAACCAAAACACTGACACCACAACATCAAGCAGTTGGGATCTTCTCCACCCATTCTAAGTTGCCAGACAGCCTTTTGGGCAAAATCCAACCTATTACGACAGAAACTAGAGGCTGACTGAGCTCGCACAGCCCACTCACGCCTCGAACAGCTAAAGCCTTCCTTTCACTCAGCAACCTCCACTCAACAGGTAGAGCTGGATTTCTTCGCAGATCCACCTGTCTTTTGGCCACGGGTGAAACTTAAGATCTGCTTAGCTGCAGGACAAAAATGTTTTACTTTCAATAATGAAATTCACGATTTAGCTTTCAAAATCTTCCCTGAAAGAAACCTGCTGATCTGCTGCAAAGTACCGCATCACACGAGGTGTTTAGATGCAAGCTCATGTGTTATCTGTGCTCCAATAATCAGGCAAGCAGGATATTTAACCTAAAAAACTAAAAAGAAAATAACACACAAGTGAGGAGACAGCTACCCACATCCGGAGCCCAGCCACCCCATGCTCGCGGCATGTGTGTGCCCACATCTGTGCTCTCAGGCAATCAACACTCTCACCACCTGGCACATCCAAATTCTAGCAGATTTATCAGAGGCCTTCTTTAATACAATTTAAGCAAGAAAAAAATCTCAAGCCAAGCACTGAAAGGCATCTTCAAGGACCAGGATTTTTTTTCTTTTTTTTTTTTTTAAAAAAGAAAGTGATGAGCAAGCATTTTAAATAACACATTTATTTTTCTGTTCTGAAAGCTTTGTGGAGCAGAAACACGCCTTGCAAGGCTTTCCTGATTTACAGGCAAGCAGTAATTGCGTTGCAATTTCTAAAGGTTAAGTCAGGAAAAAGTGAAGGTCACAGACAGCACCTCTGCTGAGCGCCTTGCTGGGTTATTATACATAAATACAACCGCGATCCTTCCTAAATTAAACAGTTTGGGGCTTTCAGTAGAAAGCTCTTGGTTTCAAGCTCCTTAGACACCACTAGAAGCACTGCCAAAGCTGCCTAAAAAGGAGAAAAAAAGCCCTGATTGTGTATAATGGGACAGTTCCCTACTCCACATTGCGTATGCTCCCCCCACTTACACTTTCTTCAACACTGCTGGCAGAGATATTTTTTTTTTTTTTTTTTT
>VYZM01005379.1:686926-726871 GCA_013398915.1 Dromas ardeola
TTTTTGTTTGTTTGTTTGTTTGTTTGTTTGTTTGTTTTGTTTTGTTTTTCCATTTCCTTCCCTGAGAAAAGGGCAACGTGTGGTCCAAGCTGGAGAGCCCAAAGGCGTCAGTCTTTCCCCTAAACGAAGTATTTCCCGTTCTTCTGCTCCTTTGAATTGGCACTTGATTGGCAGAAATCCGTTTGTATAGGTTGATCTGTGTCACACACAGTAATTCACAAAAGATTGCTGCGGGTTTGTTTTGTTTTCGGAAAAAATATCCTTCCCCCAACTGGTAATGTTCTTCAGCAGTTGCCATTATGATGACTCAAGCTTTGCTTTCTTTGACAAAGGTAAAGTTTCCTCCTTATCTTCATCTTCATCATCCTCTTCATCATCATCAGGATAATCTACAAGCCCAACGAGGCCTCCCTACAAAGACAGACACAATTACTATAATTAAGAAAATGTTCGCACACTGATACTTTGTGTTGCAAAATGATGTTTGCACAGAATATTGCCATAAGCATACTGATTCATGAGGTTTTGAATAAAATGAAGCAGAACAAAATCAAGTCCTTCAGTATGAACTAAAAAGTCTGAAATGAATGAATCCAAAATTGGCTTTTATCTACCCAACTGGATTTAAGAAAAACAAAAAAAATCTACAGCTCTATCTGTAAAGATGGAAATTTTTTTACTGAGTATAGCTGACTCCAGCAATGAGCAATCTGAAAGCACTCCAGAAACAAATACAGAATATCCTTAAATTTGAATTTTTGAATTACAATACTTTTAGAACTCCGTCTCTCTTCACAAAAGCTAGTTTAAATGTGTAGTAACTTAAATAATTTTTTTGTATAACGTAATTGAATGAGGTGTACAGGTTACAAAATTTGAACTACTTGGCAACTGAAAATGGAAGCGTATCTAGTAATATTTCAAACTCCCTTGTATTGCAAATAACGACGAATTTTAAGATTAGGCAGCTCTGGACCCATGAAGAAGTGGCACAAACTTCAAAAAAGCCACAATACTTTGCAATTTCTAAAGTTTAAGCAGCATTTGAGTACACTGGCAGTTACTGGTACTTTACTCAACTACTTAATCATATTATTTATTCAGGTGTCTAATGACAGGCATCCAGAACAGAAAATTTCAGCCAACTGTATACCAAAATACAACTCGATAAACAATTACACACATTCTGTAAAGTCACATACAACATAACACTGAGTGTACTACATATAAAATAACAGGACCGGATAATTACTAAAAAACCTGATTTCAACACTGTTTCTAGTTTGCGACTGTGGCACATTTATAAACAGTGTATGTTACACTGAAAGAAGGCAGCCTGAATTCGCAAATGCTTTTTCTGTGCACTGCATATTCAGTGTAACCTGAACATTTTTGTTTTGCCACAACGACTTGAAATTTTGGAGCCAATTCTGTATGCAATATGCTGCATATGTAAAGACTCCATTTAAGATCCGAGGAATTATACTCTACTGTCTGGGAGAGAACAAGCCTCCAGCAGAAATTCAGAAGAGACTGAACTAAATTCCAAGCCAGTGCTACCCTTTTTAAGAAGCACTGTATTTTTTCCATAAATGAAATAAATCTGCTTCCCCTTCCTCCACAGAAGGATTTCGAGAAAGTGTCACTTAGTTCTTCCATCAGCCAAGCTCTCCTCATTCAGTTGTTTTCAACAGAAGGCAATCCAAACACAAACTCTTAAGCTACGTTCAACTCTAAGAAAGAAAAAAAACCTAAAACCCCACTTGCCTTTACCAGAAGTTAGGTGAACAAGCAGTACGATGGCATTAAAAAAATAAGGATGAATCAGAGTTATTCTGAGGTTACCTGAGAACTGAGATACATACCTGGCCTTTCAGAAACCAAAACCAGTAAATTCTCATTATCTGAACTACGCTGTACCAACACTACCTTATCTGTCCCCCACTGCTGAGAAAACACCAGTCACACTATTTCCCTGACTGGGTTTAAAGGGAGTTTTAGCCAAAAATCTGATAAAATCCAACAGCGTCCTAAAATGTATTTAAAAATGCTGGTTTGGGATATTCACTGGAAGTTATACTGACTCTTTTAAATGGGCTTTCTTCTCCTACTTCTACATGTTCCAACCCAAAACTATTTTATTTAAAAAGGTAAAAGTCATGCTAGAATATTAAAAACTGTGTATGTTTTGGCTTACAGCAACCACCCCTCCATAATACAATAATTTCTTTCACACATGCCAGTTATATAATTCTGAGCAATATTAAAAATGGTGATAGTAGAGATTCTCAATGGGGGTGGTGCAATGTTGTGGAGTCTGGCAAAATTTGGCAATGTTTCCAAAGTATTTCTACCTGCCAAACAGCCCCGTGCAATTTAACAAAAGTAAAGCATTGTCTGTATTTCACAGTAAAGCTCGCTGCAAGCAGCAGCTAGTTGAATGCTTCATACTTTAAGAGTTTGGGCATTAAAAGAGCTTTTATTTCTTATTTTTAGTATCATGATTGTATGATTTTTTTTTTTAATATACACGTCAGGTCTCCTTAAAAATGCTAAAGGCCAGACAAAAAGTATGTAAACCAGACAGTCCATTACTGTTTACCATGTCAGAATTCATGCAAACTTGAGAGTGATGCTAAAGCAAATTCCTGGTCTGTAACAATGAAGTCAACCTATGTTCATTTGAAATTACCTTAGTTGTAATAGCTGCCATCTGAGATGTGCTTTTAGAAACTGATCCTGGGGACCCAGGGGATCCTGGGGACCCGGGAGACCCGGGGGATCCAGGCAGATTACTTGCAGATGACTGGCTGGTAAGGTTAGATTTTGTACCGCTAGAAAAGGAAAGCTTGAAACTTGGGCTCTGACGACCTGAAAGGTTAGTTTTCAGAAGAACTTCCTTTTCTTCACTCTCTTTTACTGGAGAGAAAAAATAAACACAAAATCCCCCTTAAAGTAAAGCAATATTATTGAGCGAAACATTTAATTACAAATCATTTTACTGTGTGGGAAAAAGCTTAACACTTTGTCTACAACTTGGTAAAGTGAGTCATCATAGATTCTTTCTTCGTGTTACTTATACCACCTAGCAGGTGGTGGCATCGGCCAGGAATGAACACTTTTATTCTACCAATGATATCACCTGAACATCTACATCGAAGATTTTGAATTATAAACCTGAATAAAACACAGGAAAAATTGACTATCAGCTACGATTGTCAGTCAAATGCTTTAAGACATCAAAACCAGTATTTTGCATCATTCTGCTTTTACAGACAACAAAACTTTGAAGGGGTGGCCTACTAGCTTGGTGTCACAATTTCAAAATCTAAGAACTTCAGAATAAATACATGCAAATCCTTCACTGCAGTAGGATTAAAGAATATAATTTCTACATAAGCCATACGGCATTCTTCTTCTCATCACTTACATTTCTTCCTTTCCATGAATTTACTGATAGGGTCCATAATATCTTCATCATTTTTAGTTTTGTCAGAAGGGGGCACCACTGCCTCTCCATCTTCCATATCGTCTTCATCGGTATTAAACCACATTTCCTCCTCATCCTCCAGGGTTCTTGCATCCCTTCTGTATCTATGGTTTCTCAAAATGGAGCGCATGCTGCAGAGGAGTAAGTTTTAAAACTTTTGATTAAAAAAGCAACTGATACTAATAATAAAACTTCTGCTTGGCATTTACATTGTCAGCTTACAGATACAAATATTGTAGAGCAATAAAAATACCAGCAAATCATTCTGTAATGTGAATCTTCGTATTTTCAATGCAAATATCATTAAAAACTTTTCTTTATAATAAAGCATCAAATAAAATACAACTCTGCTAGTAGCACATTCAGACTACTCTATCTGTCCACAATTCTGTAGCTTACAAACACCACTATTAAAAGTAATTTTAATAAATGTCACTAAAGTGTTGCATTCAGGCTTGGTTTAACAGTTTGTGCTGGTAAATAAAAAGTTGTAAAACAAAGAATTTAGAAACTATAGACTTTTTTTCCTGAAAATACTTTATAACTTGTCAGAATTTGGGGTCCAATGTGTTAAAGAAAAAAAAAAAACACAATCCAAAATCTAACTTAAATATGCCTCCTCTTTAAAGTAGATACATTGAAAAGAGCGCTCTCTTTCTGCCACATCCACCTGTTACAATTTTTTCCTCACTATCACTATTTTCCATCCTTCACGGCCTTGGATACAAAGTGCTACTTCTCCCTCCCCATTTGATCTATTATTAGTGTTGGTCTATCGCAGCTCCACCTTCCTTGGTTTTTTTCTCACAGAAGCAGCACTATGGCCTTGGAGGAGAGGGACAGCGATGGGCACCCTGAAGAACAGGGGGAGAAGTGAAGAGAGGTGAAAAACACTTTTTTCACTGCTAGATGTTGATTCTAACAGCTGATTTCCAATAAAAGCACGAAACCCTTGACCAACTTTTCTGTAGCACTGAATTTACTGGCCTCAGTCTGAAATTTAATGTTTTTCATAAAGCCTTTGTTAGTGGAATCAAAATGTTAATAATACAATCTGAGCTTATTCTATTTCGAGAAAAGGTCTTGCATTACTGACTGCAGGAAACAGCCAGAAGGGAAAAATTAGGAAATTACAAGGTATTAAAAAAGAATGTCAAATGTACTTAAATAAATCTAATTCTGAATAATTCGCTTGCCAACACTATCATCTGGATCTATAAACACTGCATCTTCTTACACTGCATTTAAATTCAAGTTCTATAATAGTGTGAAACTACTACTTAAGTGGCATTCTCCTGAATACTTCTGTGGCCCATGTCAACGAAATTTTTGGCCACCTTCTTTACTGAACTATTCTTTGCTAAAATGTGTAAACTGATCCCTGTAATTTCTGCATTTTATTATTTCTGGGTTTTCACTTAAGAAATTACATGTGACTGTGCCAGGGCTCGTGCGGCCACTATACAACACGTAGGAAGAAGGTAAAAACTGGGCTGGTTGAAGCTCTCATTTTCTGTCGGATAAACTCATGCGACACAACTACACACAATCACTGAGCTCAACTTAAGCCAAGCAAAGACTAATGTTTTACTTCCTACGCTGGATGGACATTACTGAAGGAAGTGGCTGGGTGTTCTTTCCAACACATGCGT
This sequence comes from Dromas ardeola, assembly GCA_013398915.1. Classification (NCBI taxonomy): domain Eukaryota; kingdom Metazoa; phylum Chordata; class Aves; order Charadriiformes; family Dromadidae; genus Dromas; species Dromas ardeola. The sequence continues at coordinate 692,069 of VYZM01005379.1, forward strand.
TAATCGGAGGCTTGAATTTCACAGCTGTTTAAGTGACAAGCTTAGCTTTCACAAGCCAAAATAACATCTCACCTGTAAAACATTAGCACTCAGAACTGCAGATCCCACACATCCTCTTGAAAATGTTTCAGCATTTTAAAACAAATCTATGATTATACTCTCATTTTAATCGTGCATGTCTCAAATTTATATATTGGTTAAGAAATCTTGTGGCGGGAAATAAAATAACTTAAAAGTTTGAAATTTCAAGATGTCCTAGTATGACTAATCAGGATTAACTTTTTAATATGTTTTCAAACTAATTCAAGACAAGAACAGATCTTGCTAACAATTCTTAAGAGTAACTCAGCTATTCACACAAGCATTTTGTCTGAATGAAACTACACATAAAAGTAACACCAAATGCAAAAAATAAACAAAGTAAAAAGTCCCAAACTTTCTATTTTTATAAACCCTAACCTTTCAACCTTGGGTAACTGTGTACTAAGGAAGGGAACTTTTGCTCTGGCAAACAGAAGGAGTGTTACATCAGACTGTTTTTTACTCCATCAGCAAATCTAACAGTGACAACAAAGCATCTTCTGAAAATTTCTTTGTATGTTCTATTTCTCAGTCATTTTGTTAGTGCTTATATAAATATCCACTCCCACAACTAACTCAAGGAAGGAGTTCTGAAGGAAACTTTGAAGGAGTTTCTGAAGGAAAAATCCACAGAATGATAGTTCACTGAACCACCATTCAAATCAATCAGTCAGAATCTGTTACCTAAGCAAATGAATTTCAGATACTTGGTAAGCTTCCAGCCTCGTTACAAGAGCGTACGCAAGTTTAGGATACAACAACTTAGCATTACTACTGGGGGTCCAGCAACTACTATGTTAGCTGAAAACTGATCAAGAGTTCGAAGCAACACATCTGGAGATCACAGTATTAATCAAGTAAATTCAACAATGCCTGAGATGCAAGCAGGAGGAATCTGAATTATTTACATTTCCCACTATCACACATCAACCCACCAATATTCCCAAAGCAGAATTAAAGCACTGATACGCTAGTAAGAGCATTTAGTGCATTTTACCTGTCAAGTTTTGGATTATCTTGTCTTTCCCTTTGTTGCTCAAATCGTAGTTTCAGTCCTTTGAATGTCTGCACATAATCTACGTCTTCCAGTGCCTTCCAGTAATTTTCAATTACGTGAGCCGTTAACGATTTTATATCTTCCTATAGGAATGAACAAACATAAAATGACTTATTTTCATTCAAACTGATTTATTTAATACAACGTAAAAAGTAACTGACATGAGAGATTATTTTTAAGCATTCCGTATGAAGCATCATATTAATTAGTTCATGTAAAAATGAGAATTATGTATACAAGTGTAGTTAAAAATCTAGAGCTTCAAATATTTGATTAGTAGAACAGGCATAATGGCAGCAATTTTCTAGCAGTATCTCCTTCAAAACAAGTGAACAGAACCTGAAACCCTGATAGAAAATTATACCAAAACCAATTCTAAAAGGTCTTTCCCACAATAACTTGTATTTTTATATCGATAGATTAACCTGTTGTAATTGATTAAAAAATATATTTATCATATACAGACTTAGCATTCATATTGTTTCTTTCCTTGCTGCAAATAAATTACTTCTGTAAAAATAATTATTCAATGCATTTGTTTAGGATGAGAACCACAAAGATATTTTTCGTCAGAAACTAGATATCAAGTTTTTCCTTTGTGGCCACATAGTGCTGGTCAGGGTCCTTTACAGAAACGTCCCAACTGTTCTGCTATTTCAGTTTAGCTTCCTGGCTGCCCAAAGCCCCTCCAGACAGCTGAGACTAGCACAGCTCTGCACACTGCGGCAGGAAAACTGCTCCTGGGCATTGGCTGGCTTTCTTAGCACTGCACAGCCCCTGGAATACGCTGCAGAATAAACACCTGAATTACCATCCACTAAGGATAAGCAAAGAAACATAAATCTTAATACACTGACTATTTTCCTTTTTGGTTATGTGCTCGAAGGTCTTAGGACCTCTTATGAATGGTAATACACCAGTAACAACAAAAGCATGCTTTTTTAAAATTTGCTGGATGAAAAAAAGTTGACAAAAAGTATGTACAGATACAAGAGGTACTCTGGAAATGCCGCCTGGGTATCTATGTGAAAAGGAGGATAAGAAAATAAAAGATTTATTTCTCCGTAGCACGAACTGTAGAAACTGAAAGACCACAGCACAGAAGTCAGGGACACCTCTGTGGATTAACTTTTTTCATAGCTTCAAATCCATTTTTAAATCAATTCTTCCATGACGACTGGGTCACCTCAGTCTTGAATCACGGTGTGTCCCAACTCAAAGAAGAGGTCATCAGCACAGATTTTAAGAGGTGACAAAGCCTCCTTTTTTTCCTCACCCCCTTACTCCTCCACGAGTGTCTGCACCCAAGCTTGGCCCCGCTTACGCATTTACAATCTGTACAGCATCTTGTCAGAAGCTGGATGCAAACAACAGTGAGGAAACAGTACTGTGCAGACAGCCAAACTGGTGAGAATATTTTAGGAGATTCCCTGTGGAAGGAACTTTGTAGCGCTCCATTAATACAATCAAGAAAGACTGGTATCTCTTCTGCATGTTTCCATATTCTGTTGAATTGATATTGCAGAGCAGAGCTAAATCTGATGGTTTTGTAGCAGTAGTTTCAGATTACATCCCTGTCACAACAGGCCCATCCAATCTGCACGATGAAACGTGATTTGTGCTGCCTTTGCAAAACTGGGTACTGTGAATACACTATCGAGTACATTTTATCTTCAAGTCACGGTACTGTTTGAAGCTCATTTAAATACAGTATCATATAATCCCATCACAACAGCACAATTTAGGGTAAAAGCAAAAAGAAGAGTCTTCTTGAACTGCAAGATTAAACAATACAGTGATTATCTTCAGCATATAACAGCACTCACCACCCTGATAAATTCAAACATCTCAATTATGGCAGAGTTCATCAGATTATAACGGGAACCATTATTTAGAAATGCTTTGACCACAGGTTCAAACAAAAAACTTTTCATTATGTAACGGTTGTAGAATTCATCCTTTAGCCCAATTATCTTTCTCTTGAAACGAAGGGCACCTGAAACAGAAATGTCAGAACAATTTTTAAATTTAAAAGAAAAAAAATACAGAAATTACTCAGTTAGGGCAATTTACAACCTCAGTTCTTACACACCATTACATTCTTAGAACCAGGTAATGTATTCAGCTATTCTCTGCTTCTCTAGAGGCTTGACTATGCTGCTGAACATTACTTATCTATTTTATCATAAAGAAATCCTCCATCATAATTGTACAAGTGAAACCACCTCTGTTCACTGAAGAAATAACATAGCACTGTTTAACTATACTATACCAACATAAACCTGTATTTTCGATTTTTTACATTACTTAACGATAAAGGTAAAATATTTTCTCAGTAGAAGAACTCGGAAATTTCCTTATCATTCCTATTATTCAAATATAAGTTTGATTACATTTGATTAAGTCCTATTTGATTAGAATGCAAACTATCTAATTTTAAAATTGGTAAATGACATTTTTTTTCACACACGTATTAGCGCAAAGACTTAATTTACAGTCAGTTTAAAACTCTTTCTGAAACTCGGAAGCCTAAGTTTTGGTTAGCAACTAGGTGTATATGAAAAAAGATTATTCAAGGATCCTAAAACAATTCAGTTACAATTTTAAAAGGTACTTCTTGCTGTATGGTACCGCTCAGCCAACTTCAGGCTTTGTTTGACTCTAAGCGCACAACAGAATCTTGGAAAAGATCTCTTGCCTCCACAATTGAGTCACGCTGCTTTGCTATCACTGTGCTGAGCAAGGTCAAGAAACTACCAGAGTTTGAAGCGCAGCACACCGACCTTTTGCGCGGTTTAATGCAGTCAGATAACCGTATCTCTAATTAAATACCTCTGATAATTTCTACTAAAAAAAATATGAAAACTTACAATGGTTCTCTTAGGATATTCAATATGGAGATACCATCTTTTCAATTCACCTCTACATTGAGATTAAGAAAAATCCTTCTGCTTTTTAGAAAAAAAGACATCTGTAAATGCAGAATTATTTACTAATACTAGCTGACATATCTATAAATTGGTATGAGAATCACAGAGCATAGTAGTAGAGTTTCTGTATTCAGTCACAAATTGTCACGATCTGTGAACAGTTTTCTTTCAGCAGAATGAAGATACGTAACACTTCACATTCACAAAATACTAGTTTATTCTTTAGCTTTCGAACTTACACAATGCCAAGAAAGCGTGCTTTGAGGCCATGAGAACGAGTACCCTTCGCAGGATATCTTTGTTAATGATGTAGTTCTTTATGTGATAAGTATGATGTTCTACGCAGAAAGTTAGCAATTCCAGTATTAATGCCAAGAGCTGGGCTGTCTGAAAATCATCTGTAATAAAAACAAAACCCAAAATAATTAGACATATCTAGGATATTGCCTTCAGAAGCAAACTTCAAATATCCAACTGCAGTCTGGTAAACATTTCCAAGTTCTTGTATATTCCCACAGATTAGGGAACATGCTGCAGGGCATGTTTAGTGTTTAAAATAGAAAGTGAACAAGCTTGTTATGGACTGAGTATTTTCTATTTATACAGATACAGCAAGAGACCCTCTTAAACTATAGAAACAATTACATGTTGTCTGTCTTAAATCAGTGTTTGAAGGTTCAGAGAGTACAGAACCTAGCACTAACACAAGCGGCCAGGCTTATTTAACCAAATATCATTATGATGTCCACATGTCTATATCATAAAGCATTGCCTTATATGCAGCGCCTTGACTAAGTTGGTACCAAAAATGTGATCTATCGTGCCTTTTAACAAAAGTACTATGCAAGAAATATCTCAGGCTCTTTTAATATTTCTAGAATATAATCATATCAGCATATACGAAACATAATTCAAATCCTGCTTTTAAGTAGACAAATAATAAATTAAATACAAGCTAGATGTAACCTTTTTTTAAAAGGTAGTGCCACCTTTTTAAAAATACTGCCAGACTGTTGACCATTAAAGAACACAAGTATTTTAAATAGCAAAAATCTCACTTCCAATCTATCTGGAAGCCAGCTGGGATAAAACAGATTAATATAACTAATCTATACAATAAATTAAAAAGTTTAGAGAACGTTTATGTATCATTTACATACGTCCTTTTACATTCATTTTGGATGTGTTATACTTTTAACAAACAAACAGTACTGCTGCTAGTAGCCGGCAAGAACAGTTATTTCATCACTGATCTCTGCTTTCTTAGTCTGATGTAGAACCGATACCCTCAAATTCAGCACAGTATTGTGATACACACCTTCTCAGGGGCAATTTTGCACCCTGTCTAGTAATCTCTGACCTTAAAATATATTTACATGTTTACAAGTGTATGTCACTGAACAGCCCCAGGAGTTAGTAAAAATGATATAAATATTTTAATTTTTGTTGAAGCAAAATCTGCAGATCCCTTTGCTGAATTTTATACTTACAAATTATTCAAATGATTAAATCACGAATCAACATTTTATTTTGAACTATGTATCATAGCCTCAGGTTCTCTTTAAGACAGAAAACGTCCTTTGACAGTCACCCTATTTTAAACGTTGACACTCAACAGACTTGATGTGCCCAAAATCCAGAGTGGCATTACCTTTGCTAGGTTTGTCCTCTGTAGTATTGGCCAATAAAGGGGCTGTCAGAACATGCATACAATGTTTGTAGAAGAAACCCAAGAACTCTGTCTTTTCTGTTTTCTAAAGAATGAAAAAAAAAAAATATATGTAACACACATCACCAAATACTCTTAAAGCTCAAATGCAATTTCATTTGAAGGTATTTACTTACATTGGCAGTGGCAAGCATATTTTCTGGATCAACCAAAGTACGAAGCAAACCCATGAGTAGTACTGCCCCTCCAAGTTCTGGATCTGTGTCACAAATCATGTGTTCTATAATGAGGTTAATGAGTAATATATCCTAACAGGGGAAAAAAAAAAAAAGGCAAAAATCAATTCCAATGCTACTTCTTTGCCCCAAACCTGAAATTATCTTCTAAGAGGGTTACTGCCTGCTTAAAAATGGTGCTCTATCAAAACTTTGTAAAATGTAAACAACTACCAAACAAAAAACCCCAAACTTAACAGGAACAAATTAACTTTACGTGCCAGTGACGCATCCTAGTTAGTGGTTCAACAGTAAGAAGGCGAGCAGTGAAGAAGAATCTTTCAAAGCAACTAAAATTGGTTCTGAATTTAACAGTCTAACTTAGAATTTAGTCTGAACTGAAGCAGCAAAAGATAAAATGTACAGAGGCAGCTACTTATCAGTCTCAAAATTCAACTGATTTCTGGAAGCGTTTTCAGAGTACAGAGGTTTTAATTTGTGTCCCCCTTTAGAATACATACGAAAAGTTTTATTTCCACAAACATGCAAGAGTAAGTTTTATAATGCTATTGAACTTGATGAGATTATTTCCTCCTAAAAATAACGCCAAAACGTATTCGCAGGAAACAAGAATAACACATAAAAGTCGAAAATAGTATTTACATTTAGGAACCCCCTACACTAAAGTGGCTTGGTTACCACTGTCCCCCATAAAAGAGGACAATCGTCAGATTCAGGCGGCTGGAACCACCAGCGATATTCCCTGTTCCAACTGGCCCTTTCTCCCAGTACAGAAGTAGCAGCACCAGCAGCTTCCTGTTCTCTGGCATGTTTTTAGCAGATAAAAGAAAAAACATTAACCACCTCCTCCAAGGCAGCACACTATTTTTTCTCCACTGAATACCACTTTCAAATACCTTTCTTACTACTAGTTGAGTGCCAGCATTTTGTATTAATCAGCTGCAGAGGATCTCTGGGAAACGTATGTTTCAGGAAGAAATTCTTCAGGAAGAAATTCTTTAATGTGAGGGTGGTGAGCCCCTGGCCCAGGTTGCCCAGAGAAGCTGTGGCTGCCCCATCCCTGGAGGGGTTCAAGGCCAGGCTGGATGAGGCTTTGAGCAGCCTGGTCTGGTGGGAGGTGTCCCTGCCCAGGGCAGGGGGTTGGAACTACATGATCTTTAAGGTCCCTTCCAACCTAAACCTTTCTGTGATTCTGTAAACCTCTGTCAAAAAGTGTTCTTAAACACTTAGGACCGCAACTCCACTTTCAACATGTGCGATGGTAAACTGAACACAGGCTTCTTACAAGTAAATTAAAAACACATGTACATGCCAAGATCAAGATTGAAATTTGTATTTCACATTTTAAGGAGACCATTATTCAAAGACATTTTGTTTTGTTTACATGACAGCTGATGTTAACCAAAACAGTGGTTTATGGTAACCTGTTTTACTTTACACACAATGGAACAAGAATGTGTAAGCAGGCGAACATTCATCTCACCTGAATAACAGAACTTTTAAAAACATGGTAGTTCAGTATCCTGTAACCATCACGACTATATTTCATACGTTTTCAGAACTCGGGCTCACGTCATTAATAGAGTCATAAATATAAAAGAGTAATTTCAAAAAACAATACACACATTTCTGGGGCTCCTCTACTTACATCATCATTCTGCTGTGCTTCCTGCATGACAAACTCTCGTACCATGGATGGGTTGTATTCAACCAAATATGAAAATATATCAGTGGCTGCACTTCGTACTTGTGCATCATCCATACCCTGGAAAAGTCAAATAAAATCATTTACGTTTCCTTAAAAGAAAAGGCTTAAATGGAAGGAAAAACAGAAAGCATACAGCTTTTAATTCCTACTTACAAGTCATACCTAACTATTACTAAAACTGTATTCTAAAACTGAATTGACTCTAACTTTTTCTTCGTATTTGACAACTGTTGGGCAAAATGAATTTTATGGTTCCTCTGCTCTTTGGTCTGTTTCCCTATTTTCTTACTTAATTATACACCGAGAAGCATGTAAAGATAAGGAAGTGAATGAGAAAACAAAAATGTAAGAATGCCAGGGCACTTACCAATGTCATACTGTCACTGCTTTTCAAGTTTTACAAAAATATTTTAAATGTTCTGAATCTCAAGCTAAGACAAGACAAATGGAGCAACCAATTCAGAAAACCATGTGACTGAGGTTTGGCTGGCTTACTTTTTAAAAAAGCCTCTCTGGAGATAATATCACAAATAAAATTGAACTGACTTACCAATATGACTTCCAGTGCTGGCAGTATGCCCATATTTGACAAGGTTTTGAAAAAAGCATCTCTGTTCTGAGGTTGCAGCGTTTGAGAGAATGCACAAAACTCTTTCAGAAAATTTACCTGAAAAACAGGAATAATAAACTAGTTAGTAATTAAAAAAAAAGTTGCTCATATCACTTTGTAAAATACACATAAAAGGGACAGTTCCTACAGATTTCTTACCAATTCCTGTCTTTTCTCCTCATCTGTGGCTTCATCTGTTAGTTGTGCAAACAAGTCTGTCAGAAATTTTTCATCTTCCTACAAAGGCAAAACAATACCATTTGTTTATTTGACAATATCAAAAGACATCCAAGTATAATATAAAGTTCTTTTAAACCATGCCTCCTGCAATTAAGAGAACATACGTCTGTGTACTGTAATCCTACCAGTATCAACTTTCTAATTCAATTTTCAAACAAATTAATATGAATCTTGTTTTTGAGCTTGTATCATGTTCAATACCACTCCACCCCCCAGCACTTCTTTCTCAGTTACAATGTATCTTGTGCAGCCCTTTGGCTGTCCTTTTTCTGTTCTCTAGAATAGAAGTCTCTGTCATTTTTTTTGTATTTTCTACTGCCATTCTCATCACTTTGTCTATGACTTCCCCCTTGTCACATGCCCGTCCCCCTAAACCACACTACAATACCCTTGCTTCAACTGCTCACATGTATTTATAAACATGATCTCCCACTCAGCCCTACAGACACATTTATTTTTGGAATGTTATCAGATCTTCGCAGCAGAACTAAAGCAAGGACAGGACGAAGGGAGAGCTGCCCAACAGCAGGAACGAGGTGAGATTCTTTCCCTCCAATGTTGTCAGAAGGGTGAATTCTAGAAACCAAATCAAAATAACTGTTTCCATTACATACAGCATTTATTGGGCATTCTGGCTGGCAGCAATCAAAAACCATCCAGTTGTTTTTCATTCTGCGGTACCCTGGCAAAACTACAAACAGCAGCCAACACATGACAAACGTGTATTTAGACTGAAAGAAGCAAGAATACTCAGTTTCCCATAACCATTACAGTCCTAACAACTAGAAGATTATTAAAGCAGAAGTAAACCTTCCTCCATCCCTTCCCCAATATTATACAGTAATAAGACAGGACTTGCGTGAAAAAGATACCTGTACATCAGATACGAATAAAAAGCTGCCAGCGTTGTTTCTTGTGAAGTCAGTAACACCAGGTACAACATCCTTCCACCCCAAACCAAAGTGCTAGAAACCCAAGCTGCCTCGCTTACGTTTATACAGCATAAAGCAGAACCACGAAAGTACTTCAGATACATCCACATAAACTTTCTTATATTGCAAATTATGTAGGCACCTCACCCAGGCTCACCTTGCAGCCTTGCTGAGAAAATGAGTACCTCAGTTCCGAGAGCACACCGCGCTAATGCAACTATTTATGAGATCCCCATTTTAATGAGATCCCCATCAGGGATCACTACTTGGCACTGCGCAACACAGAGAACCCCAAAATAAGTCTGGCATGAGCTACTGCCCTACCAGGCATTTCACCACACTGTAAGGTAAACCCTGTATTTAGGATACGCCACGTGTTTCCTCTTGTTTGATGCTGTGCTGTGCCTCTAACTTGACCCAACAGTCTAGTGTTAATGAAAAAGAATGATTTGGGACAGAATTTCAGGTGCTATTTCTGTGACTGCTTCAAAATCAAAACAAAAAGAGACAGGAGAGGCCTCATTTGAAGTTTAACAAAATTCATTCTGGAGGGTCAAGCAATGGAAAAGTAAAGTTTGACTTTCAGATTTCAACAGTCAAACGTGTTCAAAACAACTATTAAGGTCTTTGATTTCAAGAAATATAACTTAAGCTGTGATGACAGAATACAAGGATGTTTGACTGTCTGCTGTCCAACTGTTAGATGGCTTTCTACGTTTTCTGTTCTGATATTTAACTCGCTAGACATTACAGACAACATAACTAACCCACAGTAGAGATACTGACATACTTGTTTACTGAAATAAAAACACCACCACAAAAACAAAGAATAAAACATAAAACCCAGTTCTTTTGAAGAACATGCTCGTTATTTGCCATGAAGAACGTGCTCGTTATTCGCCATGATTAGCGGTGCATTTAACAACAGTCTAATTAGTTTGCTTTGACTTCTCTTTTTGCTATTTTGATCAAGATGTAAAAATAATCTCATCTATCAAAACTACTGAGAAGATGCATGCTTATCCCCAGCTGGACAGTGTAATCCCTGTTTCCATTCTCACTGTGTAATGAACTTTTCACCTCCTTCGTAACATCTGACAGTAAGCGCAAGTCAGTATCACAGAAACATCTCAGAATGATCACTGGGAAAAAAGAATGGAAATTTCAGCATTTAAGTACATCAGAGCCACGATTAGTGTGCTTCTGCATAGAAAAGGTAGACAATATTACCCAAAGCACCGATTTTTTTGCTGATCTGGGCAGACAAGGGAAGGCATGGGAGACACAGAGCTCTCACTGGATCCTGCCACATCCCTGCCCAGCTCAAGACGTGGCCACCCACAGCAGAAGCCAACCCTCCCACCCTCTTACTGGGCTTGCAAACATCTGGGACTCATAGAGGGGACTTCCGAACACTGGGAAGTGATGAAGACTTCAGTGTTGACACTTAGCCTTTCAGGAAGAATTTGCAGAAGTTCAGTATGTAACCATTTTTCAAGCTTTGACATACATACTATAATACAGCATTTTACAATTCTGTACTAAATGTAGTATTGAAACTCTTCCCACACTATTTCCTCTCCCAAGCTACATTGAATACATAGTATTTTAAAATTAATAGGATTATCTGAAATCTCTAGGCCTCAGAACAACCATGATCTATTTAAAATCAGGCGAATTAAGACGGATCTGAGTAATTCAAAACAGCCCACCCTTACATGGATAACATGCAACAAATGGCAGTTATTCCAAGAAAATAAAAACAACCTATTACTAACTTCGTCCTTATGTCTTAGCCCTGAAACGCATTTAGGTGCTATCTCATTCCAGATGGTTAATGAAAGGTAGACAGGTTGTTACTGATGCGAAAACCCCCCAACCCTCTCACATTTATAGAAAAATTGTGACTGTAATGAACATTCTAAATACAAGATTCTCTCTCTCAAGCTGTAAAATTACTGACAAGGGCAGCACATCTAAAGATACATCCCAGAACACCACCACCAGAATTGATGGAAATGCACGGTCTGAGAGCAGAGTTCGCATATTTTAGAAGTCACAAAGCACCAACACCGAATGCTAGAATTACACAAGCTTAAACGCTTTCTGTTTTTTTTCCAACTTGCAAAAAATCCCCCAACAAATGTCTGTGAAGTGAACATAGCGCAAATGCATAATTCTTTGCAGTATCTGGCCTCTTCACGCAAACAAGTATCAAAACCCATGTGGATGTATCTTACAAGCTGTGAAGGTCACAACTGTTTTCCAAGAAAGCAAAACTGCAAACAATAGTTTTCAGGGTAATTGCAGAATCTAGCTATTTTCCCCATGCAGAGAAATTACTAAATGTGCAATACTTTAAACTCTGCATATACCAAATACTAAGTATGTTCATTTATGCTTTTGCAAGATCTAAGTAGACGCTCCTAGGATTTAACACCTTTCAAAGTTCTACTCACTCAATCATTTATGACTTTAAAAACAAGAAAACCCACAAAGTAGGATCACAAAAAAAGACATTATTTACATTTGCGATTCTACTTTCAAAGCAGTCCTCCTCCTCCCAACAGGCACTTTAAAAAGCATTCTTCAAAACCAAGCCTCTCAAATGTAATTAACTTCCAGTTATCGGATACTTCATCTCTGTGATTACAGATAAATGACAAAAAACATCCCTTTCTCAAAAAAAAAAATCCAAGAAACTCAATGACACCTGAGCTGGAAAAGAGTATACTTTCCATCCCCTTTTCCACCTCCATATTCATTTTAGGCAGAAATATTTCAGCCCAGAAAGTGAAAGCTTTTTCATAAAGTATTACTAGCGAACAGAGAATCACAGCTTCAAACGTACATTCCTTCCTGCTACCGCAGCAGAAGATTTCATAGTTCAAAATGTTTCAGTCTCCTTTATCTCAGGCTGCCTCCCCACACATGCCTTCAGTCGCTATCAAGAAGCTATTTCCACTTGAGACAACAGGCTGAAACAGCAGCAGGATCCAGCTAATCACATTTGGAGTTTCTGTACACGCTGAAAATCATTTTCTACATTGAAGAAGTTAATCTCAGCAATCATTAGCATGCACCACCTGCAAACTTCTTTCATTAAGTCATTCCCCCCAGAAAGAGCCATCCTTTTACACTTTATTGCAAGGTAAATTTTGCTAAAAGTAATCTCCAGAGTTATTCCTGAGCCAGCTACCGCAAAACAGCAGACTGGCAGGACACGTTCCAATCCTAATAAATTTGGGCAAAACTGTCAACATGCACTGACACAATTCCTCCTCTAAAACAACTACAGATAACTACATTCACATCCACAGGGTTCTGTTAAGAATAAGTAACTACCTGTAAAGCCACCTTCAAAATTAAAAACAGCCTACTGTTATACATAAATCCAGTAAAATATACAGATGTACCTAAATGTCTACAATTTTTTACTTATTAAAAAGGGAGATGGGGACTATCAGTAATATGATTTCTGTATTTAAAAAAGCTGATTTACCAGTACAGTAATGCCATGTGATCACTGCTCTACCAGGCACATAAATTATTTTAACGTATGTCCAATTTTCCTTTCATTCCCCACCTTCCTGAAAATAAGACTCTGAAGTCTAAATGCACATACTCAAAAGTAATCCTAACAATATTCTGTATTCTGGAAGATAAAAATACTGCAGGATCTTGCTGGCAAAAAGAACACGCCAATGAGAAAGGGGGGAGGGAAGGGAAGGAAACAGTGTTTGCTCACTCTATGGCGCAGTTTTGCAAGTTTTTGTTTTTTAAGAACTAGTTAATAATACAAAGGGAAAGAACTGGTGGCCTCCAGTGTGAACATTAGTATATATTTTTTAAATTGCAAAAGAGCGTCATATAAAGTAAGAAACACCACTTACCTGTCCCACCCCCACTCTCAAAACTTGGCGAACTCCATGTTTCAGCAAGGTTTCTTGGTGGCTATGACATCTCAAGACTAGAACAGGCTGGACCCCAAGCAGTAAGAGCATATTAGGAGGGGCTGAAATTGGAAAAAAATGTTATATACCTCTTTCGTATCTTACGTACAGCGAATCATAAAACCTGTAACTGAGCAGGTTTCCACAGTAGTTAATTCTGTAGACTGGAAATACTGGTATTATGGGTTTACTATCCATCATGACCAACAGTATTTGGTTTAGTAAGATCTTGACGTAGTTACTTAAAATGACAGATCTTAGACAATTAAATCACAAATAAACTAACCTTCATATCTCAGAAAAGCCCATCAGTGTAAGCATTTTTTTAAAGATTATGGGAAAGCTAACCTTAATGACGAAGGAGGAAGGAATACAGTTCATAACCTTAAAGTGCCAAAGGTGACCCATTCTCTATTTTTGGTTTTACCACAGAATGGGCAAACGTTATTTACCTATCAAAGAAAACAAAATAATAGAAGATGGTATCTTCCATGACTACAGAATTTGTATCTTTTTATTAAAAAAAAAAAAAAAAGTCCAAAATCTCTCCTAAAAATGCCAGAATTCTTCAGAAACAGCGTATTCACAGAACTCAGAATCACAGAATTCACTAGTTATAATTGAAAAACTGCCCTTAAATGTCAATGACCTTTAATGACCTTAAATGCCCTATCTTGACACCAAACACCTTAAATATGACAAGTGATAACTTTGAGTAGGGCACAATTTGCAGAGAGTCTTGTACAAATTTCTAGTCACTTTCTATAAAGGTATGGCTGAGCCAATCTGAGATGTGGGTATTGCAAAGTGCCACTTCAGTTAATAGAGCCTGACATGAAAAGGGCTCTTTAGAGCTCATCTCTTTTTCATGGTGGAGTTAACAGTTTTTCTTCTCCTTTCCTTCCCAGCCAGTGAAAGAGGATGGAACAGAATACAAAACAACTCAGTTGTACACGCAGTAATTGCAGTATGTCACAAAACAGCAGCTGCTCAGGGAGTTTACTTTTAATCTGAGAAGTAAAATTCCTAAAAAGACAGCTCTTTTGTCACATCCTCAACGGTCCAGCAGAGACAACCTAAAGTCAACAGCAGAAGCATTAACAACCTGTACTATGCGCCAACTAAGTTGAGACTCATTCGTGGCTCCCAATAAACTACCGTGAAGCATCCCAGAAACTCTCCAATTAATAACTACTTACAAGAGGAACAGCTTCTTAAATACACACGCAAGGTTAGTTAGCACCAGGATCTCCTAAGATCTACAATAGTGAATGCCAGGAATTCCAATTACAACTTTATATCTTTCACAAAATAACACACACCCTCCCACCAAAGTATCGTGATACACCCAGCTACAGAAATGCACGTTACACCAGACACTAACGGAAGAACGACCTTAAGAATTAGTTATAGAAGTGAAAGCAATAAAAGCAGTTTTTTAATTTTGTTCTCAGAACATTATTTATTCTGCTTAAGGAAATGAGAAATAACAGTATCATACATTTTAAACATGAACTGAGGGAACGGGTGGTGGAGAAAGGAAAGGGGTGAATGAAACTTCAGGGGGCAGAGATTACAGAGAAGTGCAACCTGACATATTGCTCTATAAGAGAACAAATAAATGACAGATAAATAAAATAAATGGCAGTTTAAACCTTGGTTTAGAGCTACGCTGGGAGAACTTCAATCAATCAATCAAGCAAGCCTTTTAATCTCTTAGAAATGCGACTGGCATACAATTTTGACAGCCTCTTTTAATTCCCTCAAAACCAAGAACTGATCATCAATGTCAAATAATTTCCAACAGTTTCTTATTTATAAACTTATTTTAAAACTCAGGGAGTTCCCCCTCAATGCTATAGAGCCATACTGTGAAAGGACTGGGAAATGCAATATCTCACAGGCTGTATCTTCTTCCTTACACGCTACCGCTCTTGGCTCCTCTAAGCTGTAGAAAGCACTACAACAATTTGAAATATTTATATAACTTTCAAAGTTACGCAATGCTAATTCTTCTGGCTCCACTGCACAGGGAGTATACCTTATTCTCAACCATAGACAAAAGCAACAAAAGTGAAGATAGGGTTCGGAAACCTGCTGTCACAGAACAATTCAAGATCAGATCTGAGCCTCTATTTCAACTGTATATCGCAACTAACAAGTTTCACAACAACACTAAACCTCGATATTGGAACCCAAGCTCACCCTACATCTATTAACCTAACCCAGGCTGTAAGACGCAGCAAAAAGGAAACTAATCAACCACAAGTCATCGCTCCAGTTACTTCAGGATTTCTGGCAAACACACCCTTAATGATTTTGCAGGATCAGGTTCCCTTTTTCCTTGCCCAGTTTCCTTTCCAAAGCTCAAGATCCCTTTCAGAATCATCCACCGACACCAAGACTCCTTAATATTTCTTCCCCTCCTCCTCCTCAAGCCAAAATGTAACATCCTCAGGACTTTGCTTTTAGCAACCCTTGCAAAGATATTTCAGAGACCTACTGGACACTCAAGTCGAGACACCTTCACTGAACCTTTTTCGGCACTCTCTCAGTCAGGCTTGTAAGCTTTCTCAAACTGGCCACTCCAAACTGATTAAGGCCTTCTGACTGCTTCAGATACACATTTCTGACTTTGTTTATCAAGGACACGCATACAGACATGAAGAGTTTGGGCCTATGCTGGGGTCTAGTATTACTGGAGATGCCCCAGGTGCTCCACCAGGCTCCAGCGGCTGTTCCAGTAAGTGACGGTCTGTCCACAGGGCACACACCTCAGCTGCCAGACCTGAGTGACATCTTGCACATCTGGGTGCTTATCAAATACACCATGTGGTTAAAGCTCCAAGATGGTGGATTAAATAGTATCAGTATTCTGATCAACTGAGTGTGGTGGATGAAAAGTCGGGAGGCGTAGTTTTGACAATGACTTGCCGTATGAGCTTGCAAAAGGAATTTTCACTCTACCTTGCTGTATTTTCCATGAAATTAAACAGGGTACACTGAAGATAAATACGATTAAGGTAACCAGTAGCATCTAGCACTCTGTCCATTTTTCCAGATCAGACGGCCCCTACGACCGCGGCTATTCATTTATTAAATGTCAGGAAAATTAAGATAATGCTAATTAACTTCTCCAAACCAAAATACACGTGCTGTAACACTTTGCTGATTTAGCTGAAAGGTCTAGGCAGCTCCCATCACAGAGGTGTGCCATCTATTTCTACACAGTTCAGGAAGTTCATGGGTTGGCACATAATACTTAAGACATGTAGGTAAGATATCTAAAGCATCACATAATCTCTTCACATTTGCAGTAAGACATACGTCATGCAAAACTGGTAATTCCAAGCAGTATTATTTAGGGACTTGTAAAACAAAGTAAGAAAACGTTCCAGCACCTAGGGCAACGTTATGTTCTGAACCTGTAGTTTCCAAACAACTAACTTAATTTACTTCAAAATTAGAAACACTTATATCCTGGTATGAAATTGTATTTGTGAAATTTCGGTGAAGTAATCTGATTTTTTTTTTTGTCATGGTAACATGACAAAAATTACCCTTAACTGTAGTGCCTAAAAAGTCCCAAAACACAGAAAAAAAAACCCAAACCCTTAACAAAATCAACCCTTCAAAATGCAAACAGCACTATTCATTCCAAACAACCTCATTCAGGATTCTACATACGTTTCCTCCATTTAAATCAGTTACAGCGAATCTAGACCAAAATCCGAAATTTAAGAACAAATCCGCTCAGGACTCAAATCCATGCCTTTTATGTCATACTTCAAAACGACTTTCAGAATCACAGAAGTGAAGGTTCCACCGAAGCACCTCAATCTTTCCAAGAAAAATTATCCAACTTTCTCTGCCCAAGCGCAAACAGACTGTGAAATTCTGAAACTTACCTGTAACATACCAACTATTTCGACTTTATTAAAAAAGATGAAAGAATGAAGTGTTGATAGCATATTTTCCTCAAAAACTGAGGGAGTGGGTAGGACCATATCTTGAATATACTGTACTCTGTATGTCTGATGTATTTTTTGCTTCAGCTCAGGATCAGATATAGGAATCACCTCTTTAAATTTTGCTGTTTTAGTCAGAAATTCCCTGTGTTTCCGTGACTGTGATAAAGACGGATCATATTCTAGGCATCCAATTACGTCCATTATACATTCCTCGGAAAACATGACTTCAAAAAGTGCAGTTCTGTTCAAAAGGAAAATTCCCTTGATAATTTCATATAAGTGGTGTAGTCCTTCAATGTTCTCCAAGTCTTCGCACACATGAAAAATTTCCAAGAGCTTCTTAATATAGCCCTCGTTTTCCAGTGCTAGTGCGAGTTTTTCACGACGTAACGGTGAAGGCAGTGAAGATGCCACAAGTTCTGCAATTTCTTCTAGTCGACTTAATTCACAAGATGGCAATTCTAGACCTGGTGATGACATATCATCAAAACGTTCTTCCTCAGATTCATCGACAAGGTCCTGAGTAATATCGACAGAAGGGTCTTTGCCTTGAACCTACGAAATAAGATGTGTTCAAAAAAGTGGAGTTTAATGTTTACTGCTACTTGAATGCTTTTTTAAAAACACCATTCGAAATGCCCCACACTTTTTCTTTGCATGGTGAAAATAGAAGGGCAGATGAAGTTTGACATTGAGTACAGCTGGTTTGCAAAATAAGAGACAATGAAAAGACTTCTTCAAACAAGAAATTTACAAAATTATTTCTACATTAGATATTTAGATACATTTTCTGACTACTTCAAATAAAAAAGGAAATTCACAATTACTAGTATGGAGAACAACTTTTTAATAGACTACTGAGCTAAGCTATTTGTTTCCAGTCTTTATTCTCTGCAGACAGATTTGCAAATGCAAGCCAGTATTATGTTATTGCAGTGATAGCTTTAAACATTTATCTATAGGCTATTTAACTGCTCTTGATGCTTTTCAAAGCTTCTGCTACCTCAAACAGAGGAGAGAGGCCAGTCTTGTTAATTTAATTGTTGTCTTCAGTTCTGGAAAGCTGCAAGTCAAAATCTGTTACTGTGCACTTTCTAAATACTCAACAGAGCCACAGAATCCCCTCTTAAGAACAGAAACCCCCAAACAAACGTTAACAAGAGAGTAGTGGCAACCTGGACCTGTCAGAAAAACAATGCACAGCACTGGCAAATCTCTCTAGAGATACAAACAAGGAAACTGCGGAAAGTATGAATTAGTGAAAAAAACAGAGACAGATGCTTGAGCACCAGAGTGTTTCAGCTTTAATGACATCTTAATCGTAGTATCTGCCTGGAGTCTGATGTGTCAAATCCAGAAAGGCACTGCCGTGTAGAACGGTATAAGGTACTGTTGCTTTTAATCTGGAAAATCAGCAAAAAAAATCTGGGAGAAATAATTTGTCATGGATAACAGCAAGCATATACTTGCTGTATAAAATTCAGAATGCTGCGAAAACCCACATACTGTTCTGCTTCTATATCAGCGACCACTTCCAGTGTAAGTGGTATCAAAGTTTTCCTTTTAGAAGAAGCTTTAACGACTGAGGAAGCTTAAGATCTTTCAAGTACACTAGACACAAATACAATAGCATGGCCTCAAAACAGGAAGTAAAGACACTGGTTTCTGACAAAAATACTAGATCTTTACATGAGGCTGAGGAAACTGGGCTTCTTATCTGGGTGTTTCCCAAGAACACAATTTCCCCTTTCCCCCATTTTGTTTCTGTCCCCAACTTTTGGTCCTTTGATTGCCAAAGTTCCTGGAAATGTTTCTGTACTTATTTACATAAGTGGTAAACTGTTGAAAAGACTCATTGCTAAAAAATAGGAATGATCTCTACACACGCCATTATGAAACCAGATTTCTTTTGCTTTATTTCTGAAATCAGTGAGAACAAACTCCAAAAGACAGACTGGAGAGAGCTAGATGCTTGTTAAGAGCAGAAAGAGAGAGCGTACAGAGAGAGAATTAGGCAACTTTAGAGAGATCCCACCTAATATAACACAGAAACTAAGAAATTGTTGTAATGCTTGGAATGGAAGAGAAAACCTGAACAAGAACTGACAAACTGAACTAACATCAGTGAATATATGGACTAAACTCTTTCAGGTATCGGACAATAGTTAATACCTGACCAAATGTTATCCAGAAACAATACTGATACAGTGACATATAGTCACCTGGTTGTACTGGCAGAACATAAAAGAGTTAATTAGCACATATTAAAATAGATACATGTTCATATAAATAGTTTGATTTCTTTAAACTGTAAGAATTATAGCTTTAAGGTGATAACATAGGGATAGACATATCTCCTACTTCAACTATCAGATAAACCTTTCATACCCTGACAGTCAACAGAGGGATAATGTCACATTTACATGGAAAAAAGTTCTGTTGAGAAATTCAACATTCCCCTCACCTGAAACACAAGAATGATAAGAGAAAGAGGAGAATGAGAAATGTAGAAAGAGAAATGTGAATAAGATACAGTTAAATCCAGGAGGAAGACATTATAAAATTCACTAAGAGCTCACGTACATTCTTCTCTCTACAATAAAAATTTGGACAGGTAACCTTTTCCTTTCTGGCCAACTTGGAAAAAGTTTTTTATGAAATTAATTGTTATGAAACTTTTTAAGCGCCCATTTTGAGCTGAATTTCCTTGGGCAATAATAGAGCTAAAAAGTTATGTAAAGCAAGAAGACCTGAAAACGCTCAAAAAAAAATACCCCAAGCATAGTTTAAGTTCACATCAAACTTCTGGAAGAAGGAGAGTTTCCAAACTCAAAAATGCAAAATTTGGGGAAAGTGGCTAAGACCATAGTTTTTACTTTCTACCGACTGTGTTCAGATTCACCTCTTAGAACAGTCTTTACATTTATCAAACTTACCTGACATATTTTTTCCCATATTTCATCACATCCTGCTTTTTCTTGAAAGCTAAGTGCCAAATCATAATTTTCAGCTTCAGACCACACAATCAAGGTATCCTTTAAAGAGAGGAAGAGTATTTTCAGGCAATGTACTTCAGATTTTACAAACCTGAATAGTTTTTAAAGAGTAAAATTTTAAAATAAAACCAGCTTGACACCTAATTATGACAAGAGAGTATTACAACATAAATGTAGTCATCATACTTTGTAAGATTTTTATACATTCTGAGATTCTTAGGATTAAAAACATTTCTGCATAAATCAGAATAACGAAGTTCCAGAAAGAGACTAAAAGGTTTAGTTCTTAATTCACATGACCACAAATATTATAAATCTCAAAAAGATTGATCAAGAATATCTACTTCTACCTCAATGCATCCTCTGATAAAATATGGTAACAAATGCAACAGGTTTTGGTTTTGTTTGGGTTTTTTTTAAAATCTGTTTCAGTTGGACCACACAAAACTGCAGATATTTTGTAGGATCGAAGTCACAATCATTTTTTTCATTTTTTTATAGGCCCCAGAAGACACTGTGCTAATGCACAGAAGAGCTGCCCCAAGAAACCTACAAACTTTAAACAAGAGCAGAATCTTGAATATGCACGCAGCTAGCCGCCTAAAAGCATACATACCTATTACACTGAACCACACACACACTTTTCACTCATTCCAAACTACAATTGGAAAAGGATGTTTTGCCCTAGATTTCCAGAAGTTAGTTGAAACCATGCTTAGCTATGTTTACTACCCAGACACTTAAGCTCTCATCTACTTACTAGAATAGTTCAAGAGTTTATCAGAGCCCTCATATTGCACGCAAAAACAATATACGGAAGTGAAAGCTGATGCTGCAAACAGTAATATCACACACTGATAAGGTATTTGATGCAGTAGTTTGCAGACAGTCTGCTAAAGAACTGTGAGAATAAAAAAAAAAAAACCCAAACAAAAAGAGAAGAAAATATAATCTGCATTATTTACACATTAATCACGTGTTATTTTAAGTCTTTTGTCTTCCTATAACAGCTAGCTGAAATACAGCCACATTAAATATATACGGCCCCATGGAACTGCATTATTTCAGTTAAGTGCTAAAACATGCATTCACTTGCAAAACAAGAGACATGAGAATTTTTCTACTTGTATTTCAAGGAGAACCATAAAATAGAGTATTTTTTCTTCCTTAAATATAGACTTGCTTACAGTGATTACTCCTAAAGGAATTCATTTTAAATATTTGCAAAAACACTGCAAGTTGCCAGACATTTATAAAGTTTAGGACAGTTTATGAATTAGGCTTAATTTATTTCAAATATTAAAGTGAACACTGAGGATAAAGAGAAATACTACATTTAGATTTTGATATGCCCTCACTAGAAAACTCCTTAAACTAAACTATAATCTAAATAGCACGATCGGTTAGCTCCATTAGATTTCAGTCAAACAATACAATATAATCAATTTGCCATTACCAGAGCAGCTATACTGCTTCAGAGGCACTTATGGCTTTACCTTGCAAATGGCAAATAGTTTACCTTTTCCTTTTCCAAAGGGTTGAGGAAGAGGTGGTACACAGAAGAAAGGGATTTAGGAAGACCACCTCCAAAATACAAAAGGAAGAAAAAAGTCACAATTAATAGTTTATTCTCTACAAGACAGGTCATGGTGCAAATACTCTGGTAATAACAGATTGACAGCACCTAGTACTGCTGACTCCTGTAGGCTAAGAAAAATAACAGTTTACCAAAATTTTGAAAGGGAAGGTCCAAAAGAGAAAAAAATAGTATTTTTTTAACCATCTTTTACAAACAGTATGTACCTTACTGCAGTATTCATTGTGTGTATCAAGTTCAAAACTTAATACACTAACCTCTGCAATTAGTATTTATATTGCAGTAATTTTCAAGGCCACTGACTCATCAGCTTCCCACTAAGTAGCGCTTATTTCATTTAAAAAAACCCAAATCCTAACACCAAACCTTATGTAGACCCTAGCAGGACTTGCAACATTCCCACCTAATTACATTTCCATTTAAGTGAAAGTGGTTAGATTTCTAAGCAAGCCATTTCCAAAAGATCAAAACATATTTTCTTCTCGATAAAGAACATGACTAACAAATAGAGAAATGACTAAAAGAACATAAATAAGGACAGTGTTATTTACATTAACTGGGGTAAGTGGAACAAACAAAAGCCCTAAGTCTCTGAATAAAATCCAGCACTAGACCAAGACAGGTCGGTCTGTCTTTTTCATCTGGGGAGAGGAGGGATGGAAGGAGGAATCACAGAATGGTTTGGGTTGGAAGGGACCTTAAAGATCATGTAGTTCCAACCCATAGGCAAGAGAAAAATGAATGGGAAGACACAAAGGTAAAGCTGCTTTTGAAAACTACAGTTACAGATGTACAGAAGTGTATTTGGCAATAGCACAGTAATTGTTCTTGTTAAACAAGATCATCTACTATCGTACATGGAAGTTCAAACTCTACACATTTTGATTTTTTTTTTAATTGTTTCTTCTTTGGAAAGCAAAACAAAAAACTGCTGAAAAATTATTTAAGCAGCAGAACAATAATCTTCAAGTTTGGTTTATTAGTATGAGAAAAGTATTTTCCAATTGCCAATATTAACAATCTCAAATGATTATTTATCTGTTGTCTTATCACACAAGGATTTCATACTATAGATTAATATCAGTGCCTCAGCAGAAACCTATTAATTGCTACTCTCTGGATCTTTACTAAGAGAGTATTTGTTTGTACATCCTTTCTTGCCTCAGAGGGCTTTTAAAAAGAGAACATGAAACAAAGTGAGAAAAGCACTTTACTCTGCTGCACAATACACAGTTCAGTCAAAGTTTAAATTCACTGTTAAATACAGTCAGTTATTAATGTAATTTCATTTTCTTAATCCTACAAAGTTTATAATCGTCAAAAAAAGCAGTACAAGACTTAATACATGTAGGGAGAAGTGACTGAAGGAAATTCTAGATGTACTTAAAAAAAAACATGAATAGAGGTTTACTTTCTGCTTGATTGATTTAAAGGCCCCCTTCTATGCGTTTGATCTGAAATCTCCTCAGTGTAATTGGAATCCACTAAATACTCTGGATCTCTCAGCTATGGAACAGGACTATCTGTTGCCTCCAAATGCCAAACATTACTTTTGTAACTCCAAAAAGCAATTCAAATTTCTTAAGACTGCCTCCACCGTTCCAAGAGAAAACAGGAGTGTGAGTAAAAATGCTTAGTAATAGTAGCTACTGGTTAGAGAGGTAAGGAGATGAGGTTTGCACGTTACCCCTCTACGCACATAAAATCTTCAATCTTGTATGATTCATAAAAGCAGTTCTGGCTCAGTTTGATCAAAAACATATCCTTTTTTTGCATTACATACAAAATGTTAGCCTCCAGACAAGGAACGGGATGGGATGACTAAAACAAACATCTAAAATTTGCTCTTGCCTAGCTTGTCATTAAACACTGTTAAAATGGGAAAGTGCAGCATTAAATCACAGCTACACTGTGTGAACTGAGTCAGAAATGTGGACAAACGTTTTATTATTGAAGGCTTTTATACTGAGTGCTCTGTAAGAATCCCAGCATTCCAGCTCCTCGCATTATGCAAGATGCATGAGTTCTTGGCAAGATCTTTTTTAAATAGGATGATAATCAGGAAATTGCTTATGTAGAGTTTGCAATCGTATTCAGAGTTTGAAAATCATTTGCTGCTTCGGAAAAAACCCACATTGCTAATAGTGCCAGTTGGATGTGTCATCACCACCTTAGCCCGTACAAAATCTGCTGCCTCCCTAAGACCATTTATATAAATTTGTCTTCTTTCATATTATTTTTCATTATGACGGCTCCGATATGGTCACGAATTTCTCATTTTAATCCTGAGCGTGGCCTCTTTTTAGAAGATCTATGCATTTAACATTCCCATAGAGGTATTTATAATTTCTACCAATGGAGGTTAACTTTTTGCACGCTTATCATTATAAAGATACAGCCTGAGGCAAAATTTCTTCAGAATATAGTCAGGCATTTCTCCACTGCTTGTCTCACTGTTGGCTGCATCATGCTCATGTGGAGCAATTTCTTGCTAGAGGTTTTCAAGGAAACACTACTGGGTGCTACAGCTTTATTTGAGACTTCATTCCTAAGAAGCTAACCTTCAAAAATACTACTGCAATAGTTTAAACCAGCAAGCAGTGGCAATTTTACCTACATGGACAGGGCTTAGTATCTACCGTATGATTTCTCCTCACTTTTTGAAATGATTTCCAAATGGCTTATTTTCCTTCACAGAAAGGTTGTTGAATACACACTATCAGTCTCAAGCTTTCGTTGTAACACTCACCAGAAGTCACGCTTTTATTAGACATTAAATTAGTTTTATTTAACTATTAGCAAGCTGATTAGCAGGTGTGTTGTACAGTATTCAATCCCCAAAGCAAATCCTGGGATTTCATGAAGAGGAGTCTCAGAGCAACTAGTACTTAGGATTTGATTCTGATGTAAAATTGATTTAAGATTTCTTTTGTAATGTGATAAAATTAAAAAAAAACTGTTATTGTTTGACAATGCCCTCCCACTGGTGTTCACGTCCAGGAAGAATACTAGTCTTCTCTGCAGCTCCAAAATGTTCTCTCGGCATTCCTATGAGATTTAGGCTATTCCCAAGAAGTTGTGATCCCCTAAATTAGATGGGTCTTTCATAAATTCTTGCATTCTGTCTTAAAAGCAAACTAATCCCTTCCTACTAGCCCTCAAACAATGTAAGCCTAGGGGGCTTTCATGGCCCCCACTGGAAGTTCAAGAGAGGAAGGTTGTTTCTCGCCCGCTCGGGCTGCCTGGCTGCTCATCTTCCTTACCTAAGCCCTTACATTGTTTACAGTTACAGACAGTTCCTTGGACATACCAAGCCACCTTTCAGCATCTTACTAGCTAATTATTTACAATCAAAAGTACAGTTTCATAGGCAGCTTTCTGCTTATGAAATAAACTACTGGCATGACCCAGGTTGTTAAAGTTAAATATATATAGTTATTGCGGTAGGTTGCAGAGGAATCTTCAGGCTAAAAAACCCCACCCCAGTAACATAATAGAAAGTTTCAATTCTGCATTAGTTTTTGTGCATTTGTTCACCTAGAACCTGGATATCTGGATGTGCTAACAAGTTATCCCAAAAACTGGAATAACATACCAAAAGCACACCCAGTCTTTTGGCAGAATGTATCCTGTTAACTTCTAGGAAAGCTCAACAATCATAGATGACTTTCCAGTTAGCCATTTCATAGCTGCATTCCCATGAATCACACAGAATAAAATCAGTTTATTAGATCTACAACAGAACCTCGACTCACTGGCGTAGCGACCATACCCAGAAATAGCAGGAAAATTAGATTTCACAGGAAAACACATGTGAGGATAAAGGAACATGTGATCATTTAAAACAGATGAACCAACCCACCCTAAAACCATCAGCGGCCACTCCCCTTGTTTCTCCCCTCAGCCCACAAAACCACACGCTTTTCCTTACTATCTTAGCTACAATTTTTTTTCAAATTTTATTGAAATAGTTTTCACTGTTGGCTCGCTTGTCCTGACAGCAAGGGCAGGAAGTTTATCTTCTCTGAGCATTCTGCCAGTGGCTTTTTGGATCTTTTTAAAATTTATTTTTATAAGTCAGCTCTCCATCATTCAAGGATAGTCACCTTCAAGCTACATAGTTATTAGATGGCACTCTGGATGAATTTAAGCTTTGTATTCTTGTGAGGAACTGAAAAAGGGAACGCAAAAGCAGAGAACGTGAGACGCTGAAGTTTCTAGCGCAGAGGCATTAGACTTTGTAGCCAGAAGCTGTAAGCAACTCAAGTCTTCCTTGTTTCAGGCACAAAAAGGGATGCAATACATACTCCATCACTGGCTTACAGGATGTACACAGATGTATCTAAAATAAAGTTGAGGATGTAAGTCTTTACTGTTCTATTGGCTGAAGCATTGCCAAAGTATATTGAAAGCATATTGAAAAGTGTATATCCCAGTCCACACCTGTATCAGCTTTCTCCCTAGATAAAGGCTATGTATATAGAATTTATTTCTCCTTTAAGGTTGCATAGGAAGAGGCGTGTTGTCCTAAAATACTAGTGCAATTATTCATTTTCTGAATAAGGATCACTTGTTTAAGAACAGCACCTCTGTCACTAGCATTCTGGAATTGTGTCATTTTAATGCCTTCTAAAAAAAAAAAAACCAACACAAAAAAAGAGCATGGATTAAAGTGTGTAAACTGACTTCACCAAGACATTACAATTAAAATATCTTCTACCTTTACTAGTATATTAAGAAAACAATCAACAATAAAAGCAGAAACCTAGATATTCTATGTGTGGTCCAGCTGTGTGCTACTTACCCATAATTAAATCCAGTATATTCCATTGCAAAGTTACAGGACCATTACTGTAACATTTTAAAAAAAGAACACCAATAAAACTTAACATATAGCCCTAAACAATAATACAAGTCAGGAGGCTGAGTGGTTGAACTGATGCACATTTTGCTTTTCAGAAGAAATCTTCTGCCTACCAATAGTACCTTAACATAAAAAAATATTAGTCCCTTTTTGGAGCCACAGGACGTTTTTCTTAAGTTGTTTCCTTTCTAGTTTATTTTCCTCATATGGATTCCTTCCTTCTAGTTCTAATATAAGTAAGGATAAGTTTGTCAGGAAGTACACAGCTCAGAGCATTTAACTGCCAGTGGTAGCAATTCTATGCAACACAATCAGATACACAGACGTATCTTTCTTTTTGAATGCACAGCAGAAAATGACTCTTTATTGTGACAGAAAGACTAATCTAATTTATCTGACTAGTGAAAAGATAGTTAAAAGACTGCCTATGCGTTTTGTGCTTTATGGAATTATTTCAAAGCACTAGATGGTCTGAAAAGATCGGGGACTAGACTGTGCAAACTGAAGTATCTCAGGATTGTGTTGATGCATGTGAAAAATGAGTCCCCGGGCAGGTCTCAAGATCCGCCAAGTATTCTTCCTCTCCAAAGGGAAAAGCAGACAGTTGTATCTACCACCAATTAGATCAACATTTATGTGCATGCACAGTCCACAATAAAGGGCAGTCATTGCTTTCAATCCTAAACCCCAAGAAATCGAAAGCAGACAATTTCACAGAATTTTACTTGAAGCTCAGGTTCACAGGGTATGGCTTTTGCTCTGTTTTGGGTTTTGGTTTGTTTTTTGGGTTGTTTGAGGTTTTTTTTGCTTTCCATGGATGTTTTACACACCAAAAGAATACAGGCAGCAAGGCAAACTTACAGTCAGGTCATCACACTTATTTTGACAAATAATGATCTCAGCTGTGACTGTTACCATTAAAATACACATATGTATACTCTGACATTGCATCATTTGTGATATCAACAATTTCACACTGGCACTAACAATGCAGCACAGGTAGAAGGTTCTTTCACCAGTGGAAGAACTTCAATATTTATCACAAAGGTATCTGGGCTTGTTGAAGCATCCAAAGCAACCGATTCCCCAAGAGCGTCTCTCTCATGCATCTCTCCTTCCTTCCAACACAAATTACATTAGTTGGTCCAATAAAAGATTGTTTCTTCTTACAAGCCTCATGTCAGCCTAGACAAAAGTCAGAACTCATCCACTTATTCCACAGTGCCCACACGCCACATGCTAATTCTGTCACAGTGAAAACAGATGCACTGCAATCTACCCCTTCAAAATGGAATGGAGGTTCACCCTCACAACAAAATATGGAGATAAAAGGCTGATAAGACCATAACGCTGGAAAGTTACTTTGAAGTTTTAAGTCTTAGGTTTCTAGGAGATTTTTCTTGAAATTTTATGAGTGCAACTGACAACTGCAGGCAAGCTCAAAAGTAAGTCCTCTTAAGTTAAGGCTGCAATTTCACCAGTAGCTGAGGTGGCCTAAGTGGCATTCTGCAGCTAAAAAGGAAAGATTTTACTCACTCTTCCATCCCACAGTTCCACAAATGGATCTTGTGAGGTGGTTTGAAACTTTTACTGATGTAGAGAGTTGCTAGTTTTTGAAGAGGGATTTGGAGTACCAAGTTGATTTTCTTTTGGTTTAGTGAGTTTAGGCAGTTCAGAGTTCTACAAGCAGAGCTGGAAAGAAGCACCTCTTCCTTTCAGCTGCGAAGCTCCAAGCTTCGCTCATATGGAATCGGGTTTAAACTCAGAACTTGCCTGTTACTAAGGGAAAAGGTAAGTAAGCCTCACCTGAAAGACAATGTGCTACAAAGTAGGATTAATACACACACCAAGAAAAATTTGGTATTTCTAAGGCTCAGAGTAGAACCCTACGTTTAATCGATATTAGAGATTGCTTTACTTAAATAGTATGAACAATCCAACTGCAAATACAAATTTCTGTCCTTGTAGCACTTGAAAGCTTTAAGAATGGCACTTTTCCTTCGGCAGCACAGAAGACACACAGTGCTGTTCTAACAGGTCAGATTCATGTTTAATATTTTTATTTCTCTAACCAGTATTGGATTTGTGCAGTGCTTGATTACAATACATGTGTGACCCAGAGCAGCAGTGAGCACAGATATGAAATGCTGTTGCACTGACAGGCACGTGTGGTGCTTTGCACTGATCTTACAATTTTATGCCTACTTTAAGTAGGCTTTATGTTTGATCTGGCACAAAGCCTGTTGATACAAAGCTCACCCCTCAATGCTCTTTGAACAGATTTGAATCAGCAAAGCAAGTTTACACTAGATCAGCACTTTATGCCATAGAGCTGTGAAATATTCAATGTCATTTTAGGAGTCCTAAAGCTCAAGTTACTGTATCATAGAACCATGACCTCAAGCTAGTTGGGATTACAACTAAGAGTTAGTTTGCTTAGTATTTTTCCTGGTCTTGTCCTTTCTTACTCCCTGCAATTGATTCTCCACCCTATGTTGGCCTTGCCAGTTGTTCAGTAGGGACTATTTTCAAGGAAGGGTATTTTTAACCCAGACTAGTTCTCCCCATTCGGTTCAACACACAATCCTACGAACAGCTGAAGCCACACAACCACTAGGACTGCCTGTGAGCAAAGCTACAGTATGTCTATGCTTATAATAAACTATTAAAAGCTGAGACTGAAGAGTGGTTTAGTACATTAACTGTACCTGACAGGATTTTAGCAAGTCCGAGCTGACCAGACAGGCAATGAAATGCAATCTGTCTCAGCATTTCTAAACCTCTGAGGGCAATTCTCAGTACCCATGAAAACATTGCAAACAAAGTGCAATATCTACAGTTCTCTTCTCACCCATCTCAGCAGCATTCTTTAGGGTCTCACAATCTATGGCTTAAATAATTGAAGGAAGGTGCAAACTACAGGTGAAAAGCTGCTTTTATTTATATAGAATGCTTTGAAGCAGTAGTAACCCATACCCATCTTCCAAGTAAAAGCCAAACAAAAGGTAAACATGTAAATAGCTTTAAAGCCTTCTAGTCTTCTCTTAAATAAAATACACTGAAAGTTGTAGTATCTGAAATATAAAAAAGAAAAAGGCCAGATGATATTAAGTTTCAGATACTATTATCCTCAGGAACCTCAGCTACTTTGTGATTTTCACAA
Organism: Dromas ardeola; assembly: GCA_013398915.1. Classification (NCBI taxonomy): domain Eukaryota; kingdom Metazoa; phylum Chordata; class Aves; order Charadriiformes; family Dromadidae; genus Dromas; species Dromas ardeola. The sequence continues at coordinate 722,076 of VYZM01005379.1, forward strand.
CTATGCTTGGCTGTCTCTCCCAAAGCATTTTTTGGTGTAAAACAAGAGTGCAAGTTATCTATATAACTACACAAAAAACAGAGAGAAGTAACACATATGTATCATGAAATGCACAAAAATGCTGAGAACCACTTTGCCTTTTATTTTTGGTACAAGAACATAAAATATAATTTGCAGTAGAGGCAAAAAAACTTACTGTATTGCTGAAGTTAACGTGCCTTTAAATGTGAGGGGAAAAAAAGGTATATTTACCTGTTGCTTCTGGTACGCAGTGTTTGGGTTGATTTTGGACTCCAAAAGAAGAGAGCCTAGGAAAAAAAAAGTTCCACTTATTTCCACGTGTACTAGAATTTCAATCTCAACATGAATTTTCTGATCACACTTTCCTCAAGTAGATATTAACACTTTTCCTCCCAACAATAATCCTGTTAAACCCATATTCGGCAGCTTTATATTTAATTTTTCCCTCAAAGATATTGTTCACATAGTACAGAACATTCAAGAGTGTTTTGAGGACTGGATTTTTAACCTCTTTCTTATTCCGAGTAATGACTTCTCCATCAAACATTTTTAGAGATGACAAAGTCTGCAAAAGATCAGCACACAAAAAGCATCACAACTGCATTCCATAGATCACCTACAATTGTTCTTGTACAAAAATTGCTAATCGTAGGGTATTTGTTCTTAAAGTTTAGCTAAAACACTTACATTATTTTGCTGGAAAGCATATCTGGAAACTAGTGCTTAGAGTGGCAACCATTTTGACTGCTAATACCAAAAAACTTCAGACTTGATGAACTTAGGAAGATTAGTTTCACAGCAGCTTATGCTGATTTAAGACATAGAACAGCAACTCCATTCTCACGTCTGCGTTTTCTTGCCCTTCCTTTTGCATAAGCATTAGTGTTAATACACGTCACATTTAAATGTTCAGAGGGTTGATCTAGGTGAGAACACCCTTAAAAGTGCTTTTATTTTTGGTCCAATCAATTCTCTCATCCACCTTTGCTGCTCAGCCGCACAAATGACAGTGCATAAGGGACTCTTTACAGCCATGACTTAAATTTACCTATCTGCAGACCTTCACTCAACACACATGAAGTGATGCGTACATTGATAAATTAACTTGCGTAGTCACCCTTGTAATTAAAACACAAGGCTGCAAAGCACCCCTTTAAAGAGGCACTTCTCCATTCATTTACCTGCTTAAATTTGTTCTTTAAGAAAAGTCCTAACTTTCTTTAAGAAAGTCTCAATTTCCCAGTTTCATAGCTATAGTCCTAAGGAATTCTTATGTTTATATTACCAGAACACCTGCCAAATATCCTCACAAAACCTACACTAAAGAGAAATTAAAATGCTTCAACCACCTCAAATATGGAAGCCTGAGAACTTGAAGGCAGGACAAGAAAACAAATTATTTGCATCTGAAAAACATACTCGGAATCAAAAATTGTACTTCCAAATCTCAAGAAGAATCAACAATGACTAGCTAGTTTTCACTATCTGAAGCATATACCAACTACAAAATCCACAGCAAAAAATACCCAAAACCAATGTTTGTTTACTAAATATCACCATCCTCAATCTCTCATAGGTTACATTTACAAAAAACCCCCACCCTCCTTTCCTGAAGAAGTGCTACTGACTAACAGAAGATCATAGAATAGTCTGCATTGGAAGGGACCATTAAAGTCCATCTAGTCCCAGCCCCCCTGCCATGAGCAGGGACATTTTCAACTAGACCAGGTTGCTCAGAGCCCCGTCCAACCCGCCCCGGAATGTTTCCAAGGATGGGGCATCTCCCACCTCTCTGGGCAACCTGGGCCAGTGTCTCACCACCCTCAGCATAAAAATTTTCTTCCACATATCTAGTCTGAATCTACCCTCTTTTATTTTAAAACCATTACCCTTTGTCCTATCGCAACAGACCCTACTAAAAAGTCTGTCCCCATCTTTCTTCTAAGCCTCCTTTAGGTACTGGAAAGGGCTCTAAGGTCTCCCTGGAGCCTTCTCTTCTCCAGGCTGAAAAACCCAACTCTCTCAGCCTGTCCTCACAGGAGAGGGGCTCCCGCCCTCGGATCATTTTTGTGGCCCTCCTCTGGACCCGCTCCAACAGGTCCATGTCCTTCTTCTGTTGGGGGCTCCAGAGCTGGAGGCAGCACTGCAGGTGGGATCTCACCAGAACGGAGGAGCAAAATCACTTCCCTCGCCCTGCTGGCCACGCTGCTTTTGATGCAGCCCAGGATGCAGGTGGCCTGCTGGGCTGCGAACACAAGTTGTCAGCTCTTGTCCAGCTTTTCACCCACCAGTACCCCGAAGTCCTTCTCAGCAGGGCTGCTCTCCATCCCTTCTTCCCCCAGCCTGTATTGATACCGGGGTTGTCCTGATGCAGGTGCAGGACCCTGCACTTGGCCTTGTTGAACTTCACGAGGTTCAACAACTTACCTGTGATGGCTGCTTCTTCCTAATTTCTAAGTCTGTTGTTCTACAGGAAGCAACCAATGAAGTTGGCTTGAGAAGCTATCGCCCCATTTCAGCTGTTCTTGCAGTAAGAGCTGTTTACAAACTCAGATACAATTCAACAAAACTGAACTAAATAGCCCTCAAGGGAAAACAAGACACAACGAAAAAGCAATCTCCCCCAAACCACAAATACTACCCTTTTTTTTTTTCCCTAAGAGTTTTTCCAGTTTTCTAATCCTCATCAGCTCTGTTAACAAAGCAGTGTGACAGCATAACTGAAGAAAAAAAACAATCACAAACTACAGAGCAGGACAGGGAAGGAAAACATCTGAGTTTTACTGATTAATCCAATACACTTGGTACTTAGGCCATAGTCGCGAGCTTTGAATTTTGGGTTTGCCTAGTGAACATTTAAAAACAGCATTCCCTTTTCTGCTATGATCATCAGTTATAAGCAGTATTTCGCTTCAATCTTACTTTCAGTTTCAAAGCCTCAGCTTCAACTACATGAAGTTTTAGAATATTATTTTGTGCTACTAACTTGGTTAACTAACTTCTAGAAAGCCTTTACTGTCTAGAAATATTTAATACTAGCAAATATGAATTAGAATCTTGTCAGAATTGAAAGCAATTGATAATTTCAACATTTTGTTTTAACTGATGAACACAGCTCAACAGACATGGAAATCCTGAAACTAGCAGGGTATCATACATAACTCGAACCATCACGTTTGACAAAATACTATTAAAAAAGAAATCTTGAAGACAATTGAATGCAGATATTTCATCTTCCAGGCTAGAGGCAAACACTAGAGAACGACCTCTTTACTAGACTTACCACAAAAGAGCATTTCTTCTTCTCGACTAAACCTGACGCTTGCAGGAAGGACAAATCAAGCCTTATAAGGCTTGACTTGCTTCTCATTACCACATGGTTCAACTTAGTCCTCACCATTCCAGACAACAACTAGAAAAATATGAACTTGGGAGACAGAAACATACTGAAGCGTAAATTGTGCTCTATAACCTGTAACTGCCCCAAATCCATCCTTTTGAAGAATCTGATGCTCCATTTCTGTAATCTGTTCCCCAAAAAGGGTTCAACGACTCAAAATCAGTGACTATTCTACTAGTTATTTTCTAGACTCTCTAAACTGTATGAGTTTATTTTCGTACAGTAAGTTTTACAGGATCAGGCCCCTTCCTGATATGAGGCAGTCTTGGGTCTCTGTTACATGCTTCTGGGAACCAGGCAACAGTAACAGACATCTGTAACACAAATATATTCCTTAGAAAAAGGTTACAGAAATTTAGCATACCACAAATAAAGTTCTTCTCCTTTCAAAGTAACTATCAGGATCGATCCCTAAATACAGTTCAATATGCTTACTCTTGCATTTCTCATAAGCAATTACTTTCTATGCAGGTATGATTCTTTTGGTACTATCCTAGAATACATTGAGACTATCCAGCCTACTTTACAAAAATACACCAACAAATTTTCATCTTCATTGACCTGATGACTGACTCTATTGAGTTAGGCAAGACCTGAAAACTCACCTTAATACAGGCCATGGTTTTAATAAACCCCCTCAAAATTATGCAGATCTAGTTATTTTCTAAATTATAGCCTTTAATGAATTTGTAAAGGTAACTCAAAACCTTGGTGCCAGAAAGTAACATCTGAAACCACCTATAAAGAAGAAAACATTGATTTGCAGAATTCTGTTATTTGCCACTGTAATGCAATATAGCACAGCTGGGTTTTTTTGTTAGTATAACAACAGCGTTCTGTGCTGTGAAAGGAATGTGTGTACAGGGAAAGACTTGCTCAAAAGAGATTACATACAGATATACAATGCTATTTTCAAAGATATTTAAAGAACACCAAATATCCCAATCCAGTATTCTTAAACAACAGATCTGCAGACTTGTTTACATACATGCATATGGAGGAGAGCTGCTGATACGGAATGCTGCTCTTCTCCCATCAAACTGTTATGTGGATCCTTCCTCAAAAGCAGAAAAGGTACAGTGTCACTCAATACCCCTCACCAGTCTAAACATGTTTATGTGAAAATTTCAATTTAAGAGCTGTCTTTTGCAAGATACACACACACTTTTAAGTTCTGCAATCAGTTCTGCTGCTACTGAGTCACAGAAACCAATCCACAGAAACAAGGAAACAGCTCTAACTGAGGACCAAGAACGCACTCTGCATTCACAAGAGACTATTCCTCATTTATCACATTTCTGAAAGGTCAAACCCAAACACTAAAGAGAGGGGAGAACCAGGTGAAGAGAAACAAAAAAGAAAAACCAAAACAAAA
>VYZM01005380.1:0-10684 GCA_013398915.1 Dromas ardeola
CAAATCTTAAATTGCTGGTGTCTAATCCATGACACACGGGTAGCTGCACCCACGAAGTCCGTGCCAGCAAGCAAAAGCCCAGCCTCTGCTCACAGCCCTTATCAACACTTCCAAGGTGCTCTCCACAGGGACAGAGTAAGAGTATTTCCCTGTCTGACTCGTGACTTTTTAATGCTGTTCATAGCGTACGTAAAGGCAGGTAATTTTCCATACTCACTCTATTTAAAAGGGACTAAAGAAATACATCAGATGTTATAGTAAAATCTCATGCCTGTAGCAGCATTTGTGAGAAATCAGAACTAGGTTTTATCTGAACAAGGACTATCTGAAAGGAGAGAATGGTATCCTTCCATTTAAACTGTTGCAAATTCAAGAGAAAAACTTGAGCTGAACATTTAATAATTTAGTAACAGCCCAATAATGAATCAAACATAATTCACCTGGGTCAACCAAGAGAAGCTGGAGCTCAGAAGCAGCAGCAGTTCTCAAGAAACAGAGTCCAAATGGTGTTTATCAGCCTTGCTAGCAATCCACTCTGGAAAGGTAAAGTGTAAAAGTCCAGAAGCATGACAAGCAATCTCTGAAACACCATTTGTACAGCTCTGCAAGTTCTGGAGTCTTCTAAAGCACACCTGAGAAAAGGACTCGCTATTTTTTTTCTTTTTTTCTTCGTTTTCTTTAAAAAAAAAGCAGAACTTGCCACATTTGATCTTAAAAACCTGATACAGCAGAAGCAGTGAAATCTTATTCCTTCCCTGTGTAATTTCTCCATGATGTCTGTCTCTACACAGAGTGTGGGAGGGAGTACAGGACCCAGACACCAGTGATGGGCAAGAACCCCTGAAGGCTGGCGAGAATTCAAGAGAGGTTTTCCCGCTGCTGATGTAACCAACTCTAGGTCCTGCACCATACTGACACGAGTTAGCTTAGAAACAGAAGGCCCTACACATTTTCTGCAGGAGCCCCTGGCTTCTCCTGAAGGGCAGCGTCCTACTCACAACATCCGTAAGCAATAGCCATGAATTCTGAAGATCCCATGTCAAACAACTTGATAAGGAAAGATAGATGTTCAAAAGCACAGAACAAGAATCCAAGACCAGAGGGAAACCTCAGGTTTCAGGAAATGTCTGCATGGTTTAATTATGGTTCAACTCAGAGCCAAGTTATTCTGTCCATGGAAGCAGAAAGCACACAGGATGCAATAAATCCCTGTGTAATGATTGCCACCTTTATCATTACAGACATTAAAGCATGTCCTGCCCAGGGTCTCCCCCCTGCCCTTACCTGGCCTCTGCCAGCTGCTCTGAAAGGCCTTGTCTGTCCCGCTCCATGGCTGCCAGTCGCACCTCCAGGGCAGCCTTCTCCTGCACCAGCAATTCCTTCTCTGCGGACACCTCGGCCAGTGCGTGCCCTTGGCGAGAGGACTCCTGGCGCAACTGCTCCAGGTCACTGCGAGCCGACTCTTGCTGGTGGTAAACCTTAAAGTGGGACAAAATGCAGCGAGAGTCCTTTCTCTGGAGCTCTGTGCAGAGCCAGCCAGTGCCACTTCTCAATCAGCTGGAGGAGAAAGACGCCCTGTGCTGTGGGCAGAAAGCTTAAGAGCATCTGCTGTACACCACACTAATACCACCCCGGGTTGCCAAAAGGCACTAGCACTGTTAAATTGAAAGCGATGTGCAAGGCCCTGCTGGGTTTCTGTGGACCAGACAGCTACTTCACAACAAACATACATACCCCAGACTACGTGTTTTCATGCAAAAATACTGCATTTCCCAGAACTGCCACCTTGCAAACTAAAATTCCATAAGAATCTATTCCAATGCTGGAAATATTCAGGAAAGGTTGAGCAAATGCAACCTTCCTTGCTGAAGAAAGGGAAAATACACATGGTTTCTCCTTCTAGGGAAAAAAAAAAAAAGATCAAAGTGTCACCTACTTCAGTGTGTAAAGCAGTGGATGCAATGAGGTGACACTTGGCAGGGAAACAGCCCTTGTGCTGAGCAGTGTCATTTAGCGACATGTGGAAGTCTGGTTGATGTGGACAAAGAGATGTTAGACTCTGTACAGTAGTTCATGTCAACAATACTGTTTCCTTGTCTTACACAAAGAAGTTGTCTAACATACCTTGCTGGTATTCAAGCTTGAAGCACAGGCTTTTAGCTTTTTTCTTCAGTATAACACCTCGGCAGAGTGTGTGCCAGACATACCACCAACTCCAAAACTAAGACTATCTATCAGAGAACAGACCACCAAAAACAAACAAATCTCTCAAAGTTATCCCATAACACCCCAGAGTGTACAATATGGAACTGACATTTAAATGGTGACAAACTCCCTAGTGTCCTCCAGTGACATGACTCTCCCAAGCTCGTTTTCCAGGGAACCAAAATCTGTCAGTCCAGAGTGAAGAGTCTTGTGTGATCACCTATTTCTCATCTTCTTCCTCACAGCCTAAAGAGGCTCTAAAAATTCACAGAATACTACAATCACAGAATCATTTAGGTTGGAAAAGACCCATAAGATCATTGAGTCCAACCGTAAACCTAACACTGACAAGTCCAGTACTAAAGCACGTCCCCAGGTGCTACACCTACACGTCTTTTAAATACCTCCAGGGATGGTGACTCCACCACTTCCCTGGGCAGCCTGCTCCAATGCTTGATAAGCTTTTCAGTGAAACGTTTCCGAATATCCAATCTGAACCTCCCCTGGTGCAACCTGAGGCTGTTTCCTCTTGGCCTATTGCCTGTTACTTGCGAGAAGAGATCAACCCCCACTCCGCTGCACTCTCCTTTCAGGTAGTTGTAGAGAGCGAGAAGTTCTCCCCTCAGCCTCTTCTTCTCCAGGCTGAACAACCCCAGCTCCCTCAGCTGCTCCTCATAAGACTTGCACTCCAGACCCTTCAACAGCTTCATTGCCCTTCTCTGGACATGCTCCAGCACCTCATTGTCTTTCCTGTAGTGAGGGGCCCAAAACTGAACATAGCACTCGAGATGGGGCCTCACCAGTGCGGAGTCCAGGGGGACAATCACTTCCCTAGTCCTGCTGGCCACACTATTGCTGACACAGGCCAGGATGTTGTTGGCCGCCTTGGCCACCTGGGCACACTGCCAGCTCATAGTCAGCCGGCTCATAATCAGCTGGCTGTCGACCAACACCCCCAGGTCCTTTTCTGCCAGACAGCTCTCCAGTCAAAGTTGCATGTATGTCTTAAAATACAATTTCAACAGTTTCAAGATGTCATTCCCATTCTTAGCCATACAAGACAGCAAACATTGACCTGCAGCTTCATCCCGCTCTTTAGGCTCAAACAAATGGAGTTTTGAAAGTTGCAGACTTCACAGCAAAAAGCAGAAATAGAAACATGCAGGCTTTTGCCTCAGAAAAAGAATTCAGAGCTACACAGTTTGTTTCTTTTGCCAAATGCGAGAGTAGTAGCCCCACTCAGATTCATGGACAATATAATTCTCTCTCTGGCTATCAAAAGCCAAAAAGGAGGCCAACACACAGCTCCACTGAGCCAAGCAGACAAAAGCCCACCCAGAAGCGCCAGGTTTTTGGTCTCACCTGAATGAGTTTCTCTTGGGTTTCTTCCTTCTCCTCTGCCAGAATCCTCTGCTCTACCCACAGCCCCTCTTGTTGCTCCTCTGCTTTCTTCAGCAGCTGCTCCAGGTGGGCTTTCTCTGCACAGAGCTCTTCGTTTGTTCTTTTACACAAGCTCAGCTTCTCCTGGGCAGAGATCTTTGCTCTCTCCATCTCATCCACTTTACCCAACAGAGCTTCATTCTCTTGCTCCAGCTGCAATCACAGAAGCAGAGGAAATAAAATACAGTAAGACTTACTATGAAGATTTGGCTTGGACAGAAAAAGCAACAGTTCCACATTAGTCAGTCACACTGTCAGAAGTCAAGAAGTTTGAGAAGCAGCAGCAGCTGGAGACAAACACCTGAAAAGATTTTGGCAACTCTGCTCACCTGCAGCAAAAGTTTGTTCAGTTGCACTTTATCCAATGCAAGAGCTTCATTGATACAGCTCATGTTTGCTGTTGCAACACGTAGATCAGCAAGTTCAGCACTCAGCTTATTCTGAGCCCCTGTCAGCTCTGCCACCAACTGCTCTGCCTGAAGAGACAAAAGAACAACATGACACCAAACGCAGGGAAATCCCTGCCTTCGAGCAGCAACTCCACATCCCCTGTGTGTCTCTGACATACTCCCAGTTCAGCGCTCCCAATTAGCACGTGCGGACTAACTACCCCAAAGACCAGTGTGGTCTCATCACCATTTTCCAAGAAGGAGAACAGCACGTTCCCTGTCGTCTACTGCCAGAAAAAAAGCATCTGTGCTGGTCTTGCTATCACAAGGTGACCATACCCTCTCCAGGGCCACGGTAAGCTCATGTTTCTCTTGCTTCAGCAGATCCCTCTGAAGGCGCAATTCCTCCAGTGTCTCTCTCACAACTACCAACTCATGCTGTAATAAGGAATGTTTTTCTTCAAGTGCCACTAAGTCCTTCAGTCTATGAGAAGGGGAAAGACAAGCAAGTTCTGAATGTAAAAACATTCTCATTTCCAAAACCAAGAGTACATACTGTGTCCCAGATATGGGAGTTGGAATGATTTCCAACGGCTTTTTATTTACACCTAAAGAACGCTGGCATTTCCTGACTAGCGCTGCATCACTCTGTCGTTGATGTAGGTGAAACATTTGTCATTGAGAAAGTAAAACAAGCTTCCAGAAATCACAGAACATTTCCAAAAGTTCAGGCACCCACAACAGCTTCCTGCCTCTTAAATTCTCTCTCTCTCCTTTCTGATACATTGGATACACAACTTTCCAAAGTTCTTCTTGGGGTAAGACAGGCTTTTTAAGGCCAGATCAATATTCCCACAGTCACTCTTGCCTTCAGCAATGAAACAATGAAAGAGCCTGCAATCTATTTGAGGAGGAGATGTGTATGAATTTCCAATCCAATAATCACAGGATCACAGGATGATTCAGGTAGGCAGAGGCCCCAGGAGGCTTCTAGCCCAATCTTCAGCTCAAAGCAGCTGGGGTCAGCTATGGATCAGACCAGGTTGCTCGAGGCTCTATCTAGTTGAGTCTTCCAAATTTCCAGGGATGGAATCTGTACCACCTCTCCGAGCAACCTGTTCTGCTGCATGAACTTTTGTTCTCCTTAAATCCAGTCTGAATGTCTCCTGTTTCAGCTTATGCCTGTCAACTTCTCTGGTCAGGTTTGGAATGATTTTTTTAAAGGGTGATAAAGAAAGTACAAGGAGGCAGCTATGCTGTATGTCAGTAGATAGCCAGACCTGCCCACGTGCTCTCTTCATCATTCTATGCTAAAAATGATGAGCATGTAAAATTCATTCTTTTATGATGAGCCTCCTGAAGTCCAGCAATGCCCACCCCTGCCCAGAGAAAGCTTTAACGCTCACAGGAGCTCCTGGTCACGACGTGCTCTCTCCATCGTCTGTTGCTGCTCCACCTTTTCCCCCTCGGCTGAATCTTCCTTCAGCTGCAGTTCAGTGTTACTTTGACGCAGACACGAAGCTTCTTGCTCCGTTGCTTCAAGCTGTTGCTGTAGATCTTCCCTGGTTTTCTCGAGGTTTGCACAGTCACTGCAGAGACAAAGCTCAGTCAGAAGAATAAAGAGGCCTGAAGAGTCACAGATCCCATTTTCATCACTCCAGGATGGAGTTGTGGGGAGCCTGGTAAGGAAGAACATGCTCTTCCCCTCACAAGGTAACTGAAGAGGGAAAGAGAAAGGAAGGCAGGCTTTTGCCTTCATTCAGTGAGAAGCAGTGGCTAGGAAAGGGCACCCAAAGAACAGAACTCAGAGATGCAGCATGTCAACAAGGAGGCATCTTGTATTCCAACATTGCTCTGAATCTCCAAGACAGTCTTAGGATTCACAGTAGAGCATGAAAAGCAGTGACAGGAGGATGCTAAAGTGCCAAACAGAGGTATACACGTGCTGGGGCAGGCAACTTCTTTGCCCATAACACCTCTGAACTCCCAGAACTGTAAGCAGATTGCCTCTAGAACACAGGAGAGGGAGGAAACACTCACCTTCTGAGTACTTCTACCAGAGACTGGAGGTGCTGGTGGTGGCTGCTGGATGTCTTGCATTCCTCCTCCAGTTGCTCAAGCCTTTGCTGCAGCTTCCTGCACTTCTCTTCCTGCTGCCTGTGCTGGTGCTGCAGGAAATTGATAGACTCCTGCCTGGCAGAAAGCTCTTCTTTTAGGGTCTGGAAAGAATAGCAGGGAAAAAGCACAAACAAGCAATAAGGAGCAGGAAAGACGGCTCCAGATAGCTGTGAGAAGAAGCACGCAGACAGACAGCTCACCTGAAGGCAAAAGGTGTGATGAGGGGGTGGAGATAAAGAAGAGAAAAGCGGTAGAACACAGAGCTGGTGAGACTGGCAAGGCAATATGGTACCAAGAGTGGGATGGCTAGAAAGAAATTGGCTAAGTAAATGGAAGAGTTTTAATCTAAGCGAAGCATTAGCATCTGACCCTGTTGCCAGTGGTGAAGACAAACAGAAATTCTCACCTGTGCTGCTCTTCGCCTCCTTGCCAGTGCTTCCTGAACCAATACAAAGGCATCTTGTGCATCAACGGAGCTCAGAAAAGAGAGGATGTTGCTAGTCTCTGTATGCTGGGAACTGTCAGTGCAGGTAATGCTGACTGTGCTGTCACTGTCACCTAACACCATCTGAAAGCCCACATCAAGCTGTCACTCTTTGCTCATTCTACTTGGTTTTCTTTATCTATTTCTACTTTTTCCCCCCACTTCACCCTAAAGTCATGAAAAACTCAATTATCTCATTTCTTCAGTGAACAAAGAAGTTTTGTCCCTGTGGCCACAAGTACTCCAGGGATTTCTTAATACAGATACGTCGTGGTTTGGCCTCAGACGGCAACAAAGAACCACGTGCCGCTCCCTCGGGCTTTCCCAGTGCGGGAATGCACCAGAAGAAAAAGGCAAAACTCGTGGGTCGAGACAAAGGCAATTTAACAGAACAGCAAAGGTAACAAGAAAACAACAATAACACGGATAGAGGGATATACGAACACAATTCCGGAACCGCCGCTCCCCGCCCGGACCGGGGGACGCCCCAGCCCGCTCCAAGCGGCGACTTCCTGCCCCTCCCCCGGCAGCTCAGAGTGGGCACGGCTCCCACGGGATGGAATACCTGTGTCCCTGTCGGAGCCTGGGGAGAATTAACCCTATCCCCGCCGGAACCAGGACAAGATACTATAAACAAGATGAAAAAAGTGTGAAGTGGCGGGAGGCTGCCTGAATGCTCAAGTTTCTTGAAGCTCTCAGGAATGATTTTGGAATACAAATGTCAAGTAGCCAACTCAGAAAGCGCAGTCCAAGAGAGAACTTAGTGGGACGGTGAGGGCAAAGGTGAAGTGTCACAGGTCAGCCAACTCAGAAGTTATAACAGGCTTTATGTCAGAAGAGTGGTATAAAAATTAAACAGCCAGTAGCAGTTACCACAGACAGTATATAACATCTATAACTATTCCCTGGGCTAGTCTGTTGCCTTCCTCAAGTACTTTTAGATCAAATTTATAGGGATGTGGTCCCAACTCCATACTTACCTCAGTTATATCTTTTATCAGCTTTTGAAGGGAAAGATTCTCTTCTTTGGCACTTTTACTCCATGAAGCTTCATATTCTCTCTCTAACTGACTTGCTTCCTGAGAACAGAATAAGGAAAGGGTGGGCAGGGAAGAGCTGCTCCCCTCAGTAGCATTGTCATGCCGATAAGCCTCAGCCCTGGTGATTCCAGTACACTCCTTCCCATATCTATTCAATTTCTTCTTTGCTAAAACTAAGAAGAGAAAGACCAACAGCTAGGTTTTATAGACTGCTTATGAAGCTGTAAGTTCCATGGAACTTTGATCCCTAGAGACTTCAAGTCACAGGCAGAATTGCATTGGTGCAACCATGCTGAGGAAGACACGTGACCTGTCTGCAGCTCCCCTGCCACTGCCTGCACCTGGACTGACTCCACAAGTGCCAAACGCACAAGGAATATTTTCACAATGTGCCTGATGTTCCCATACAATTATCATCTGTACCACTCTTTCTCTTGTGGAAGCCACACGTCCCCGTGCTAAGGCTGGAGAGCGAACACTAGGGCTATCTCCAAGATAAAGGTAAAACATACTAGAATCTCCACGGTGTCATTAAGTGTTTTCATGGTCTTCTCCTTCTCCTCGTTCTGCTTCTGAGACTGTACAAGCAAGGCTGAGAGCTCCATCACCCTGAGAAGAGAAGGTCCACATGCCATTCCAAAAGCATTGCACACCATCACCTATTAAAGAGCTAAGCAGCTCCCAGAAGCACAGCAAAGAAAGTTCAACCCAAAAAATACAGCAAAGGTAGCATTCATCTCTACAGGTTAATATGCGTGATGTTGCCTCAAAGGCCTTCTGCACTCAGTCCTGCAAGGAACTGCCAGCACAGAGGTGCTACAGTGCTTATGACGGTGCTGGGCAAATTTCTCCCAACTCCTTTAGCACAGCCCTGGGAACCAAAAAGGCTGTACCAGAGACAGAGCTCTCTTTAGGCTGCTCTCGCTTTCTCACCAAGAACCAGTTCACAGCAAAAGCATTTTAATACACAACCTCTTTTCCAGTCTTGTCTTACCCAGAGGAGCTCCTGGCAGTCAGACATTTTTTTCCATCCTTTCTGTTGAAGGTAACAGTTTGACTCAGGACAGAAACAAGGCTGTGCAAAATGGGTGTGTTTTAAATGTGAACACAGCCCATCTATGAATGCAAGAGGCAGACACATAAGAGAATGTTGATAATAGCAAAGTTTAAAACACCTTTACCTGTCCTGAAGCTCCTTCTTCTCCAGGTCCTCCTTGGCTTGTAAGCACATCACTTCCTGAGTCTTCTGGTTCATTTCCTGTCCAGCTTGCTGCTGTGCCTGATCCTTCAGGACAGGTCTACCCAGAGTGATGGACTCCCAGAGCTGTATGCCAGAGTTTAGACGGGAGCAGTTTACAATTACAGATCCAGAAAGCCTGATTTGCTCTGCCTTCAGCTGTGACAAATCTCTGAAGAATAAAGAATAAAGGAAGAGCCAATGTTCACACCACCATCTTTATCAATGTCCTGGTTCCGGCGGGGTTAGGGTTAATTTTCCACAGGGTCTGGCAGGGACACAGGTATTCCATCCCATGTGAGCCATGCCCACTCTGACCTGCCGGGGGAGGGGGCAGGAAGACATGGTTTGGAGCGGGCTGGGGCGTCCCGGGTCTGGTCGGTGAGCGGTGGCTCCGTAATCGTGTTTATATATTCCTCTATCTGTGTTATTGTTGTTTTCTTGTTCCCTTTGCTGTTCTGTGAAACTGCCTTTGTCTCAACCCATGAGTTTTGCCTTTTTCTTCTGATTCTTCCCCATATTGGGGGAGCCTGAGAGAGTGGCACATGGTTCTTTGTTGCCATCTGAGGCCAAACCATGACAATCAGCTAACTCGCTTCTGAAGCACATACTTAAGCAGGAAAGATGACATCTTCGTTGAGGATGAATCATTCCTCCGACACTCTGGGATCGGGACACACCTTGGCAAGTGAACAAAGAACCTACAGCATAGCTGAGGAATGGGTCTGTTTTCTCCTCAGAGATAAGAAGAAATGTATGGCACAGCCAGAAGGCTTCAAGGACCTCTAATTACTATTATTAATTATTGCTCCTGCTCTATCCTATTAACATGCTCTAATTATTATTAATAAATGTAAGAAATTTTACCAAGGTCACCAGCTTTCATACCTAGGGGATCAGCCCTAAGGAGCCTATTATCATCAACACTTGGACTGCTAAGAGGCTCATGACAATATCTACATAGTAAACATTTCAGGAAGGTGGTGTAAGACTAAGCCTAAAATTTTTTAACAAAAAAGCACAAAGAACACAGGAATTAAATAGTAGGTCAGGCACACTCTACACATTAAGGAAGGCTTATAATCCAATAAGATAAATGGCTGATAGTAACCCAGTTTGAAATTGCTTGCTGACACCAGAAGCAGCTACTTATCACGGCTACGCTATTTTTGTTTGTGTAGAAGGCAACTGCGAGAAAGGAACCTCAGAGAGCCCAAGAACAAGAAAGCAATCATAAAAAGAGGTATCAAACTAAGCAAAACAAATTGGATAAATGCAGTAACAGGGTAGAGAAGCTCTTCTTTCTCTCAACAGTGTTGGTACAGGAATAAGTGGATACAAACATAAGCTGGAAATGAGACGGAAAAAAATATATTCATGGATGATCTTTCCAACAGGAGCAGGAGGAAAAGAAACTCAGTGAGATTTAAGGCAGATTTTCATTATTCTAGAAAAGGGACTGCTGTGCATGCGACATGCATAGCTTTGGTGAGTCTCTTCCAATGTGTCCACATATGCCTGTGTCTGTGTTAATGTGCCCAAATATCACCATAGTCAAGTCATTTGTTCAGGGCCTCTATATTGCTGATAGCCTGAGCCCCTCGCTTTTATCTGAAAACGAGCATCAAATAAAAGGATTCTAAAAATAGCCCAAAGCATGCTTCATGGTATTGCATCAGACTGTCAAAGGAGAAATCATATCTTTAGCCGCAACTAACTTAACATTGAGGCTCAAAAAAGCAGATGTAGAAGGGAAGCTACATTTTTTCTG
>VYZM01005381.1:12506-90508 GCA_013398915.1 Dromas ardeola
TTGAAGATAGATTTGAACTAAAGCTGTGGAATTATGGAAGGACAGCTGCCAGTCAGAAGTATTTATAGAGGATATCAGGCAAGTGCACAGACTTCCCCAGCAGTTAGACTGAGCATAGGTGTAAGTGGAATGATGCAGAACCACATATTCCAAATCTGATTCTGACAATTACTTCAATGGGCGTGTAGGAAAACCAGCAGAAACAGAAGTGCAAACACAAGTTATTTCACTCGATACTTTCCTAGTCCTTAAAGATGCAAAATAGCCATTTCATGTTCCTTGAAAATTGAGAATTATCTGGTTTTCAACAACATGAATTGATTTATTGCAAATTATGCAAAGATGTTAGTTGTAGATCATGAGAACAGCTTTCAAACAATACTGCTTTTCAGTAGTGATATCTTAAGTATTGTTACCAATTTATTGAGGTATATGAATAATATTCCATTGTGGTTTTTAATCTAGATTTTGTATAATGTTCTTTTCAAAGATGCTATTGCTTTTTTGAGACAAAACTACCAAAATTTTGTCTTTGGATTTTTATTTTTTTTTGGTAAGGGGAATTTGTCAATAGTGGCTCGTATGTGAGTTTAGGTGTATAATCTTAAAAAAAAAAAATTAAAAATTGTATTTTGTGTTGGAGGCTATATCAGAAAATAAATTGCTGAAACTTCTATAATTGTGCTGTGTAAGTGACCCACGATGTAACAGTGTCTACTGAGATCCTTCTGTGGTGCAGATGGAGTTTAAGTGTGAGATGCAGTTCCCTAATGCTGTCATCTTCTGTCTGTCTTGTGTACATCTATCTACTGGAGTCCAGGTGGAAATGGTTTTCAGAACTGCAAGTGGGAAGAGTACTTTCCCTACAAATCCTTTAGTAGTGGTGCTACCACTAGAGAATGACTTATTTAACTGAGATCCTGCTTCTACATGACCATGAACACCAAACAATTTTTCCAGATTACTACATTCAGACAAAAATTTGTCATGTTGTATGAATTAGAAAGTTTTTGTTGCTGTTTCAAGCACTGATTCTCATTATCCTTCCAAAAGCCTTAACGATGGCAAACTGTTTAAGACAATAATGCCTGTACTTCTTAATGGGAGCTAGACTGACTTTAAAAAAGTCAAATCAATCAGTTTCTGTGAATCAAATACCTGATATTACTCAAACAAATAAGATCTTAGTGTTATACCAGAAACAAACAAAAAAAAAAGTCAAAGCTTTTGTGGCTAATTTTTATTTTTCAATGATGGACAAAAGAAGAAACCACAAGATGTCACTCTATGCTAAGAAGCTGAGAAGTACTTTCTCATTGACAGTAATCCTACAGGAGTGTTGGAAAGCAGCATATCCTGAATGGGACTCAACTATATGTAAGTCTTTGTAAACGAGAGTTGCATGAGTTTGAGAGCATAATTAGACCCAGGTGCCTGAGATTAATAATTGGGATGGGGAGTGGAAACAAACAAAAAACCCCAGCTTGGTGTTGCAGACTCTTTTCTGATTCTTGATAACAGATTGCTGGAGTAAGTTCATTGCTCATAGGAGAAATTTTGTCCAATTCATAGTCTGCGTGATTGCATTGTGTACTTTGTGTGGGTGAAGTAAAAGCAGAAGTTTGGGTTTTTTTCAACCCATCTCGATGAACAGCAGTAGCGCTGTGCTGTGTTTACTTCAACGTGTCAGTGCTACAATAGGAGACATGTTTTCTTGACTACAAGAGAGAAACAACTAGGGTTGAAGTCATTGATATGCTGGCCCTATTATTCTGTTGGGTGTCTTTGCTTACCTCTTTTATTTCCCCCCTCCCTTGCTCACTTAGATACAGTCACTAGAATTTCTGCGTGAGCAGATTCCCAGCGTGTTCTCCTCTTGTATAGTGAGGTTACACCACTGTCAGGTGTTCTGCTCTCTTCCTGGGGAGGAGGCAGTATTTGTCCTATGAGGATTTTCTAAAACAGACAACAAGGCATACTCCAAAAGTGATGTTACAAAATAATTCTTGAGTTTTTTCTGTCCCTTTTAAGAGGCAGGTTTTGTCCCTACAGTGGAAAATGGAAATACACGGATTAAAAATAAATTAAAAATAGATGGATGATTTACCCCCAAAACACATTGCCAGGGAGGAGGAAAACAGCGCCTTAGTTACTCAGATAATACCAGCAAGTAGCGATTTGAATTCCCTTGTGAGCTGCTTTGTGTCTACCAACACAACTGATGAGAAATTGTAGACTAATTTAGCTTATAAAACTTTCTGCGGTCCCCAAGAATTTTGGGTCAAGCTGCAGTAGTTATAGGGGTCCAGACAGAATGAAGACTCTGCCTGCTTACTGGGGACCTTTGTTAATTGGTTCAGTGCTTGTCTTCGGTTTCCAGCCGGCATTGGTTAAGGGCTATAAAACAAAGTTACGTGTGAGAAACAACACACAAACATAGTTGTGTATGCACGTTGTGTACTCCACGTAGTCGTGTATGCACGCAATACACAGACATATTTGGTACTGTAGAATTCACGAACGACTCTACGTGTTAGCCCCATCTACCAGGGCTTCTCAAGTGATGTTCTCTTTATATAGTACTGCTCTTACAACAATACCCACATGAATTTCATTTCACAGCACTAATTAGAAGCCTGAATTGTGGACCGATTGCTGGAGGCATTAGGGAAACCGAATAAAAAGTCATGTAATAAAATGCAGTTTAAATTGCAGTTCATATACAATAGCACAGTCAAGGCTGTAAAGCTAATGAAAAATATCAGACTTATTCACAGTCACTCTGGCAGGTAGGTAAATGGAGAAAGGTAGTGAAGATAAATGTATTATCCAAACAATAGGTGAGTCTCAGCTCTGCTCGCCGTTTTAGAAATTGTTCAGACTTTTCCAAACGGCCTTACAAATGCAGCCTCCAAACTCTTGTTAATGGCTGTGCCTGGAAGTCAGGCAGCCAGTCATTCTCAGATAGGTGCTACTCCAAACCAAGCACAGCAAAGCTCAAAACATTGGCAGCTGTTCCTAAAAAGCATGGTATGCAAAAAACTTCATGGAACTCTTCACTTTCAGCTGCGATCAAATAGGCTGAATCTTTTTTTCATAATGATGTGTTTGCAACACTGTGTTCTGGAAACTAATCTGGCAGATAGTGGTAGTAAAATTCTAGGTCTACAAGGACCTGGCCAAGGAAGTAGATTGAAATTATTCCTGCAGCTAGGGAATTTAGCCCATTGCCTGAGTTTTTATCTTTTCAGCCACACTGAATCACAATAAGAATGATATTTCAGATACGACCCATGCTTTGCTGATAACAAGTTGTTTTACTATCTAGCTCTCGTAAGCACACATCTTCTCTTCCCTATGGAAGAGTTATCTTATGGACAAACCGAGGGACGCATTCCTACAGAAAAATGATTCCGTATTTGTGTAGAAGTGCTCTTAACTAAGGAAGAAAAAAAACATACGTGGAAATCTGGATTGCATCTAAATCATGTCTTTTGTGCTCTCATTAAGGGATTGGAATTGGCCATGGAAAAATTCTGTTTTTTCTTAAAGAACAATTTGTTTAGATGGCCTTCGACCATTCCTTCAAGTATTCTAATGCTACCAAACGAGTTTAGACCCAGTCATAGTTTAACATTTTTACTCTATTTACATGAATTTGTTAAGAGTCATGTTTTAAAACCAAGCAACTTGCAGCATTGGAATACTTAAGAGGCAGTAACTGTATGATAGCATTGCCTGAACAGAATGAAAAAAAAATGTCAAAACATGCCAAGAAATGAAAGACATAAGGAAGTCCATCTTTCCCTGAGACCTGTAAGGATCATGGTCTGGACAAAGCCATATCTTATCAGTAACCAGCAGCCTATTTATTTGAGGCTTTTGTAATTGTCAGTATACTTTGTAAATGGCATATTTCTGAAGGTAACAGCCAGAAAGCTGGCATAGTTTGGCACAGAAATTAATAAAATTTCTCAGGTTTATTGCAAGAGAAATACCGGTCTTAAAATTCATCGGCTCTCCTGGGAGTCTTTCTCTTTGGGTTAGGCTGCAGCTTGGAATTACCAGCGTGTAATGACAGTCTGTCATTTTCCAGGAGCAGGACCATATAAAACCCTCCTGCCAACTCAACCAAGGATATGTCTTCATCAGCCGAGCTGCTATTAGAGCCCTCAGTGAAACCCAGAGATAGGTAAAAGAGGCCAATTCTAATGTTGCTACTGCCTGTTTTATGTATGTGTCGCCATTGATTTCTCCTCTACAGAATTTTCCCTTTAGTCTAAACAAAAAAGAGAAATCAGAGACAATGTGCTACAGTTTATAAGTTCACTTCAGATTTTTTGAACAGAAATTATTTGCAAATTGTAACACTATTTCAGTACTACTTTTACTGCTACAGCTCCATAAGGTGCAAGAAGAACAGGCTAACCTTGACTACTTCTAATTCATTTATTTTCCAGTGTCATTCCAAGTTTAATGTGTATACATCCATGGAACAAAGCCTTCTGAGGAGGTGATCTCTTGATTGCTGACCTTTTGAATCATGACACCTGTGGGACAGAGAGCTTGGAACTATGAGTAAAATAGTTTGCCTTGTATCGAACACTTAGAAAAGCCGAGGACATTACCAGTTCTTCACTATGATGATTACAACAAGGTAGGCGTAAGCCATCCTAAGGGAGAAAGTGAAGTTACCTCTGACCAGAAATTAGGGAATGTCTAGTTCCGTGACCTTAAATGTTTAAATAACGCAGACAATCATGAAGTGTCCAAAACACCCATAGCAAAGGGCATAATCAGAAAAAGCTAAATTTAATCAGATTCATCTGGAGCCTGTTCCAAATCCTTTGTAGTCCATAGGAAAAAGATTGCCATTAGTCAGTTTGGGGCCATGTGCAGATTTCTCTCAGGCTATGCCCCTGAAGCACGAGTACAAAGAACTGGGTGGGAAGCATCATACCTGTGATTTTGTGTGAAGAACTCGATTTTTGCGCAATTTGCAAAAATTACTTCAGGCCACTTACCTGAAAATATGAAATGGACTTCTAATCACAGTGTTTCTACAAAAAATAAAAAAGACTATAAGCATGCAAGATGTAGAAATTATAAAGTTTTATTTTGTGTGTGTGCACATGTGCATGCACTCCATTAAATGTGGACATACTATGAGAATCACAAATACTGTTACTATTTTACTATTATGTGTTAATGAGTAAGCAAAACCTAACCTAAGTATCTTTGTATGAAACCATGAGATAGTACAAAATAATGAAACCACTCTGTGCTGCTTGGTTTGGAGGCTGGAGGACTTTTCCTTGGCTCAGGATGCCTATAATGGAATAAAAAGGTTGTTTGCCTCTCTCCCTTTCTTGGTAACTGTTTAGGGAGCCTGGCTTGACCAGCATCCTGTCTTTAGGTCCCTGAAGTTAATTGAGATGAATTCAGGCCCCCCTGAGGCTGTTGGCAGCATATTCCTCTGCCTACAACCATTGCACAGAGGATGTACAAGGTAAATAGAAGTAGACAGATGAAGGCAGAGAATCCTGGGGAAATAAAGGGACATCGGTGTTTAACACAATGGGCGGTGGCAAAGCTCAACAGCCACTGGCCACTGTCAACACAGAGGGCCCTGAAGAGGAGCCACCACCCCCATTTCAGGAGCTGGCAGAACTCATTCCCTTACGTGCTGCCTCTGTATTACTTTGCGTGTGTTTTCTAGATACAGCAACTTGCTACTAGATTTATTGGCAGTGCGCTAAGAGGTGTCCTAAAGACAAGTTAATTCAGGCTCTCTTAGCCTTGATAACACTTGCTTAAAATATGCTTCCTTCTATGAATGACAAGTATACAGAGATTATATTATGATAGCTCCATGACAAGTGACTTCCAAAAAGCAACATAGAAGGCTATTTTTCAGAAGGACCATTAACCATCTGGCAGCCCATTTTCCGGCCTTTATTGTAAGCATGATAATCTGAACAGTGTTTGGGAAAAAGGCAGGTTGAAGTCTTTGCTGTTTCCACAGGAAATGCATCCTGACAACTTCATAGACAAAGGATTTCAAGTGGAAAACATGTTTTACATTCGTATCTCCTGCAGCGCTGTGAAGCCCTGCTTACTTTTTAGATTTTTTGTACAAAGCCTCTTTTTTTTTAAATGGAGCTTGGAGACTACTCATTTTGCAGATGTGTTCACATTCAGCATAGACGTGTAGAAAACATGATCTCCTAATAAACTAAGGGGGATCTATGACAGTGGTGTGCTTTTGTGTCACACCATCGTAAGTATGGCAATAATGCTGCTGGTGACTTACGCTGCTGTAACACTCTCTAAACTGCACAGACACAGCAGTTAGGACTCAGTTTTTCCCAACACAGTTGGCAGAGGAGTATGAAATCACAGTCTTTGCTCCTGCCCTCCATCTCAGAACTTCCCTGGAACCTTGAAGGTTAAAATTTTGCTTCACATGGGTGAAGCTATTGTGTATGAAAATGCTATTTTACCTGCTTGTCATCTGAGATCCGAAGCGATGTGGTGGTTCTGCCTCTGCTGTGGGGCTGGTATTCCTTTTGGCTTCTCCTCGGCTCCTGTGCCTGTGATCACCAAAGAGAGAACCTGCCTAGAGTGTGATACGGTCTAGTGGTTTGCACGCCTGCATCTCCATCCCGTGGAGGGGACGATGCAGAGGGATAGTGGTTTGAATCATACGATTTTGCTCCAATACGCAGCTGGAGCACTGCCAGGGCACACACTGGACTCAGAACTGATCTCTCATCCACCCATTTGACTGTAGCCCAAGCGACTCATTCTACAGAAAATAACATTGCTGGAACACAGAAAGTAGTCCTCATACTGAGTGACCAACAAGTACAGTTGGTCTAATGCCCTTGGGGCAGGGAAGGAAGAATCTTGCTAGTTTGGCACTGGGTTAAGGTCCCCGCCCTTTTAAACTCTCGTGATGTCTTTCTAAGGCTGAAAATGGGAACAATATCATGCTGTAAATTGCTGGTCATAAAACAAGATGGAGACTGATGTGCAGCTACCCAGTGTGTCCCAAGCTACTGTCCAAATCACTGACTCGCCTTATTGGGCCAAAGTGTCAATGGATTTATGTGGTAGGAAAGTCCAGGGAACAATCAAAGTGTTTAAAAGCAAGCCAACAAATTTGAAGCATTTGTGAGCAGCAGCTGATGTTCTCTCGGAGATGTAACACATGATATCTATAATCATAAAAATATTTTTAATTTTGTTTATTTCAACCAGCTTGTGTTTTGCTGTGACCATTAATCATCTGGTGTCACACAATAGCATGCTAAATGTCACACATTGAATCACATCTCCTGCGACACTGTTACGAATATTCTGGATGTACTCCACAGCTGTAGAAAGAAGTGCTTCATGCCTTGCTAGCTATGGAGCAAACACACTCTTGCAGCTTCATTTTGTATTCGGCAGCTCTACAAAACAGCAAAGGCAGCATACAAAATGGCAGGAATATTACTGAAGCTCAGCTGCTGAGCTTTCACAATTCACCTGCAAAAACTATGAGGCCTGAAAGAGCATGTTAAAGTACAAGTATCAATAGAAATACTAAGCTACCTTAATCAAGGAAATTACATCCAGTCACTTAGTTTTTTAATAAAATTTGTTTGCCTGAAGAAGAAACAACAGCACATAATGTTTCCTGCTGAAGACAGGGCCCCATTCTTCCCCTAGTGTGAGTCAAGGAGAAAAGAAAATTATATTTCCCAATTGCTGGAATACAGCATGGAGCTGGCAGGGCAAGACGAAGTGGAGCAGCTAAAAGATGGGTTTAGTTTATGTTTGAGACTACTTCAGTGGCCTGGCAGGTCTGTGACTGGAGAATATAGTGACATAAAGTAGTTTAACAGCACCTTCATAACCCCCGCTAGGCCAGCAGTGGACTTGGCCTCTTTGAAGTCCAAAGGTCAGGATGGATCTGAATGGCATGTTTTTTAACCTTTTTTTTTTCCTTAAGGAAAGCTGTTGCTTATATCACCTCATCTCTATTAATGCAAAATGTAAGCATGGGGGACACAAACCTATGAAAAAAAATCTAGATTTGTCTTCAGAGGGGATTTTGGATGAAAACAGTTAAAGCGGAGACAGGCACCGGATGAAGTCATTCTGTTCCAAGCCAGTGGATTGCCTTTACTGGACCCTGATTGAAACTAATCAGTTGGCAGGAAAGAGTAATGCATATTGATGGTGCATTCCCCTTATCAGTGATTACAAACACATGCTCTGGGAAGCCCCGCCAACAGATTTGGTGTCCTACAGTACCAGAACTTGGGTGGAAAGGTGGTGTTGTGTAGAGTAAGCAGAAGGTGCATCATCCAGCTGGAGAGACTTTAAGATCTTCTTGTCTTTAAATATATGAGAGTCAGGAATGCCTTCTCTACTGAAGTCAGTAAACCTGTTTGAAAATAGGTATTTATACCTGTGCTTTGCGAATGCAAAATGCTTGTCACTCAGGAATTTCCCATTTGCTGAGGCCAGCACTCACACCTGTATAGCGGCAGGTACAAATACTGCTGAATTGCAATGGAAAATCAGTCTCAAGAATGCTTAAATACCCCCAGTACTGCTGAAAGGAGAACGTCCTGTAGCCCTCAGGACACATATACCGTGATACAGCAAATGCAGTCTCTGACTTTGACCAGAAACACATTTTCATTACATTTAATTTCTTTTGGCAGGACATGCCAGTTTCTAGCTTTAAATGCAGGAATTGTGGACAGCTACAGTGTGTCTGTCTCCTTCCTATAAAAGAAGCACTGGAGAGAAACAAGGCTGTTTCTCCTTTCTTGTAACGCAAGGCTGCCATTTTTTCAAACTGAAAGCAAGTGGGAGCAAATTATTTGAGTTTCCTGACAAAAGCTGCATGAACAAAACACCTTTAATAAAAATAGCTGGCTCTCCTCATAATGCTTCTCCCTTCCCCATGATCAGAGGAGGCCCTGCTTTCTGTTTTCAGCTAGAGAACATCTTTATTATCCTTGCAGACAGTGAATAACAAGACATTCATTTGAACTACATTTTTTTGGCAATAAGACTGGGGGACAGAATAGGGATAAAAAAATCAGAGATGTCAGGAACAAGTTCTGCCTGTAAATAAATACACGTTCATAGTTCTAAGTTCCTTCTTTCAAGTTGCAGTGGTGGCAGGTGTCTCTGAATTTTAAACAATGTTTGTCATTCATCTGTATTGCTTCTGCATGCTTTCCTGTTGTTTCACTCCTTTCTTAGCATATGAAGAGCTGGGTAGTTTTTACCATCTTGGCCCAGCAATGGAGTAACATCAACTAGAAATGTAATTCAGTAAAACATATTGTATCATTGAAACAAAAGTAAGAATGGATAGATCTTTGAAAGAGAGTAGGTAAGTTTTAAAGCACATTTGTAGTGAAATTCAGTGGTCTTCCATGAAATTTTGATCTGTATAAGAATAGAATCATAGAATCATAGAACGTGTTGGGTTGGAAGGGGCCTTTAAAGGCCATCTAGCCCAACCCCCCTGCAGTAAGCAGGGACATCTTTAACTCGATCAGGTTGCTCAGAGCCTCATCAAGCCTGGCCTGGAATGTCTCCAGGGATGGGGCCTCCACCACCTCTCTGGGCAGGCTGTTGCCGTGTCTCACCACCCTCAGTGTAAAGAACTTCTTCCTAACGTCTAATCTAAACCTGCCCTGCTCTAGTTTAAACCATTGCCCCTCGTCCTATCGCTACATGCCCTTGCAAACAGCCCCTCCCCAGCTTTCCTGTAGCCCCTTTAGGGACGGAAGGGGCTCTAAGGTCTCCCCGGAGCCTTCTCTTCTCCAGGCTGAACCCCCCCAACTCTCTCAGCCTGTCCTCACAGCAGAGGGGCTCCAGCCCTCTGAGCATCTTCGTGGCCTCCTCTGGACCCGCTGCAACAGGTCCATGTCCTTCTTGTGCTGAGGGCTCCAGAGCTTATACATAACAGGATACTTACACTCTGTTCCCCTGCCTGTCTTTGCACATTAGTTATACATGTGTGTGCACGTATGTGTAAACATGCACACATGTGTACACACGCACACAAATATATATATATACACAAATACAAATACCTGTAAATATGTGTGTAAAACGGGTTTGCTGTGCAGGTGGAGTTTGGTATATTGTGTGTGCATGCCCACAACTAAGCATAATTATATATATGAATGAGATAGATGTACATGGGAGGCAGGAGGGTACTGGAGAGAAAGGGAGGAAAAGGTGCAAAGTATTTCAGGCAAAGGAAAGGCTGCCCAGTATACAAAACTTGAGAGCTGCTGGTATTGATAATGGCAGGCTGAATGAGTCAAATGTATTATGAGAAGTTTTCCCTTTCCATACTTAAAGAGATTACACCTATTTTTCTTAAATATCTAACATATGCCAACTTTGTAAAGCCAGATTAATAAAGAAGTGCTCTAGTGACTCCTAAGTATTCCCACATTCGCAAGATGTGAGTTTCAGGAAGGCAGGGTTTTGATGGATGAAGTGAAACAATTTTTTCAGTATAATTCAGGTAATCAGTTCTCCACAAAAAAGGAAACATAACTCTTTAGCAGTTGGCAGCAGTTACCTAAATAAATACAACAATTTATGGAAATACGGTGGCATCGGCAATGATGAAAGTTAGACAGGAGAATAACCAGAGATACCGCTTCACATGACTCAGTGTAAAAGGAAGCTTACAAGACTGCAACAGGAAATTGTTTATCAAAATGAATTTAGAATGATTTTCATATGATTAAAATTACCTGATGGAACTCATGTCCAATAAATTAGGAAGTACTTAATGAATGTTGTATTCCATCGGGAATTATTAACAATTAACATATGGAAAGATGAAACATGTAGTTCATAGTAAAGATGTGGATGGAGGCAAATGAGACTGCCCTTGTATCAGAGTTTTCATCTCTGAGTGTCTTCATCAAATGTCTGACCTTGTTTGTTTTGGCAGCTTTGGATAGGATGTTTCAAATTTCGAGAATCAGACAGAAACGGCATTTGGACAACTTAAGACTGACAGAAAGCTCATTAAAATGGATGGCAGTTTGCCTATCAATTTCAATGAGCTTGAAACCATGACCTCTGTAAAGAAATGCTCAGTTCAATCTCTTGTGAAAAATCTGGCAGATATCTGGCAGATACATTTTGGGTTTTTTCTGTACACACGTACAAGTTTGATTCTACTCCAGTTGAATTCAATGGCATTACTCTTAAGGGCTAAAAGGTTAAGCATATGCTTATGTGTGTCTGTGGATTAGGGATGCAAGAATTTTGTTCAATACAAAAAGCCATGTTTTAAGGTGAAATGGGAAATATATCTCATCTCAGTGAGACATATAATGGGAGAAATCATTATTGCACATCAATCAACAGGAGTGCTGCATGCCACCAACTTCACTTCGGATATGATTTTGTTTTCTCTTTCATCAGATAAGTGACCAAATGCAAGAGAAGGCAAGTTATGTCATTTTTTTTTTTTTTTTGCAAAGATACTTTTGAGGAGAAAAGAAATCTCAAAACATTACTTATACTTGATCTTTCTTTAGTGTCAGAAAAAGTCTACTTCATCCAGAAATCGTTGACCCACATTTTATTAGAAAAGTCAGATTTGATACTGAAATAAGTCTCTCCTAAACCAAATAAAAATGCCGTTCTTCATTCCATGAACATCTCTCTATATGGCTTGATCCAAAGACCATAAAATCAATGGAAAGACTCAATCTTCAGTGCCAGCTATTGTCATTATGAATTGCAAGCCCATTGTTTTTCCAGACGAGAGGACCAAGTTTCAGTACTTGTTGCTTGGTTACAGCCCCTCCAACCCTCTTGTAAGTCATGGGTTTATAACACCTTAGAAAACCAGACGTATATAGTTTTCATTTCAATTATTTATGCAGCTAGTTGTTGATTCCCTTTTGTCTGGTAGCCCTAATTAAATGTTTCACTAACTCCATTCTTCTTCTGTCCAAGGTTTTATTCTGCTGTACTTGGCTTTTCCCTGTGAATGCTCTCCAAGTCCTACCAGTGGGAGTCAAATAGTTTACTGGAATCCTGAATGGGCAGGACAAAAAGAAATCTGTTGCCTAGGTAACTCAGCAAAATAACCAGTTTATGTAAGTGTGCCTGCTTATCTGCTGAAGCACAGATGAGCATACATGCATTTAATATTGTGTTCCTTTTCTAGTGCTTCCTATGAGTATCCATGCAGATTATTCTAATGAAATATTCAAAGAAATTCTCTCTGTATGACTGATTCATCCAACACGAATGCCATGGATTCCTGGATATAGTCAAAGCAGGTAAGGTCAATATAGAAATTAACTTTCTGCTGTTGCTATAACGTCAGATCTGATTTTACTGGTGGCATCAACCTCATGGTTTGATTTTACCCGTAAGCATCAAGCTATCACTAAGTAAAGTAAGAATTTTTCAGAAAGAATATGAAATTACATCAACAAACTGTTTTTTACAGTGCTGCTGTATCCCTGAATCAGAAAAATGTTATAATAGGCAATTGTCATTTAAATATTTTTTCAGGATGATTAACAGAATGTCAGATCAGAAAAGCTCGGCCATTTCACTGCATAGACTTTAAAGCCAGATTGTTCATCTAGTCTGATCTTAACGAAGCCAGTCTCTGTGAATCCTGTGTGAATGCTGACTCTAGTCACATTAACAAAATTTTTGCTGTTGACTACCACAGCACCAGGATTTCATGGTCTGAGCATTTCAGTTATTTCTGTATAAAAGGGGGAGGGATAATATTATTCCCTTTCTCCTGCTCTTTGTCTGTCTGCTCTGGTCAATTAGACTACAAACTGTCTGGAGCAAACTCTACTTTCCTGGCTTTCTGTGGTGCCCAGAACAATAGGGCCTCTTATGGCCTACAGCAGTCATAATAATTTGATTTGTTTCCGTCATTAATCAGATCTCAGGGCGAGACGTATCCTGCCCAGTTCATACATATTTCAGGAGTGCACCGGCTGTATCTGTAGGACATACAGGGAAGCATCCGATCGGTGGAATGTTGATAGGAGAGACTCGTGGTGGAGACTGATGCCCACCCCGTATTTGCCCCGCTCAGCCATTTCAAAGACAGAATTACTGGTCAAAATTGGATAAAGTGTGAAAAACTATTTCTTGCTTGCAGGGACAGGACATGCTGCTGAATTTCTTGGCAGAAATTTAATGGACGGGTTGTAAAGATCTGAAAAACAGTGTTTGTAATGGAAAGGCCGACACCATCTTAAATATGTCATTTCACTGAAATAGCAGGTAGATAACTTTTTGTATGCTTTATGGGGAGTGCTTTTGCCATAGAAGATCTGAAGCCCATGAGGCTGTGATATGGACTAATACCTTTCATTTTATGTATAGAGGAAAAATGGTAAGTAAAAAGGCTCCAAATTACAGTACTTTTTAATTTAGAAATAAATATTATATTTTTCTTAGCAGGTAGAGAGAAGATATGTTGAAGTGGCTTGATGAAACTCTTAATACCCCATCCTCTGCCCACCCTGTAATAAACCAGAAGTTTTAGTGAAACCTGGGTGGAATGATTACATTGTTAAATTTCAGATAACGGTCTAACAATTCAATGTTTGTAACCACAAAATACGTTTGCGTAGGAGCTGAAATTTTCTGATCAACATGATGCTCCTTCACTGGCACAGTGAAGTTTGCCAGCAGAGTTTCTAAGAGAATGTTTTGGAGACTTCAGTCAGTGTTGGGGAAAGCACATGCCTTTCTATACAGAAAGATTTTATAATGATCAGCCTTTATAACGACCAAGAAGAAGAGAAAAGAGAAATCCGAAGGAAAGGAGGATAGGGAATAATTTTTCTGTGAAGAAATTGAAAGGTAGGAAGTCTGAACCACCGAGGTTTGTGACTATATGGTATTTCCAGTTGAATATCCCGCAGCAGAAGGGTTTACTGTGTACTTTTTTCCATATTGATCTTAATCTATTTATCCCTTCTTCTTTCAGTACGGAGCCTGGGAGCTCAAGTGAAGAAGGAGCTATGCCTGTAATATGGGAGATGCAGATCAATAGGGCATGATTGACTGCTCTATTACAACCTTACACAGCACAGCACTGAAACCTGGTTCCCGTAACTACTGTTAGAGTTTAAAAGCCATCTGTAAACTTCAGCAGGGACTAGCCAACGCCTGTAACAATATTGGGCTGCTGCAATTCAATCAGTGGCACACTGCCAGTGTCTACGCTTTGTCTGAGTGAACCAAACAAGCTTTATATCAAAGACATTTTAAAGTGAATAGCTTCACTAGACTTACTCTCAGAACCTGTAGCTTTAATGTTTTAAGAAGAATATAATATAAAAACAGACACAAAACTGACCTGTCGGTTCCCACCAAGAGAAGAGTCTCTTGTGTTCATTCTCAGATGCAAACTCGAAGAAGGAAGCCTGGAAGATTCTTTATAAAATGGCTGAGCACGGTCAAATGAGGCAAGGACATTCAACATAGTGAAGAAATGCTCACGAAGAACTTTCATGAACCTAACAAAAAATATGAGACTCTTTAAGGATCTATTAAGTTCTTGGTTAAATTTATAAGGCATTTAACAGCCATTAATGAAGCAAGGGATCTTTTAGGTAAAGAAAAGATAAACTTCATGTAGGCAAAACTGTGACAGCAGTTCAGAAAAGTGAAGTCGCTGGAGTGAGCACAGCAGAGATTCATCTGGATGATCACATATCTTGCTACAGGTATCGCCAGCCTATCTTTAGCCACTTTCTGGAAAGACGGTTCATTGATACCAGCTAGATCAGCACAGGAATTTGTTTGATGTGCTTAAGAGATTGGTAACAATACCCCCTAACGTGACTGCGTTGCGAGGTGACAGTGTTTCCTTGGAGACAGTGAATCCATAGAGCCCCAGCCAGGATCCCTGCAGGTTACCTCTCTTCAGAGGATGTTGAACTACCTCTCTATGCAGGGGCAAAGATGGGAAGATAAGCTTTGACTGTAGACAAATAGCCTTATGCAAGATGTGAGGATTTTATGCAACAGCAAGACATGTCTGAAAGGTAGGAGGGTGAAAGAGGAGACGTAACTGTAGTCATTGCACAGCTGGCTTGACATGCTTTGACAACAAAGATAGTGTTACAGGATTGAGTGTCTTTTTAAAATGTACCAACCTGTATTGATGATGGAGATTGTTGTGCAGTGAAAACAGGAAGAAAAATGGGGGTTTTCTTGCTGTCATTGGCTGATTACTGAAAGACAAAAGGTGTCTCAGCAAAAATGTGCAATTTGATGTAAGAATGTGTGAAAGGCACATCGATTAAGATGTGGAATTTGTACCATTGCAAGTTAGATCCATGAAGAGCTGCATGGAATGTTGGTTGATATAGAAGGAATGTATAATTATGGTGATAAGACCTAATTATGTTAATTATGTCTTTTTGGGAGCAATTTTATGATGCATAATTGATGATACAGCTAACAGCAAGGATGCATTGTAACCATAACTTACAGGTGTGTTTGTCACTAAATTACGCTCAACAGAACTGCTTCAAAATGTTGCATAATGTCTCATAAAACTCATATAAAAAATAATTGAAAGGTAATAGAGCATGGAAATACTATGTCCAAGTCCTCTACTATTCTAAGTTCAGAGAGTTCTCATAATAAATGTTTGCATACAAGCAACAACTGCTACATAGCAGTAAATTGTGTGCATTT
Source organism: Dromas ardeola (assembly GCA_013398915.1). Lineage (NCBI taxonomy): Eukaryota > Metazoa > Chordata > Aves > Charadriiformes > Dromadidae > Dromas > Dromas ardeola. Next base: position 28,257 of record VYZM01005381.1, read on the forward strand.
TGAACAAAGCACAACCTGAATTCTGAGTTTGCTGTCTTTTGAATACCTATACAAATGGCGTTTGTAAGTTAACCCTGCAGTTCATTTCTGTTGATCAGCTTTGGCATGTACGATTGACTGAGACAACATAAATAACTGGGTGTATGTATCGTGCAAGCAAACAGCTATTTGTGCAAGTGGTTTGGACAGATCCATAACCAGCTCTCTTGGAGCCTACGCAAAATCAGCAGCTCCGACCTAGATATAAGAACTCTTCACTGTGGGAGGGTTTATTGCCCTTTATTTAGTTTATTTGTTTTTTTCTTTTCTTTTTCTTAAGGATGCGCTTAATATACACTAGATTTGGTTCCTTCAGAATGGTCCGTGTTTTTCACTTCATAGAAGCAGGACTGAAAGAGCTTGGAGCACTTTGCTGTTAAATAGCAAAGTGACCAGACTTCCACTGAGGTCGACCACACGGGAGCCTTTCCGTCATACATGTTCTGTGATTTGATGGGATGTGGAGCTGTAGCGAGCACCATAGGAATTCTGGCTTTGAATTATGTGAAGAAGTAGTATAAATAGCCCTACTACTTGTTCCCAAATCTTTTAGCATGGGCATTTCAGATCTATGGGGAAAGCAGCCATGGTTCAGTGAAAGCTAAGCCTGCTCATGGCTGCTGATTCATGAAAAGTAGCTGGGGATAAGACTACTGGAAGCTAGACCAGACCCCAGAACTGCTCAAAACACTGGGACAAAAGCCTTTCAAATCCCAATTGCAAGGGTTTGCTTATAACCTTCTGTATCTTTACTCCTCTTCCACTGAGTTTTCCATTTGCCATTTTCAGGGAGGCAAAGCTGAACCTGTGCTGTAGAGTCTAAAATGTTTGCTTGTCGAGACTGCTGGTTGTATTAGCAGAAAGGAGCGTTTTGACTGCCAGTCTTTTCTTAACAGCCAAATATCTAAAATAGTACACAGGAGGAACATCTTTCACTTAGAATATCTTTCACTTGTGTAGTTTCAGGAGTAGCTCAGTTATAGCCTTCAAAGTATTTCATGGGCTTTTAAGATATTCCGCCCTTAAAGTCAGCTGGACTAAATGTACTTGCACTGCAGTTAGAAAATTTACAGCATTTTGTTGCCTATGAAAATTTTGCCAAGATGTCAGTGGGAGGAGAAGCAGACCCGTTTCACGGACACACGACTGACACTGACATCTTGATAATGTGTGACTTTTAACAGTCAACTCTATAAGAGTGCATGATTTTCCAAGATATGGCCCAATATCTCATAAATCATGCTTTGAAAAATGCAGTAGCTGTTCTGTTCTCATTCCTTCCAGTTTACAAAATGTTTCAGCCACTTAATTCCCCGCTGGGACTTCCACTGAGGAAAAAGCATACAGCACTATTGGGTTAGTCATGGGTACTTTCACTTACCCCACAGTCCACGCAACCTCTATTCAGCTCATGTGCAGCACTCTAGACTTCAAGGTGCTAGGAAAGAATTGCTTCGTACAATTTTGTTTGTTTGTTTGTTTCATTATTTTGGCGAAATGGCTATTTTATATATTTCAGTGATGCTACATGGAACAGAATGATTCCCTGAGCTTCCCTGATCAGAAGTCCTGCTATTTCAAAGCACCCTTTAGGCACTTCTTAAGGTGGGATCCTCCTCATCAAACTTCAGATGCCTTGAAGTTGAGTCCACTCTCGGGAAAGCTCACGTTCCTCATGTAGACGGTGTGGACTGGGGTTCACTGCAGCTCAAAATAATAGGCGTCGAGGCTGGGCTGAGTAAGTGGGTAACGGGACATACCCACTTGTCTCCACTGACTGTAGAGGGAGCCAAGAAAATTCGCTGAGCCTGGCTTTGCAGGCTGGCAACAGCAGCTAGGTGGGAGAAATCATACTTTAACCAGATGGAGGGTTTAGATGTTTAATGTTGACTTGAGTGTTCTGAAATTTTGTGCGTGGATTTGATATTGGTGGCAAAACTGTAGCCATGATATGAAGAACTAGACGGAGGACCAGCCTCAGAAATTAGAAGTTGGTCACATGCAAGATTTCCCCCCTTACAATTTTACATTTCCCTTTCAATCTCTTTTATAGGATTCTTAAAATATGGTGAAGTATCTCTGCTTAAAAGACATCACAGATACCTGCCCCGCACCCCCGGCCCTTCCCCAGGAAGAGAGAGAATGGAGGAACGCTATTGCCACAGAGGGTTTCCATTAGTGAAATTAATTCCTCTCTCATAAGAATTTAGGTCTATGATTTATGATAACCACCAATTTCTCACTGCAGGCAAAGTGAGAGGAAATGACTCAGCCTGGACAGACATCATGAATCTAATTTTTTTCACCCCTAATGCTTGACATAATCTAGTGTGCTGCTCCCAGAGGTGTCATTGGAGATTCATATCCAGCCGAAGGGCCTCACAATCAAGGCAGAAAATTTTATTACTTTCATGTATTGTGTGATCTGTAATTGTTTGGAATTGCATCCTACCTCATTCATTGCCATTTCTTTTGCATCAATTTTGCAGCAAAATAGTAAGGAAAACAAAGCAAGGGAGAGAAAAGCAGTGTTGCACTTGCTCCTTCAGAAAAATCTTCTGTGACATAATGTTAGGGTCCAGCTGGTGCTTATTAAACTCGGGCAGTTTTGAGATGAAAAATGCTTCCTTCTGTCACTCTTTCCAATAGAAATCTCACTACCCACCTGATCGGAGAAGTTCTATCTACCCCATATTGATTCTGGAAATTTATGTTTTATTTTCTATCACCGATATAGAATTTTGTGAGTGGGCTTCTGCCGAAAGATCAGAATAGATATCATGTTAAATGGTCCAGCTGAAATGTTTTATCCCACATTTCAAGGGACTAGGAGTGTATATTCATGTCTCAGCAGAGGAGGTAGTATCTAGCTGACAGCAAGGCAGGTTTTCAGATGTCTTGCACTTACAAATAATCATTTGAATACATCCTAACAAATTGCTTCCAAAACTGAGAAGGATAATAGATCTTTTTCTTAAATATAAAATAATTTCTATACCTTTCTCTGCTACGGCCTCCTTTAACATACAAGAAAGCAGAAGAAAACAAGCGCCAAGATGGGGCTAAGGAAGAGTTCCCAGAACCTTTTTTTTTTTTTTTAATATTGATCAAATGTAAATCCTCTTTTCACAGGTTTGCTATGTGTGTGGATGCCTGCTGATCTGTAGCAGCACATACACATGAAAATGGCCTGCTTGCCTCAAGATGACCTCTAAAAATGCCTAAGTAAATACCCGTTATTTTCAGAAATGCTGAGCTTGCTTAGCTTCCTTTGCGTCACCTACGGTTTATTGTGGCTGGTTTGATCCCATAAAAAAAAAAGCATAAAGCATGAAGGGAGGAGTAGTTCTGTATGTCAGTACTGTTCTGCGCAGTTTGTATGCACTTTCATGCAAAAGCCAGGAAAGATGTAATATGGGGTTTTGATGATTTTTTAAAAAGGCAAAACCATCTTAGTAAAGTCAACTGAATACGTCTCTTCGTGATTATTTGCCAATAATCTGTAATCGTAAATTTTAACTGATGTTCTGTTTAGCTTGTCTGTTACACTCAATATAAAACTTCCATTACCATCCTCACTAGACCATTTTAAAGATGCATTTTTATTTTCCATTTCTGCTCCTGACTATAATTGTTTTAATGATACTTACTGACATCTGATACTTTCTGGCAAGCTCTCACCAAGCTTTTACAGTAAAAGTCAAATTATAGTGCTGTATGCACACACTTACTAAGTTAAAATTATGTTTTTGAAGTATTCCATGGTAAATTTCTAAATTGCAGCTGCTAGTCTGCAAATTATTCAATCTCTCTGAAGCACAATTGGAGAAATTGCATCATTTGGGGTACATAAAATGTACTTTTGAATGTGTTCGTAGGCAGTGAACTACAAAGCACAGAAGCACATGACTTCAAGACTTTATTGAACAAAGTTCAACTCGTCTTTGGAGCCCTGATATTCTACTAAAACATATTCGAGGGATTAAAATAAATATGCAGTTGAGGTATCTTTTCGTTCAATGTGGATCCATAAAAGCAGGGCTCTATAGGATAGAAGGGGATGTATGGAACAAGTTGTGGTCATCAGTTTCTCCAAGATTGAGTTTTTCTAACAAACTGCCCGTAAGTTCCTCTGTCTAATGTTTGGACATATCTGCGAAGGCCTCGTATGTGTAAGTAAACGGTACTTAGGCCAGAGGTCTCAATAAGGGACTGGAGGGGATTGCCCTACCTATGGTTTGACCACAGGATCATGTGGCTATTGTCTGGTGGTAAGTCCTGTCCCTTGCTTCTCTGTATTTTCAGCCATTATAAAATTGTTTGTGTTTTTCTGAACAGAATTGATTACTTGTTTAACATCTCCTCTCTAGTTCCTTAGGTCTGACTACAAGCAATCAAAAGTTCTGTAAAACCTATTCATCCTGCTTCTCCATCCTAAGTGATACACATACTATTCCACCGGTTTTATTACAAACCAGAGGATTCATCAGGCAGAACTGTGATTCTGGGCTACTTTCCCCTGTAAGTGTTTGGCTTACCAGTCTGATTGCAAGTTTATAGAAGAGAGACACTGACAAAGAGTAACTAAGGCTGAAATCTCTTCCTCAGCTTTGAAGCTGATTATGTTTTGCCTCCTTTTATCTTCCAAAGCTAGATCAGATTATAAATAAGATTATATGGTATGGTGTCAGCAGCAGCAAGGGATTTGACTCAGTGGCCCAGGAAGCCTCTGAGCACTATGCAGAGAACTGGATGCTATGGGCAAGTATATAATATAAATCATGAAGAGGCTGTGTACATATGCTATAAAATGGCATAACCAGGAGTGCTATGAAAGGTAACAATACAGATATTCAGCAAGAATATCTCTCTCCAACATTTGAGCCAATTCACAGAAGTAAACCAGAAGGGGCTCTGGTAAGCTACACCTAAACAGTGAATCCCCGCGGCATTTACCAGCTTCTGGATGTGTGTATAGCTCAGCTCTAACTGGAGGGGATGAGTCAGTGGTGCGTTCTCCATCTCTCCTCCTCCCTCAACTCCACCATCAAGGTTTCCACTGAAAGAAATGCTGCAAGTTCAAGCAAATGCCAAGCTGCGTTGCACAGAGAGGTTCCCCCACTGTAGGCTATCATGGTGCTGTGTCTGTTGGGCATGACACAAATCACGCCTACTCCATGTGCTACAGGCAGAGTTAGAGACTTTGTTCCTTGCTCCCTCCTGGGAGACTAATGACCTGGAAATGATAGAGCATGTTTTAGTGGAAAAAGAAAATGGGCAGAAACCTCGTAATCTCGACTGCAGTGGGAGGTTTTCTGTATTTAGATTTAGTGCCTCAGTTGCATTCAGGATATATTGTATGTAAGCTTGTCCGGAAATGTGTTTACGTGCATGTGCATTCACAAATGCATGCCATTGTGTGCTCAGTTCCATACATCATTTTGCTATTCACCAGATGGTATTAAGGCAGAAGGCATTGTAAACATGTATGAATATTATTTGTACTGTAATAAGGACAGAAATATGAGAAAATACAATGCCAGAAACTGAAAAACCTTAACTGATTCTTTTATATCTTTATTTTGCTTTTTCTAAGCTTCCTTCTGATTCCTTCAAGTATCTCGGCTGGTGTGACATAGAAGAACATGATGTTCGAGGAAATCAACTTCATTGTCCCCGAGTGAGAGAAGGTAAAGATCAAAAAGACATATTTGTGTTTAAGCTTTATCTGTATTTACTCAAACTGTATGTCCTTAAATGTTATGAGCTTAAATCATGGAGTTTGCCATTGTTTTGAAAAGCGGCAGTATTTCATCCTATATTTTACATATTTCCTTTTTTTGATAGCTAGGAAAATACCCTTCATAATTTTGAAAATGGGAAACAAAAGTCAGCACTGTAATTTGAAAATTTTTAGTATTAATGTGGTGCTGATTGCTTCTCTCAAAAATTCATTAACATTTGAATACTGTTCAGAATGCAATAGCCATATACCAAACAAGAAGGTGAGAGTGAAATCCAGTCCTGCAAGTGGTGGCACATATATTTTATTTTAAGACTGAATTGGCCCAATTGCAACCTATAGACACACTCAAGAATAGAGAATAAAAGGTGGATTTTAACATATAGTGTTTGCATGTTTGGGACTAAACAGTGGGAAAAATCCACGCTGTCCTTGCTTTAGGTAGGAATTTGAAGATGTCCATAGCTCTAAGCATTTTGGTAGACCTTAAGACTTTGTCTTCAGCGTGTGTCGTTCTTAATACGAATGATGTTTTGAGTATGGCTATTTATCCATACAACTGTTGTCAGTGGACTGGAAGTTACAAACATATCCGTTTCACAGGACAATTAAAGGATAAATACATAACCATTTGTATAAACTCATAGCATGTGAAAGAATATGTAGAAACAGTATTTTAGAACTCAGATGCTTATGCTCAACCATTTAGAAAAAGCTTTTATTCTGAGCTGTAGAAGAAATGTCACTTAGTAAGCAGGTACCAAATCATCATGACCTTAGATCGCTTGCTGAATTATGGGCCCAGAAACGGTAGAAAAATCTTCACATTAATTTACTTCTTAGAAGCCTGGAAACCTACGCACCTGTAATATTATATATATTTCTTCATTTCAGATATCTTCCCAGCTGTATATATAATCTTTCAGCAAGTAACTAAATACCAGTTCCATATCACATCCACTATTGTAAATCTTTTTTTCTGAGCAGGGCCTTCAGAAGAAGAGCTATTTTTCAGAGGAGAAGAACATACTATGAAAAAAAGAAAACAAGTAACTGACACAGAGAAGTGGCAAAAGAAACTGCAAGAGAACTGGGAAAACTGTGCTGTAAAACTTTCTCATTAACTCTTTGTACTGTAGTAGAAAATAAGACAAATAATAATGTGCCAGCTGCTCCATGCAGTTAGCAGTTTTAAAGCTCAGGTTGGCACCATGACATTGTAAACCAGAGGTTTTTAGTAGCTGGAAGAAACACTGGAATATCTTGTAATTTGGGTTCTGAACCTGTACAAAAATTCCTGTGTTGTGACAGGGCTTCATTTGTGCTTGGGCATGTAAGAACTAGTGATGTTCCTTACCTGCTTAGTGCCTAATGGTAAATGAATGGCTAGAGAATGGAGTGGATTAATTTCAGCTCTTTCGCTCTCTCCTCATACCGGCCTGAGTAGTTCTTTTGGCTGGAGGTACTACATTACTGCTGGTTCTGATCAGCAGTCAGTTATAACCTCCCTAAGATCAGGTAGTAACTTCATCGAACTCTGAGATCCAGTGCTCTGGATCATGCCTCTCCCTGTGCATGAACACTGGGGAGTATTGATATCTGGCTACTGCACAGCATTTTTTATCCAGATGAATTTAGAGGCCAAACCAATAAGCCGCAGTCGCAGTCCTGCATTCTCCACCCAGAGCACACACACAGGCGTGCCCACTCAAAGAGGAAGGAGGGATTGGGCAGTAAGATTCACATGCTTAAGAGATGGTTTCTTTCTTCTTTACTTTCAAGGAATCATGCAGTGCATCACTATGATTCTAAGGTGAATTTGGTAATTGGCACCACAAATTGGTATAAAAGCAGCATAATAAAACAGATTCACCTTTTAACTAATTATGACATTGAAAGATTTAATGATACAGTTATTAGAAAGCAAGGGGAAAAAAAAAAAAAAGGTAGTGATTTCTCTTATTTTTTCCTTGCCAGGAGCTGAACCTTTCATTTCAGGACCTGGGTGATCTTTACCAGGTGGAAAACTTCAAAAGGATTCTCCGAAGATTAATTCGGGTGGAAAAACTTTGGTTGGTGGACAATTCTTTGACAGACCTAAGTGCCATAAGGTTGCCAAGGTAGATGAAATGTCCTGTTTCTATTTGTATGCAATATCATAGGAATCAAAATTTTTATTTACTTCAGTAATAGCTGGAGCAGCCTCTTGAGAACTGCCAAAATATGATATTTTGGGGGGGTATTATCCCCATCAGAATCCATCAGTGTATTGCTATTCTGAGTTCATGTCATTCCCAGGTCGAAAATTCTCAGTAAAGTGGTCAGGTGATGTCTCCTTTATTCTTAGCAGATAATTCATGAGTCTCATCAAGTTCAGTGATATTTTTGCTAAAAGGGAAAGTTGTTGAAAACTGAAGGAATGTATATGAAGAGATGGTGGAACATAACCCAAGCAGAGAGGCCAGATGTGACCATGACAACTATTTTTTTACAATTCATTTATTGCTACTATGTTGCCGTATGTCTAGATATATGGAAAGTTGTAATATGGAGAACAATAATGTTGTATTTGTGTACAATATAAAGAAAGCTGAGAGTATAAAGTGTAGGGATCTGACCTTGCAGTCCATGGGCAGGCAAAAATTACACAAATGTAAAACTAGTGTGAAAGCAGGTCTCGAGGAATCAAATTCTTGTGTCTCTCATTGGAAGCCCCAAGTTGCCATGACTTCGACTACGTGAAGAGCCATCCCTGTGTTGGCTTACAGGTATATAGTATTACAGATGTGATCAGTGATGTCATATGCTTTATACTTTACAGATGCAGAGAACTCAATGTCAATAAAAACCACTTTACATCCTTCAAACAGCTGCCAAAGATACCTCAGATTCAACACTTATCACTTGCTGAAAATAACATTATGACACTAAGTGGAATAGCAGACTTCAGACATACTCCACTTGAATCCCTTATACTCAAGAGGAATCCCTGTGAATTTCAAGAAAGATACAGACAACTGTAAGTCTTACCATCCAATAGCCAACAAAAGTTCAACAATACAAAGAAACGATTGTGCGAAAGTTCAAAAGGAATAGGATCTCAAATACAATGAGCTCTCCTGAGCAATTTTTTTATTTTCCCCTAGTCTCAACTATCATAAATGCTCCAGAAACATGGGCTGGTGAGCCAGTATCTGATAATAGCCACAAAATATTCAGAAAATGCCTAGGAGGCTTTCTAATCACATGACTGGCAGTTCTTGAACTAAACTAAGTCCGTGGATCAAGTTTAGAGACAGTGAGTAGGGCAGATAAATTAGATTCCCTTTTATTAATGGAAACTGCCTGTTACTCAAACTCTTTTCAGTCTCCCTGCATCCCTCGTGTATTCTCAAAGGAGTCTAAATTGCATTACATGTCAGAGATGGAATCAGAAGGATGTGTTGAAAGATGGGAGCTAAAGCAAGAGAAAACTAAGTTACCTTCATTTGATTTTTCTGGATTCTCTCCTCTCTGGCAGCACTGTGGAAGCTGCACTGCCTTAAACACCCCACTCAGTCTAGGTATATGTTGCAGGCGGTGCAGTGTAGTGTAGACTTAACAGAGCTGCCTCGGACACTAGAAATGAAAATTCAAATCAGACAGAGCAGAGAATTCAGGGGAATATAATTTATTCTAAGTCTTATGCCTGTTTTGACACTCCCACCCCTATTCCGTTCTTCCCCGGTTGCTTTGACGCCAAACCCCTGATGCCAGGAAAAAGATTGCACACAGGTCAGAAAGAGGAATGAAGCGTGTTCCTTCTGAACTCTTCAGAAATCTGCATGGTTGCATGTTTTTCCGCACTACAAACACAGTAATGTCAGCCATCTACAGAAGGCATTGTTGATATTTTTGAGATAAACCTTACTGCATGTGTCTAAGATGTCATCTCTTCCTGGGAGAGGGAAAAAAAAAAGAGAAGTTTTAAAGAAAGTGTTTAATAAAAACCTTTCTGAGTTTCCAGTAGGCTTTTTCCTTCAGTCTAGTAGCATCGCTTTGACAGTGTGATGGTGATGATACTGCTTTCTAAAGGAAGATAGGCAGGTATCAAAGTTAAAAAGTAATTTTAAAATAATGGATTTCTCATTTTATTTACATATCAAAAGGTCCAGGAGAAGAAAAGCTGAAAAGCACTTTTTAACAGTTTCTGATTATGTTTCTGCTCCCAATCCTACCAGTTCTTAAGGCAATTAAATATAGATGGCTCTGGTATTACTTTGACTGCCAGCATTGGAAGGCAGAATGAATCATTTTCAGGCATAGACAAATCCCTGAGTTACATGCTGAGATTGAGCACTGGAGTCCACGCTCGCCTCAAAAGGCACAGGAGCAAATACCACAGCACGTGGGTTAACACCCTGTGCGATGCTTATGGGGGGGCTACGGCTCCATCAGCAGTCTTCATGGCCGAGGTTAGAGATACTGCTGGGCTGTGTAAAAGGGACAGCATATTAGGAGGTACGGCCATTCCTTTTGGTTTGGCATCATAGAATCACAGAATCGTTTAGGTTGGCATGCCCACAAAAAAAGGACTTCTTTTCTTTGGGAGAAACAGAAGCGCAAAAGATTTGCGGAGAGCTCTATTTCTCTATCGCAGAAGGATAAAAGCTGAGTTGCAATTTTTGCAATCTGAATCTTCACTTTTCAACAGTCTAGGAAATTCAGTCCAGACTGTTTCCTTTTGCATTAGACTCTGTTAAAAATGTAGATACTTGCAGTGCGTTACCGAGTCTGAGGATATACAACTTGTGCAACAGAGTGAAACCTGAAAATTTTTAATTAGCTCTTTATCAGATAAATTCTGCAACGAATGACAAATCAAGATTTCCAACAATGAAAATATATTTTGGATATGTTTGAATCTACTGTTTGTTTTTTATCCGTGTCTATTTTGTTCTCAACATTTCCCAAGATAATTTCTCTCAATTTCTATTTTTCTTTTGTCTCTCTTTAAGTGTGTTCTCCAGTTTGCCAAATCTGAAAATGCTGGATGGTATCCCAAAACTGCCAGAGGACTGCTCACCCACAGATACCAGGTTTTTTTTCAAAATGTGTACTATACTCTAGCACTGTATTTTTGTAGGATCCCAGCTGTGCTAGAATCACCTCACTTAAGAGATACAATAAATCCTGTGTATGGAAGTTACTATTTTTTTCTGATCAAAGGGATATTGAAGCAGAAATATATTTTTTTTAACACGTTTGTGATACCACAGACTTCAAGTGATTATGGATAAATGACATGTAAATAAGGCATAATGTGTATACTGAGTGTCATAGGTTTGGTGTATTAAAAATATCGGGTGACTTCTTGTCTAGGAACTCTATGTAGACAAAATCTCACAATGACTGACTCCCACTGCATTTCCTTAAACATGCCCAAGTTCAGATCGTGTGTCCATTGTGGGAAATGGTACAGGGATTAACATCCAGGCTGTGAAGAAAAGGGAAAAAAAAGCCTGAATAAAAGAACAGGCTATGCAGTTTCCTTCTTTATGTCCCACCAATGTCTTAGTGCACTTTAATGCGCTTTGTAGATGGGAAAGGCAGAGCCCCCCCAGTCATTTTGAGCCTTAGAAATAAAAAACTAACACAAAATGTCTTTGCTTGGGAGTTTGGTATGGCTAGAGAGCACTGGGGAAGTAAATCATGAAAAAGGAAAGAAGCCTTTTGACTCATTGCTGGCATTGTTTAGGAATGTCTTGTTGCTTAACAGAGGTTCCTCAAACCAAAGCCACAATGAGGGAAAAGAGCTGTGGAAGCTGAAAAGGGATTTGTAAGGGCTCCCCAGGATATCTGAGTGCAATTATCTTTGAGAGGTATCTGTCCTTGTCTTTGATTCATTTGCTGTTCAATTTTAGCTTTTTTTTTTTGCCAGGCAGCTCATGCTGGCACACAAATAGCTGTGCCACTAATGGTTCGGGAAAAGAATGGCAGAGTCCTGGAAAATGAAGACAATTAACAGAATTGCCTAATTCCAGAGACAGTCAATAAATTCTCTGCTGTGTATTGGCTGCAGGCTCGGTTTGGTTCAGTTACACGGGGAGGAGTAATGACTGCTCAGCCCTGTAGAGCTCTGCAGTGCAATGGCTTACCTGCAGAAAGGTCGCAGCTGCCTATTAATGTCTGTATTGGATCAGAGCAAGAGAAATGACCAGCTTGAAAAGTTTCCAAGCTCTCTCTTAGGATTGTCCTTACCTCTCCCACAGCCTAGCAGTCAAAAGTGTTGATGAAAATATTTCATAAACTAGATCACAAGATTTTGAATGTGTAACAGTATCTAGCTCAAAGTATTTTCTACATCTGTGAAATGAAAAAGACAACGGGCCACTGCAAAGAGGTGTCAGGCTGAGGGCTCACGCTTGGGAAATATCCTTGCAATTCAGAGAAGCAGGCCGCTTCCTTCCCAGCATTTACACACTCACAGGGTTTGATAACTAGATCCGGCCAGTGTAGTCCATCCCAGCAATGGGAACAGACCTCGCTATGACAAACCCCTCCGTAAACATGCCGCAGAATCAAGATGGTACGGTTCAACAATACACGGGAACAAACTTTTACAGATTCAGAGGAGACATGATGTGGTTTACACAGAAACAACAAGGCAACCCGAGCTTTGAAACATAAAATCAACATAAAAAAACCACTGTTGTGTTTGGGAATGGAAAGGGTGAAAAAAAAAGGATGAAATGTATTCTTTTGACTGAGGATGTATGTGGTAAAGCACCATCTCCTCAGAAGCAAGGCAGGGAGCAAATGCAGGAAGGAAACAGAGCCTGAAGGACCACCCTTACTGACCCAGCCAGAGTCAGACAGACGGCAGCGAGCAGCTGAACACTGGCTGCTGTGAGGCTGTGTGTCTGGAGACGGGGAAGGGAAGCAGCCTTTTCCCAAGGTAACAGACACTGGGGAGCATTCAAATCAGCGCTCTTCAAATCACACCGAAAAGCACTTGAGGACTAGGCTCTCTTCCCAGAATTCGGCATTAACAAGTGAGTCTGAGCTGGGAAATTGCCCCAGTGCCATGGGTAGACCTTTCACTCACAAGCTCCTAGCGAAGTTGCCACCCACTTCTTGCACATGTAATTAGGAGCTGGTCGAGTCTCTCCTGGGAACATGCTCAGAGGCTTTGCTCTTTAAACCTGAGTCCTGGGTCAGTCACAAGAAAGAGGCACAGACAGTGATTTATTCTTTCCGGAACGGAAGTTGGTTCTACTCTCATAATTTTTCCTTTCATTATTTTAATGGTCTGGCTTTGAAATCCCAGAGAAATACGAGGTAATATCTGGGGAGCCTTGCTGATTTTATTTAAAGTGCATCCAGGAGCAAGAACGTACTGGTAATGTTTGAGTCACTTTGCTTCAATGAGCTTTAAATGAGATGTTCGCAATCAGCAATGTCACATGGGAAACTGGGAAAAAAAGAACAATTAGCTCTTTTTAGTCCAGCTGGTTGACTGGACAACAGCCATAAGACCGAGGAAGCACACTGGATACATTTCAATATTACCAGTCAACTAGAAATCCCAGCAGCAGGAACCTTTTGAAACTGACCTCAAGTTCATGCCAAACCAGGGATAAATTAACGTACATTTTGGGTTCTAAATGAGATTATTACTGTCTAACTTTCTTTTCCTGCCAGACTGACGCTCAACTTCATTCAAGAAAAAATGGGCCTGCAGCAAATTACTCTTGAGTTTTACTCCTTTACTTTTCCGCAGTTATGTTATGGAGTGGTCTAATCTAAACCTAATGTAAGACTTCAAGAATATCTGGAAGGAATGGAACAAAAGTAGAGCCTTTATTTTGCTAGAGCTTTGGAGATTTCATCTGTTGTGATTGCACTCTGAAATCTAACATAATAGCTACTGCCTGTGACCTAAGTAGCAAAATATCATGAAATCAATTCCCAGTTAATCACAAAGATCCCTTCAAACCTGATATTTCATGAAAATTTAGCAAAGTGTTCCCAAAGTCTTGCCTAACATCATGGGACAGGTCCAGGGCTGGTAGAGCTCGGAACTGAGTTCCCAAGTATCGTTTTAACTGTCTCTTCATTTCTCATTATGTCTGAATCTCTCAATACAAAATAAAAAATGAGCAATATCAAATCAAAAGATAGATTCCTTAAATGAACAGAGAGAAAACAAGACTTTTCATTTAACCCATTTATTATGATCCCAGGAATTCCAGAGCAGGGTTTAAAAATCCTGTAAGTATTACAGTACATGGGTCATGGAAGCAAATAAAGTTGTAACAGAAAAGAAATCAACTACTGATGAGCATTTCAAAGAAGACCGTTTGCTCATAAACACATTAACCTTGTAGAACATGAAACGCAAACACCCTATGTTCATATTGTTCCAAATGATTGAAATCACTCAGGAAATAAAGCCCAATAAAGCCAATATCCTTCTCCAGGACTGTGCGTTGCCGCACCAGTGGTAGGCGTGAACGCAGTGAAGCGGAAACCAGCGGCTTTCCTTGCAAAAGGAGACCTTGCAAAAATGGCTTCTTTTAGTTCCTTCCACTGAGCTTCAGAGACTGAGAGAGTGCAAATCAGAGCTGATCAGTTAAGCCTGTAATTCATCATCAGGAATGTTAATGCAAATGGCTCAAGCCCAAATTTATACATCTATATAGAGTAAATAACTTGTCAGTGATTCCCTAGAGTTTAGCCTGCCTGTGCTGGAGCACAGACCGGTTACGAGGGCTTCACAAGTGACTTCCTGAAGTCCTTGTCAACTCTCAGGTCACAGTATCTGTAAGAAATGTGCCTGGCACGCACTTTGAAATAGGCTGTGGGCAAGGAACTGGGTGACGTGGTAGGTCCCGGTCCTTCTGCATCATCACAGCCTCCGAAACAGCCGGCGCAGAGGGCTGTGCTCTGACAGTCTGCTGGTGTCTCACTGCAGGGCAGGCTCTGCTGTGGCTGCTGCTGCTGAAGACAGCCTCGTCCTTCCTCCATGGACCGGCTTGCGAAGGGGATTACTTTTCTTTTGTCTGCCCTGGCTTCCGTTCGTGGTATTTCTGTATTAGTGATGCCAGGACAGCGGTGCTTTCAGTGCTTGCTTATTCCCTCACCGAACACAAGTGATTACCAAAGTCCTTCCCGCATTTAATTCAACAGCAAAACTCCCAGTGACATCAAAGCTGCAGAAGCACATCTTTATTCTTCTGTGTGGAAGGAAGGAAGGAAAGAAACTACTCGCAAATCAGGGATCAGGTTACCAAAAAGGGCACTATGAGGCTGTTAACCTTTGAGAAGCAGAACACTCTCCCCTTTCCCTGGAGAACCTCCTTCTGAAGATCTCAGTATACTCATTTGTTTTACCATTTCCTTCCTGAATGATTAAAATCAAATACCTTCTGGTCTATGTAAGGCAACTTTCGATCACTGCCACTGAAGTTTTGCTGTTCAATAAAGAAACTTCAGCATTTTTGATTATTTCCTTGCTATCAGCACTAAAAGAAAAAATTGATTTAGTGAATATACTGACGGACGTTTTGATCTATTTGGATACATGTATGAGACATGCAGAGGCACACTGGCAGGAAGCACGGGGGGAAATAAGCTATTAAGGTGTCCCAGAGCATTCATTTTTCATTGGTAATCTATCATCCAAGATAACGTTGGCTTTGGAATTGCCAGGTACCATGCTACATTATGTAATTGAAAGCACTGAAGATAAGGAAAGGCGGCCATTGACAACATATGCTTTAGATAAAACCAGCTATAAAAATAAATGTAATGACCGTAGCAGGGACGAGACAAGCATGGACAGTAAAAAATTGGGAATGACCAGAAAGTTCATGAATAGTCAAGCTACAGGAAACGGTGCAGTCAGCCTTGGGGAATGAACTCCAAGCCAATTTTTTATTTTTTTTTTCATACTGATCATTTCAGTTTTACTATGTGTTAACACTCTATATTTCCCATTCCTACTCTACATACAGTCGATTTTCCTTCTAATAGATTGCTATAATTACTCTTTGCGACCTGAGCACCGAGCCAGTTTAAGGATGCTCCTATTAAGAGTCAAGAAAGATGAAGTCAGATGTTTCTTCGATGCAATTTTAATTTTCTGTGTAAAATGTACGAAGTTCCATTTTTCTGAACTCAAGGAAAATCAAACAGGAGACTGCATCGGTGCTCAGGGCTCCAAGCCCTTTTTCAGTCAGTACTTAGCTCTAACTTTTTCTCAGCATTACCCATCTTTGAGCTTTACTTTCCTAGGTTTTATCTTGCTTCTTTTGCTGTGTTAGTCACGGTCTTGTGGCGGCAAAGACCTTCACCATGTTGGGCTAATGCTTGCCATGAGCCTGAAACTCTAGCCCAGGGTGTCTCTAGTCGCTCAGGCTGCCGCAAGCCTTTTGTTGCCTCCCAGACCTGGCTGTTCTCTCCTTGCTCGTCGATCCTGCAGTTTCCTCCAGTTCCACCTCCGGGCCCACCACTGCATTTGGTATTATGTGGGCAAAACAAAATTGTTGGTGGAGCAAAAAGTTCTGTGGGTTTAAATAAATCGGTCAAACGATGTCCATTCTGTATGAGCTATCCATCTCATATGGATATGGATATATGGATATATCTCATGTCCATCTCGTATATCTCAGATGGAACTGTTGAGTTCCATCTCAACATGAGAAGGAACTTCTTTACTTTGAGGGTGGCAGAGCCCTGGCACAGGCTGCCCAGAGAGGTGGGGGAGTCTCCATCTCTGGAGACATTCAAAACCCACCTGGACGCGTTCCTGTGCAACCTGCTCTGGGTGACCCTGCTCTGGCAGCGGGGTTGGACTGGATGATCTCCAGAGGTCCCTTCCAACGCTATGATTCTGTGATTCTGTGTTTCTGTGATTCTGCTGTAAATCATTATCTTTAAAAGGCAGAATTCTTCTTGAGGACAGATGTCTGCATCAGAATACATTATAGAGGAGTGGAGGACGTTTGAAATCAGCAGCGTCTAAAAGACAAAGGATAGGAGTTTAGACCTTCTGCATTCCTTCACTCAGCTGTATGTTTTACCACTGGTTCTAACCTGAAGTATTGGCAGTCTGTTTTCCTCTGCTGTTTTCTTTCTCTGTAGATGTATACCTATAGAGCAAATGGCATATAATGTTAATTCTAATTACAGAGGGAAGTGCTCAAAGTGCGTATTGTGTCCCATGACACAAAGATTGTATAGAAATGTCCTAAGTTTTTTCCTGTAACGGTATCGCACTCAGGCACTCTGAACCAAAAAGCCTCACAGTGCTAGCAGAGTGCCTAATTATTATATTTGGTGCCTAATATTTGTCAGTTTGAAGGTGCTGGAGTAATTCCAGGACAAATTTCTCTGCAGATATAATCCCATTTATTCTAGTCGGGTTTATTTACACCACAGACGTCTGCCAATTATTGAAAAGGCCGTAATTAAGTTTGCCCTAAATCTGCCTTTACATTCCGGATCTTCACATGCCGATTCAGTGCGATGCCTGGATGCCTGAAGTAGTTTGGGTGCTGGATGCAGGGTAACGTTAGCACAGCACACGCGAGCTCGGGCCACACGGTAGGAGTTTATATGACGTTTATATGACGAAAGGTGTCCGAGTTCGAGCATAGTTGTGTGGCACTGAGAAGTCCTGCACAGCACTGTCTAGGGGATATAACAGCATGTACAGATCTCTATATCCTTGCCATAAGGAGTAATTCAAGAGAAGAAAAAGGAACTCCTTTTCTAACCAACCCTGCTGGAAACTTGGTATAAATTATTACAGGTCCGAGCCTGCGCTCCTGTGAAGTAGTGCAGGTTCTCCAAGACCAGGCGTTTGGGATCGCAGTCCCAAGGAGGGAGACGGGCCAGTGCAGAGGGAGTTTGTGTGCCTGGGGAGCCTGAGCAGGAAAGGGCTGGTGAGAGGGTTTGTGCTGGAGGGAAACCAGCTGCGCTGTGGGGATACACCAGAGGGGCAGATGGCTGGGGACTGCGTAGGGCTGGAGGAGAGGACCCAGCATGGGCAAGGGTTGGAAACGCCGTGTTGTAACAGAGCTAAGGAGGCACATTTCATCAGGAGCTTTACAAGGTGATGCCTCGGTGGTCTAGAAGATGTATTGCGGTGCCTGCGTTGTGACTGATGCAGTGTGCAGTGCAGAGTTATCTTCAAGTTTAGAACTATAAGCATGGCTGGAAAGCTGATGTCTTCTGTTGTACGTACCAGAGGAAAAAGTCCAGGTGAGTAATAAAAAGCCCCAGATATCCCAAATATCTACATTCACAGCAAAATATAATGTGACGTAATAAACGTGTGTGTGTATTTAATGTCAAGCAACTTCAAAGTATGTGCAGGCTAGACAGGGCAGGAGAAGGACCAGGGTTTGGGGCTGGTGGGATTGTTTGCTTAGTAAATGTATGTGGATAGCCACCTCTGAAAGAAAGTAGGTATTTTTAAAGATAACAACAGTGAAAGGTATTGCATGACAATATAAGGAGAAAACAAAAATCTCGGTTTCTGTTTCTAATTAGAAACATCTGTGTATAATTGAAAGCCATTTCTCCCTCTATAAGCATATCTCCTCCATGTGCCTGATTCCTCTGAAGGGCAGGAATCCAGTATGGGTGCTGTAAGGCCCATCATTAAGTGAGCTGGACTCCGGGCGTGCTCATATTCCAGTTACTACTGGTCTTCCTGTTACTCCCTCTCCTCCGTCCCCCCTGCTGTAAATCAAAAAATATGCTGCCCTCCAGGCCTGGGGCCCGTGCAGCTTTCTCCAGATATGAAGCAGCCCTCCTAACGTGGGAAGGGTTTTTGTTGGGCTCCCTGGGAAGCTGAGCACAGACGTCACTCGTCTCCTACCAAGCAGAACGGGTGACGGGCATTTAAATAAAGCCCAGATAAGAAGCACAGCCAGCTACAGCCAGTGGACCAAGACATCCGTGGGCTCTGCCTAACAAGGTAAAACTTGGTGAACTGAACTTTGGAGCCTCGGAAGAGTAGATGAAGGGCTAGGGCGTGCATGGAGTGGCTGGGAAGTGGGGATCGTCGAGATTGAACTTGTTTTGTACAAGTGCTTTGCCCCATGGGACTTAACTGTCATCTGCTCCTCCAGCCTCAGCAGATTGGCGGAAGCCTCAGTTCTTCCTAATAGTCTAAGGACAACTAGCAACCTACGAGTGGAAACTGAGGAGGAGATAACATGGTGCTAAATGAGGTAAGCTAATTATTACGCATCTTTTTGTAGGACGTGAAGTTGGGTTATTAATTATGAATGTGACTTTGCTGGAGAAAAGCAGCTGTTAAACATGTTTCTTGAAAGACTACATATTGCTGAAGGTTAACACTCTCCTTGCATTTATCCATTTTCCAAGAGTACCGTCTGCTTTCCACCATGGGACAGCTGTGAGACACCCTCTTTGGCTACTGAGCTGTAAGTTGCGGGTGCAATCGTGCTGGGCAAGTGGCACGTCTTTTGTTCTGTCTGCTGCGGCTTTAAATCTTCCAGAAGCAGGCTGCTGCCCCGTTCCCATTCAATCTCTGTTCCTTTTTGTTTCTAAATACAAACCGGCTTTGGAGTGAGTGATTTCTGTGCCAGGGAAGTACGCTGTGGTGAAGAGGTATATTTCTGAAGCCGTCTACCTGAGGAGAGTCGTGCCTCCTGGGAATAACTAATGGAAATTCTTGTGCTGATGATGTATGGTACCCAAATGTCTGTTTTCAAAGCGCTGTGAGGACTGGAGTTCCCTTAGGACTGGTCTGAATTCATCCTTCCTTCTCCAGCCTTCTTGTGTAGTTTTAATTAAGCTGTAATTCATCTCTTTCTTTAAAACAAATTGTTTTTCTAATTTACTTGGAGATGCATCCTTTAATTTGAGATGGGGCTATATGGATGGCGTGCTGTTTGCCGTAGAGCCAAGGTGCAATCTTTCAAAGGAAATGAATAGGGGTTTGCAGATATGGTTAGCTCTTGTCCTTTTCTAGAGGTAGGCGAAGGGCAAATCTGCCTGTCACCAGCTGGTACACGGTTCATTCCTGAAGAAGTAACTCCCTTAGAGCTAATTTTAGTTACTATAGAATCTCCTTTTATTCATTTCAATCTATAATCCTGTTTTAACAAAGCCCATTGATTGGAAGAGAAGATATTCACAGAATTAGTGGTTTATCTATTAGATAGATGTCTGTATGAGCACTGAGAACTGTCACAGCAATTAATATTGTCTTGGGCAAAATAATATGACCTGAACTATCCAACAATAAGAACTGTAGAGAGCAGAGCAGCCACCAAACCCTGGCCAATAAACCGAGTCCAACTGCCAAAACTTAAGATTAATTAGAAAAATAATATGATTTTTTTTTTCAGTGGAATGAACTACAGCCAAACGAAACACAGATTTCACAGAGAAACACTGAACTTTTTGACGGTAATAATCAGGTGCAATTTTCTGCTCTTCCTCTCGTCCATAAGCCCTTCTGGGTCTCCCGGTTGTTGACTTTTTGCTATAAGTGTAGTCTGTTGTGGCCAGCCTGAAAGAGCTTACCTGAGCTAGCTGGCATTAGGCCTCGGGCTTAAAGTGCTTTTTTCCCCACTTTGTGCTAATTTGGGGGGGAATTTTTGGTGGAAATTATTCTTCCAGGCTTCCTGCAGGCTTAAAGAATTCTGTTTCATAGGATGCCCAAAGGAATAAAATCTCTTTATTATAGTGCTTCTTAAAATTAAGTGGATGTTCATTTTAAAGGTCTCTCTCTAGACTCACAAGGTGCCGTTTCTGTGCGGAGATACTGAGCTGCCAACAAATACTGTAGAGCTGAGCACATTCAGCTCCTCAACGCACCCCGTGTGTCTATCACAAACTCTTTCCGTTGCACTTTGTTTAACCATTTCTTCCTAGAAAATCATGAAATGTAAGTTTCCCCCCACTAATTTCCCACTTCAAATAAAGTCATATCAATGTTTCCATTCCTCAGTTTGAGGGTGTGTTAGCAGATGGCCCCAGCTGCTGCGTATTTGCACTTGTCCTGTAATCAAGCATCTTTTTTTCCTGCCAAAGGCAGCTGGGTTTGATTGCCTGCCTCGCAGGTGTATCTTGTTGCTGGAGTACATTGTAGTGGTCAGGACAAGGCGACTCAGAAAGGTTGTGATGAACTTTGTGCCGTAGGACAGTTGAGGTTGGAAGGGTCCCCTCTGGAGGTCATCTGGTTCAGCCTCACCCAGGTAAGGGGAGATTCTGTCCCCAGAAGGCTTCTTCGCCCAGATTGGTAGCACAAACTGATGGCTTTTACAAATGTTTGAGGTTTGGTACCGCTTTTCTCTGTTTTCATATAATTTCTGTATTAATGAGCGCATTGGAAGTAAGCCGCACAGAATGCAGCACTAAGCTGTGGTTTGAGAGCAGTATTTAAGTGGTAATGTCAAAGAAATGATAGACTCTATTCTTGCTCCGGTATCGGTTGACAAGCTGAAAGGGGCTTTAGACAGTAGGTATTTACCCAGCGTTTTTCCTAGATGTAATAACGTCCATTATAGCTTTTTCGTTCACTCAGCTGCCAGTGGGGATCAGGATGTTATATACAGGGAAAAATAGTTCTCATAACCTGTTTTTGAGGGCTTTTGTTGTTAAGTTTTTTATTGTCTAATGGAGAGTCCAGGCTGCTTTAATATTATACAATGTCTTAGCTAATTCAGCCCTCCATATTTCCTAATCCTTTCACAATGAAGAAAATATTTTTTTTCCTTTGTTGAGGGATACCAGAAATCCCACTTATAACAAAAAGCAAAGCTAAATGAAAAAAAAAAAAAATCCTGTAAAATTAAATTGAATGCTGTAATACTGAGAAGGCATTTCAAAGACAGTGAATGCAGAAAGGTAACTCCAGCCAGCAACTGCTGCCTGCAAGAACAGTTTTAAAGTATTTCCACGTTTTCCCTGCTCTTCTCTTTGACCTTTAGTTCAAGGCCATCTGTGCTGAGCAGCTGACTTTTCTTGGTCCCTTGAGTGGCTGCTGAAGATAGGCCTCAGTATACATTATGAGGAACAAAACCTGTTGGAAGAGTACATTTTTAAACCTTCCCCCTTCCAGATAAAGTATGATAAAACTAATTTAGCCCTTGAAGGAACAAGTCTATTAGCCCTTTGATAGCTAATGTAATTCCTGGTAATTTATTGTGCTGTATGAGTTGGGAAAACAGGTTCAAACGTCTTTTGGAGGGTAATAAGAAATCATTACCAGGAAAAAAAAAAATGCTGTGGAAAAGGAAAATAGTTAAAAGATGAGGCAGAAAGAGATGGAAGTGCCTGTCTGATTTGGGTTGTGTAAGGAGGTTGGCAGCTTGACGGGGGGAGCCGAAGGCAAGTGCAGCGTCTGGGGAGAGGATAAGGTGAAGAGCTTGGCTTGAGGGAGAAAACATTCTAGCTTTTGGCTGGTTTGTCATCTCAAGGTTTCAGGAGTTCGTGCTTTTCACTGTCAGATAAAAGGGCCCGTTTTAATTTCCT
Organism: Dromas ardeola; assembly: GCA_013398915.1. Classification (NCBI taxonomy): domain Eukaryota; kingdom Metazoa; phylum Chordata; class Aves; order Charadriiformes; family Dromadidae; genus Dromas; species Dromas ardeola. Next base: position 50,542 of record VYZM01005381.1, read on the forward strand.
TATGTGAAGAAGTAGGTGGCAATGGTTAAATGTGAGTCTGTTGTTTCCGGAGCCTTGGGGATTTACGTAATTTATTTGATTTTATCTCTTGTTCCCATAGACCTTTTAGATATGGCCACAAAGTGCTAATTTGTGTAGATCCCCTGTTGGCTTTTATTGTTGAATCTGGAGGATGGCACTATGCTCCCTAAGTGAACAGCCAGCATCAAAACAAGTTATTTGTATGGTAATTCAAAAAGAGATAATTTATTGGCACATGCTAGGTTTCTGGCATACAAAGGTAGGTAAGTCTTCTGCCAGCAAGTTAAGGAAGCAGCAAAGCTACTTATGTTTGCAGGACATCTTGCATATTAATATGCATTTTACCTCACATTCAGCCATCCTGTCGGTTCAGTGAGCACAGCGCAGACACCGAAGTCTATGTCTCTGAAATATGAATCTTTTCCTCCTGGAATGTATTTTGTAGCACCACAGTTGCTGCCAATCTTATTTGATGACTGCCATGTGTTAACAATTTTCCTAACATAAAACCAGCCAGCTAACACTGCATCTCTCCGCTTTCTTTAGGCCCTGGACTGGGACACAAATTTCAAGGCATGCGGGAGCCCAGCTCCCGTTTCAATTTGTAGCCTTGTCATAGATTTTTTTTTTCAGTTTGTTTTCAGGCAGGCTGCTCTCTGTGCCTTCCTCTTTAAAGTGGAGTGATAACATTATTAGTGACCAACTTGTTTGTTTAAAGTATCCGGCTGTTTGGGGGAGAGCAGAATGCGTAAAAATAAACCCCACAATTTAGAGAGGTGTTTGCGCAGTTGGGCTGACTGATGCTGCGTTCACGCCGGCATCCTCCTCACTGCAGCTTTCGGTGGGCTCAGCCCTGGGAGGCTGGCGAGCCTTTCTGCCATCACCCAGTATTTTGGGGAGCGGATACCCTGTGGGCATATCCTTACCCATGGCTGACGCTCCAGCCTGTGGTTCCCAGTTGAAGGACGGGGCTGCTCGTGCACGGGGGCAGCTGTTCTGGGACAGGAGCTGGCCCCGCAAAGGAGCCGGTCCAAGGGATGGAGGCCGCGGCAGCAGCAGCACCCAAGAAGCCGGTTCTTTCCAGAGGCAAAGCTGTCAGGACTGACAGGTTGTTAGAGATTCGTTTTCACTTATGAGCCATGAAATAAAGCTCATCTCCCCGGCAATTTACTACCAGGCAGTCCCATTGATTTTTATAGGAGTTGCCCGGTGTTTCATAGCAGAATATAATTCTGGGGTTTTTTTCTCAGACGTTTCTGATTTGCCTGTCATTCACTTTATGGTTCAGTCAAGAGCCCACTGAGCTTTTTATAGTATTTAAATGGGAGACATTAGCATAGCATGGATGCTTTAATGCACTTCTATATGAATCTTTAATATATTCGTATTGATCAAGTCCTTGTATGATAACAAAGTGCTGTCCTCCCCACTTACGCAGACAGGAAACTGAAACACAGAAGGGAAACTAATGGCAAATGGCATATGCAGGATTTAGTAGCAAAGACTCAAACCCATGTATTCCAAAGCTACTGTCCTAATTCCAGGATCATCCTTTCTCCTTTGAGAAGGGTTTTTGCTACCATTTGTAGGTTTCAGAGTTTTTTGTGCACGTGAAGGAGTCTTAGTTGTCTCTGTATCTCTTGGCTATTTGTTGTGCACTGCTGTGTTTGGTTTGGTGAGGCTTAATCCTGCTCTGGGCTGAGTCTTGATTTGCAATTAGAAGAGAATTGTTGCGAAGGAGCTAAATCAGGTCCTAGGGTATAAAAAGCCCTAAAGGCAATTATTAATTTATGAGTTTTAATTGTTGGTAAGATTATGCGAGCAAGTGGAAACAACTCTTGGGGTCATTAAAAAACAAGAACAGATTTATTGACTGATCAGATGTCAATAAGCTTCCCTTACAAGCGTGGACATTGTATCCTGTGAGGGAGTTAGAACGGGCAGGCAAGGTATCTGCTATTGCTAATACAATATTAAATAGAAATCCTCTCTACTTAATCCTCTTATTAGGTATTGCATTACTTTGGCTGTTAGCATGTTTGCTACCTACTGGTAAGAGCAAGTAATGAAGTGATCTGTCATTTTATGAGAACGTTGTAAATGATTTGCCTAAAAAGGGATGATGCAGCAATCAAATTGCATCAGCACTGTGCAAGAGATGATACCCGTATGGGCCCAAATCTTGTGAGGGATGGGGAAAATTTACTCCAAGTTTACCATTTTCTGTCTCTGACAGTTAGATGTATGCCCTGTCTTGCAGAGGATGAATGCAGTTTGTTGGCTGGCGGCTAAATTATTGAATGTGGGTCCGGTAACAGAAAATGTGGGAGGCCTTTATCTCCCTGTGAAATCAGAAGGAACTGAACAAACCAAGCCTCTCCTGGGAAGGCTGAAGCCTGGTTTCTTTGTTTCTCTGTGTTTTCCTTGTGTGTGTCCGCTCTAATGAAGTTTGTGGGCTGTAGAGGCAGAGCTGAGCTCTCTGGTGGTACAAATCCAGCTGCTCCTGCCTGGTTTGCGGTGGTGATGCAGGGTGGAGTTGGGTGGCTGTACAGATGGGGTGTTAATTAGCGGCTGAGGGATCAGTAAACAGAAACAGGCAGGCAGGGCTCTGCAGGGTGCCCTGCAATTCTAACCTGGCAGCTGCTTTGGCTTCTGGGCACAACTGTCCCAAGAAAACAACATCAGAAGGAAAAATACGATTTCATGCAGGCAAGGAAACAAAAACTATTGAAAACTGGAACTTGACTCTGCACTTCTACACAAGATGAACACTGCTTTCTGCAAGAGGCATGTGGTAGCAAAATTCAGCTGCCTGTGACCACAGCAAGAGACTATGCAGTCTGTGCAAATCCTGCAGACCAGGTTCTATGTAAATGTGTATTTGGCTATAGACAATGTTAATCACACACAAAAAAAGATCAGCGATTTGTGAAATTGCGGTTGTTCTGTGTTCACATGAACCAACTGAGCAAGGCGTGGGATTGCCAGATAGAAAGAACAATGTTGATTTTTCCCTGATGCTTAAAATACAGTCAACCCACGCTAGATCTGTATCTGTGCATCTGTGATGCTGTACCTGATATGAAAAAATCCACATCTGTAGCACACCAAAGACGACCAAGGAACTTCTCTAGACAGCCAGGCCTCTTTGAAATATTTGTGGATCTTTAACAATTTTCTGTGATACAGAGAAGTTTCAAATAATCTCCTTTTTTCCATACTATAACATTTAATAGTTTACAAGATGTGAAACCTTTGCTATCCAACAAGATGAAAATGCCCCCTTCTTTCTTTCACTCCTTACGACACTGATTCTAATTCCTATAATGCAGATGGTCCACTAGCAACATGGATTAGGTATGTGCAGCTCAAATTTTGAGTTTAAGTTAAATTAATGGTAACGTTATCTGCAAAGGGCTTAAATCCATGAGGCTCAATAAAGCAGTTTAGTGCACAGTGGGAAGACCTGGGGTAACAGTGCCATTTGTGCGGGTTTACCTGAAGTGGAAACCCAGTCCTCCTTAAGAACTGCTGTTAAAGGCAGGAAATCTAAATAGTATAAATAAAACCAGGGTAAGAAATGAGAGGAAAACAGTGCTCTGTGTCACGTTTAAGTAGTGGAAGACCAACAGTGTTTCCTGTTAACTGAAGCAATATGGCATAAAGATTTGTCTGGATGGGGAAGGTGGCGGGCACTAAGGTAAATTGGGAATTTAATGACATTTGCTGTGAGGACAAGCCCTAAGGGGAATGTCTGACAGCGTGGAACCACCATACAGAATAACCTGGTGAACTACTAATTAAATTACAGTTAAAATCAATATGGAAATCGAAGCAAGGATAGAATCTATGGCATATTCTTTCCTCAAACTTGTACTGAGTCACCTTGCTTTGTAGCAGGGCCATCAAATAACCAGCGTGATCCTTTAGTGTTTTCGATTTTCGGGCTAGCAGAGCGGAATGTGTCTCCCGGTAGAGTTTATGAAGCTCTGTACAAAAGCACCAATGCGAAATTTCTTTCTAAATACCTTTTCTATTCTTTTTAAACTGCAGAAGGGTATCAGGCTGTCCAATATTCTAATTTTAAAGAAACTTTCTCCAGAATAAATCTCAATATCTTTTCAGGAATAACATGGTTTGTGGCTTTGCACATTTATCACTATGAATTATAACACTTCTACAAAGACTTACTTAAATTACAGCATTATTTTCAACAAATGTATTTTAAAACCCATCAAAAATATTGATCTCGAGATTGCAAACATCTCAACATTTTTTGTTATTGCACCACATCCCCTAATTTTACAAGCAAATTGATCTGGTAATGTGGCAATCTGACATATCAGTAAAACAAGAAGTGGAACCGTTTCCATATCTTCTAGAGCATCTGGAAGCCCAAGGAGTGTAAAGGAGTGCAATTGTCTCTTCTGTGCCCCATAATGTTACTGCTCTTCAGTAAAAGAGGTCGGTAGGATGTAGATATTCATAGAAACACAGAATCGTCTAGGTTGGAAGGGACCTTTAAGAACATCGAGTACAACCATTAACCTGACACTGCCAAAACCACCACTAGCCCATGTCCCCCAGCACCATGTCTGATGTTCTTTTAAATACCTCCAGGGATGGTGACTCAACCACTTCCCTGGGCAGCCTGGTCCAATGCTTGATACCCCTTTCTGTGATTAAATTTTTCCTAATATCCGTCCTAAACCTCCCCTTGTGCAACGTGAGGCCATTTCCTCTTGTCCTATCGCCTGTTCCTTGGGAGAAGAGACTGAACCCCCCCGGCTACCCCCTCCTTTCAGGGAGCTGCAGAGAGCGAGAAGGTCTCCCCTCAGCCTCCTTTTCTCCAGGCTGAATACCCCCAGCTCCCTCAGCCGCTCCTCACAGGACTTGTGCTCCAGACCCCTCACCAGCTCCATTGCCCTTCCATGGACACGCTCCAGCCCCTCAGTGTCTTTGTTGTGGTGAGGGGCCCAGGAAGGTCTGATTCAGATTGCGGGAGAAAGGCAGTAGCTGGAAACTCAGAACTAAGCTCATCTACAAGAGCCTTTTGCCCAAGGTTTAGGTAGATACAGTTCAGCATAAACTATTTCTTAGTGTAATATATATTTCTGTAAACCCCTGTATTCTTTATACCTACCTGTGTAATTTCAAGGTAACACAAATTGCTCCATGGACACTCGAGCCAATGAAATCTGGTGTCGTGTGGGTTTGTGTCCTTCATCCCTGCACCTCTTCTGGCACAGTGACCCTGGCAATGTCTCCAGTTATTCCGCTTCTGCCCACCTCCTCTCCTCCCTTCCCTATCCCCCGGTTCCCAGCGGCACTCCAGTGCGGTGGCTGCTGCTGAATTAAGCTTGTCCTTCGTGGCTGATAAAACAACTGTGATGTTCGGTACTTGCCATGAGGTCACTCTCAAGCTTTCAAAGGTGTAGCTGCTGCAATAGGCATTTGCATATGTTCATCTCCAATACCTGTTGGTTATTCCTCTGGTGAAATAGAAAACTCCTTTAATCTTTCTTAAATACCAATTTCCTGGCGCAGGCCCTGGTTAGCTGTGACTTAAATACAGCAGTTTTCGTTGGCACCGCTATTGCTCTTAGTCAATCACGCTGGAGGTGTGCCGAGGTGTCTGGCAACAGTCCTCCTCCCGTTTGTGCTCTGCACCCAATTTTAAATGAATGTTCTGATCCCCTCTGTCTTCCCAGATACTGATTTTTATTCTGTGGCATTACAATACAGAACTACTAGTAAAGCTAAATCCGGGTAGGATTTGTTTGGGTGTGAGGACACTGTTTGATATTATAAACCATCTCAGCTTAATGTATAGGAGCCATTGTATTTCTCACCTGTCACAATAAATGACCGGAAAATTGGCTCCCGGTAATATTGGGAGGGCTGCTCACATCCAACCTGCAATATCTCCTGTGCACAACCAGCTCAAGGCTTCTGCAATCAGGAAGATCTCGCGCAGGGCTGACCTGGGTTATTCACCACAATTACTACTTTAGAAAGGTATTTGCGGCTCCTGCCAGGAAAGATTGAGCTTGTCTTTTCTACAGGTCAGGGAGAAACTGCAGGTCTTGGCATTCTCTTTGACAACAGTGGAATAACCTATCTCAAATAGCCTGTGAATTAATTTCATAATCTCGGTTTTACACAGGTTTGGCTATTTTGTTCCGATGAATAGCCTACAATATCATTTGTTCACTAATTAAGGATGCTGCCTTTTCCAAAAGTGCCACCTAGGATTTTTTTTTTGTTCCCTTGGCAGAAGGCAGTGTATAAAATTCCCTGTGAAGTTTAACCTTTCATTAAGTCTCACCTTTTTTTATCTACTTCAATTCATAGCTAAGGTCTTAATTGCACCTCACGGACAAATGTGAAATGGTTGGCTTTGACATGAATATGAGCTCTTTCAGGAGAGTACCTGTGCTAACTTATTTGTGTTGTGAACCAAAATTTTTGATTTTTGACATTTCCATTGGGCTAATTCATGCAAATTCATGGTAAAACCCAGCAGCCTTTAGAGAGATGCTAACGTTAAACATGGACCGTCCCATCTGCTTGACCTCTGATGCATGAGATCCCCTAATCCTGCCTTCGTGGCAGCGGATTATATGGTAGATATTTCTGTTCATTTGAGAAAATAGAGGTGGTGGAGCCAGGGGTGGCTGTGGAGCCACATCTCTCACCATCTCAGTATCAGGAGGTATTGCTGGGCCAGCCCTGGCCATCCTCTTCCAGTCTTTGACCCCATCTTCTGCGTGAAGAAGGTGCGATGAATTGCACGAGCCACCTGCGTAATGCTGAAGACTTGAGGATTCCCTACAGACATTTAGGAAACAGTGATGGATTTATCACAATGCTTGTGGCTTGCTTGACAGCTAGGCTCCGACCTGTGGCACACCAAGAGCTTAGCCCTGAAATTTTTCTTTACGCAGAAGTTTTTTCAGCAAGCACATCCTTACAGTTCTCTTCTCCCTTTTGGAAAAGGACAAAGAAACATAAAGAAATCGCAGAACAGCTTGTTGGGTACCCTGATCCAGAGAGTCAATGCTTTGGTTTTTCTCTAGTATCAGATCACAGAATGGTTCAGGTTGGAAGGGACCTTAAAGATCATCTAGTTCCAACCCCCCTGCCCTGGGCAGGGACACCTCCCACCAGACCAGGCTGCTCAAAGCCTCATCCAGCCTGGCCTTGAACCCCTCCAGGGATGGGGCAGCCACAGCTTCGCTGGGCAACCTGTTCCAGTGCCTCACCACCCTGACAGTAAAGAATTTCTTCCTAATTTCCAGTCGAAACCTACCCTCTTTCAGTTTGAGGCCATTACCCCGTGTCCTATCATTACACTCCCCGATAAAGAGTCCCTCCCCATCCTTCCTGTAGGCCCCAGATGCAGGGAGAGGTTTGTTTTTTGCTGCAGCCTGGAGCAGAAGAGCTCCTAAAGAGTTCCTAAAAAGCACCATTACAGCAGGTTTTTATAAAATGTGACCGGGGAATCACAGAGGCTGGGTGACCAAAGAGGGACGCAGAACCGCCCACGCTTGGCACAGCGGGTGATGATGGAGTGCGTTGCCCGCAGAACGAGTGTGGTCGTTGCTCAGGGTGACTGATGGCCGTTCTGGAGGCCTGTTTTCAAACAGAGAAACAAATGAACCGAGAGTTTTGGTGGCGGGGGAGAAATCCCACGTAGGCACTAAGGGCCGAGCCGTTCCCGGCTGTTGTCAATCCAAGTCTTTTCTCTTTACCTCCAAAGCTTTTTCCAGCGCCTGTGACTCTCACGTTTGTAGAAATCAAAGTTGCTTCAGTTCAGTCAAGCACCGACCGTGGTAGGGTGGTGGGCAGCAGGAGTGGGATTGGCTGAATTATTCTGCAGGCAGCAATGGTTTATTTTATGAAATAGAAGAAGTTCTGGGGAGAAATTTCCCAGCTGTTGTAAGTCTGGAAGTGGCACCTAGAGATGGGCGAGTTAGCATAGATACACAGGCAAGGGAGCATTCGCATCTTGGCGCGGTTGGTTGGGAAGGGGTCTCCTACCCAACCTGAAGCAGCAGAGCCGTTTGTGGGCATCCCGTGAAAGTCCGTGGGGACATGGAAATGTTGGCGATAGTGTCAGTTAATCACTAAAGGCAACCCTATGAAAATGACAGCTTTTCTAGCCAGTTAGTTCTGTGGTGGACATTCACTGGAGGATCTGCTCCTGTGGCTTCGAGGGCACCACAAGTGTTTTCAAGGCAATTTGAGATGCTGTGGTCGTGTTTGTGGCTGACATACATAGCACTGATGATGAAAAAATGCCCGGGAAGTTTTGCTACCCCTGAAATTTTGATGGCGCATTAATTCGTGCAGTTGAAATGTAGATACGGAGCTAAGGAAACACATAGGCCCTGGCTGACATCAGAGATGATGCAAAGGAAGGCCAGGAGCTCACACGAGCAAGGCCTGCAAGAATAAAACCGTGAGAGATCAGCCCCAGGTCAAAAGTCTGTTGCAGAATATTTTTTGAACTGATAAAACCATTTTGCTGCGCGGTTGAAAACATGCAGAAGATACAGACTAATATCACTGATGGCGATCAGAAGGCGCAGCAGGACTCTGGGGCTAAACTGGGATAAATTTGGTCTCTGTTCTTGGGTTTGCTCTCAAAAACCCTTTCCAAATGGCTTGCGCTGCCTTGTCTCTGTGCCTCTCTCTCACATAGGGTTTGGCACTTTTTTTTAAAGATGGTTTGAGATCTGCAGGTAGAAGAAGCTTTGCGAACAAAATATTTATTACAGCGCAGTGATTGTGTTTCAAGGAATTGATATCAACGTGCCCGTGAATTTTCTATTGTGCATTTCGGCATGCAGGAACAAGCAAAGGCGTTGCTAATCTTGTCAGCTGAGCCCCCGACTACAACAGAGCTGATAATTCCCTTTAATATGCTGAACTTCTACTCAAAATTTAAAAATACTTTCTTTAGTAGACATGGCAAAGCTATTTGGGTTTTTATTTCCTTTAGAAGCGATGCTGATGAGAAAATACTGAATAATTTTGCATTTGGACTAGCAAGAACTGTGGAAGGGAAACGTGTCTGAAGGCTGATGACGTGTCAGGTGTACTGAAGGCAACTTTTTATCTTGCTCTGGATGCGCGGCTTCGGGTTTCTCATTCCCTTCACCCTGCAAATATTTTGGCTGTAGCAATATAAATTTATTTCCGGCATGTAGCAGAGTAAGAAGCTCTGTGCACACAGTCAACACACTTTTACGTGCTCAGACTTCAAAAAGCTGAGCGAAGGTCGTTTTTAGCAATGACTGCTCTGCAGCTCCTTTGTCATGAAAACCTGCGGCAAAAGGGGATAAAACTTGTCAGAAAGTAGCTTGTACTTCCATGACAAGTGTATCTGTGTGTTTCATTCCTAATCGCAGCCATTTTTCTACTGTTTGCTTGAAAGCAGAGCTAGTCAACTCACTTTTCAGCTGGGGTCAGAGCAAGCCTTAAGTTCGCATGCTGGCATTGAAGAGATTTGGACAAAACCTGCACCCAAAGCCTGCTGTTTGCCTGCCGGGGCTGAGACGCTCCCCGATGGCACCTGCTGGCTTTCGGCCTACAAGCGGTATCCGACTCCCCGATGTACGCGGAGATGTTCAAGGCAACAGGGCAAGGAGCAGTCGTTTTACTGAGGCGAGTTGTGGAGCCGTAATATTGTATCTGATCCGCTGGAGGATTTCCTGACCTACGGAATGAATTCCCCTGGGGTTTATTTTTTGCACTGAGTGTTATTGTTTCATGTATTTTATGGCTAGAGCGTGCTACCATGATCCTTTTGACTGACCTTTCGGTTCATCGTAGGCAGTAGGACTTCTCTCGTGATGCCCAAGGTAGGGCTGAACTAGGAGGACTCTTAAAAGATGTCTAGTGATCAAGAATTCATCACAGCCTTTAAAATAATTGCTGCAATGACTAATTAACTCCATTACTAATTATTTATGCTGTATTTCATTGTGGGATTTTGTTTTGTTTTTCACTGGGGGGCCTTAGGACTCCTGCATCACCAGTTGGCTGCCTCTGTGGGTTCTCCTAGCCCACAATCAAGTCACCGCAAGATCCCTTTCCCGAGCTGATAGTAGCATGAACTTTCTTTCTATAAGCCGAGTTTTCCCATCGCTCTCACGCTGTTCCCTGAATGGTCTCCAATATTTTGATGAGTGGATGCTGGACCTGGTCACAGCACGCCAATAGCTGTCTTGTTGCTGCCAAGTCCAGAAGTGATGTAGCTTTCCCCTTTGAATTTGTACTTTCACTCTGTTGGTGTGGGACTCGCACTAGTCCTCTTTGCCACAGTGTCGCGCTGGGAGTCACCTGCTGTGAGCAGTGAAACTGAGCATTTCCCTCTGCTGTTCATCCTGCGCATCCACAGGGCCAGAGCGTGGGCCATCTCCAGTTTATTTTTAGGTCACAAACACATTAGAATCACGGAATGGTTAGAGTTGGAAGAGACCTTAAAGATCTTCTAGTTCCACCCCCTGCCCTGGGCAGGGACACCTCCCACCAGACCAGGCTGCTCAAAGCCCCGTCCAGCCTGGCCTTGAACCCCTCCAGGGATGGGGCAGCCACAGCTTCTCTGGGCAACCTGGGCCAGGGGCTCACCACCCTCACAGTCAAGAATTTCTTCCTAGTATCTAAATCTCTGCTCTTTCAGCTTAAAACCGTGACCCCTCATCCTATCGCTACACCTCCTTGTAAAAAGTTCCTCCCCAGCTTTCTTATAGGCCCCCTTCAGGGACTGGAAGGCTGCTATAAGGTCTCCCTGGAGCCTTCTCCAGGCTGAACACCCCCAGCTCTCTCAGCCTGTCCTCACAGCAGAGGGGCTCCAGCCCTCGGATCATCTTTGTGGCCTCCTCTGGACCTGCTCCAACAGCTTCATGATGTTCTTATGTTGGGGGCTCCAGAGCTGGAGACAGCACTGCAGGGGGGTCTCACAAGAGCAGAGTAGAGAAACTTGCTAATTTCTTGATTTAGCAAAGCATTCAGCATTCCCTGTATCCCAGAAGACATCCTATGGCAATGAGGACCTGCCACGTGGGTTTGCCTTCCCACCACCAGCTCATCTACCAAATGGGACCACAGAGTCTGGCACTAAGTGACATGTGTGGGGCAAAGAGATCAGAATCAGGCAGCTACGGAGCAGGCAGTTGTGCGAGGTCTCGCGTGGTTTGCCTTTCCAAAAAAACATTGGAAGAATCGAGGAATCGCCTTTTGAGTCATGCCAACCTGAGCTCCCAGACGCTGGCCAGGGAGTCGTGGGAAAGCCCCACCGGTGGTTGCTGGAGCGGTGGCCGGGGCACGTAACGGAGACTACACACTGCTATTGTCAGCCAGGCCTGAAGTCTCACTCAGAAAGTTGATCTTCAGTCAAGTAACTCTTGTCTGAAGTGAATAGGCCCTTGATTAAGGACAGGACAGGCTTTCACAAGAGTTTCTTGGCCTATCCGCATTAGATGTGAACTTGTTATGCTTGCTGAAGTAAATATTACATCCGCTGTGAATACTGGCTCCTACAGCGCACAAAAGGAGCCTTTATTCTGCAGCCTCTCGTGCTGGGCAGAGTTTCCTTGTCTCTCTGGACTCTCGCTGGAACCACAAGTTACCCAAGCGAAGGCCCACAGCCTGACAGTAAACAAAAGGGTATGGCCAAAGCTGGTTAATAAACACGCTTTGCGCCCAGGGCGGTGGGAAGAGCAGGGCGCAGGAGGCAGCAGAGGACGCGAGCACCCGTTTAATCTCAGCTGCAGCCAGCAAATTGCCAAAGCAAGTGGAGAGAAGGAAGCAGCAGCATGTTTTGGTGCGAAGATGCTGTGCTGGGAGATAGTTTGTACCTGCAGGTGACTTTGGAGGTGGCTTTTTCCGCACCGTAAGCGTGGCAGCAGACAGTCCGTGTTCTCCATGTCTCCGCAGGCAATGCTGTACCCATTAATGTAAATGCTTGAAGTGTGTAGCTCACCTTAAGTACAGGAGAGACTGTGAAAAGACAGAGCCCGTTGTATTCCGGTATGTACCTGTTCCTTGAGTTATCTTCTCCCTCTGCCGGGGAGAGGAGTTATCTTCTCTCTCTGCTCTCCGCCTTGCTTGAGTGGGCACGCTATGGACACCATGGCTGGCGTCCTGTACCACGGGGTGGGCAGGAGAGAGGACAACGGGTCCTGTTTGTGGGAGAAACTCGTGAAGAAAAAGGCTCGTGCCCCTTTCCCTCCCCCTCCCCTCAGACCCATGTTTGATACAAAAGGCTAAGATGTCCTCAAACCAGGACAATGCTTTATTGCTGCAGCTGGAGAAGGACCTCAGTTGCAATGAGGGATTTAAGGAGCACGTCTCCAGAACACCAAAATTGCCAGTATTGCTCCTGTTGGCCCTCACCCTGCTCGCCTTCACTGGGAATGCCACCGTGGCTCCTGGCTCCCTCCCCTTCTCGGCCACTCTCTGCCGTGCTCTATTGAAATCGAGAATGAGCACAGCGTTAGGAAAACCCCAACAAACCGTCACGCTTGTGAAAGATCAGTAACTACATTTTAGTTTATTGACTGCAGTCAAGTTTTATTATGCCTCAAATAATTAAATACTGCAACCTTAAAAATACAGGCCAATTTACCAAAATAATTGTATTCTGAAGATTATGTACATATTATACATTTTACAGTATCGTGTAAACTTTTTTTTATACATAAGATAACTCTGATGTATGGTAACTAGAAAACCCAAAATACTTGCTGACAAAAATATTCCTATGAAACATAAGCACTGTGTCTGGGACATCTAGGAAAATTGCAAAGAATGGAAACCAACTATAAAACATAATATAATTGAGTTAGTAGAAAAATGAATTAAATTACATTCGTATAAAAAGTTAAACTAAAACCACTGCTATGCGTCATTATTAAAAGGGAAAAAGTCCCAACCCCTCTCCTTTTACATATTAACACACGCTTTCGTGGGGAGCTACTGCGCGCCTCACTTCCAGCAATGGGGCACAGCCGCGGAAAGCCAGATTCCCATTCTCCTCTTACCATATATTAAATAACAAGGGTCTGTACCAATACAAATATGGCCTATATTCATGCACCGTGATTACATTCATAGTAGCCTATCAAGGCACAAATTTGGTGTCGTTCCCCCCCTCCCCCCCTTAGATCTCGGCATGCAGTGCTAGAGGTGTCTGCTGTTCAAAAAAGAACTAGTGTGGGATTTGTTTCTAGTCTGACTTTCACGCGAGGGGACACAGAAACCCTTCCAGCATAGGCTTAAAAATAAATAAGTAAAAGAAGGTAAAGGCCTTAGTTCAACATCTTGCACCAATCATGTCAACTCAGTTAAGATGCTTTAACCCTCTGTACAGTCTCCAGCAAGCACGTCACTGAGGTGACGTAATTCTGTTTCTCCCGTCAAATATTTTGCACATTAACTAGGACAACAAAATTGTTCCTTCTGGAAAGCGTCGTTTGTGTGACAGCTGTAGTGTTTCTATTTGGCATAATGGATCTTCAAGTCTAAATTGGTTTCTAGTGCACATCTCATCTCAGCATACCACCATTTGCGTTACCTGCTATGTAGTGCATGTAATTGAAGTACCTAGGTATGCTCATTAAAATAAATGCATAATTTAACTGTATATAAACAGCTGCCAAAATTAACAGCTGTTAACCTGGCTGCATTTGGAAGGCTTGTAAAACTTGCATATTTTATAACTGTTCTGCACCTATAAAAGGCCTGGTCCTGCAAATAGTAAGGCATGTGCTTATCTTCAAGGATTTGAAGAACCTCATGAGATAACAACGAATGAAGGTACCTGTGGGCCTCTGCGAGCGGCGCAGGTCGTGCCTGGGCCGGGCAGCGTGGCCAGCCCTTAGTCATAAAAGCTGTGTCAAGGAAGACAGTGAGAGCGGGAGTGACTAATGGCGACGGCGTTTAGGCACTAGATATATTCTCTCAGATGCTGAATGTATCTGAAATTAGACCAAACGTCTGTCAGGCTTGAACAAGGTGAAAGTGTATTTCCAAAATGGCCTTTATAAAACATGCTCAGAATTATGAAAAATTAAACCTGTATGACATCTGTTCATGTACAGCTTTAATAGAAAAGAAATCCTAATCTAGAGTATCAAAATACCGTATTCATATAAACATATGAGAGCATCTAATAGAAAAGTAAAAAGTGTAAAACAAAATATTTTTGGAAATTAAATATCCTATAAGAGTTGTTGGGTTTGTTGTGTTTTTTTTGTTGTGTTTTTTTTTCTAAAAAACCACAACAGGAATTTGTGTGCTGCAAAAAAAAACAAATGAAGAGGACTACATCTCCCCTCGTCTACGAGTTTTTGCTGCAACAGCTCTGCCTTCCTCCTCCTCCTCCTCTTCCTCCTCATAATTTTCTTCATGACCTTCTTTCTGGTTGTTCTCTTCTTGACCTTCTTGCTCTTGATCTGCCCCTCCGTTATTCTTATCATCTGCCTGATAAAAAAAAAAGAAGAATTAAAAAAAAAAAATTGAAAAAAAAATCCAATTTGGTGCAACTGCCAGTTTCCTTAGAGTTTATTTTGGGGCAGTGAGATGAATTAAAGGAAAAGGAAGAGCGACTGTCAGCTGGAGTTGTCAGAGCTGATGGCCAGAAACAGGAAAAGATTTCCAAAGGCCTCCAGGCTGCAGGAATGGATGTGGGGGTGGAGGGACGAGTTGGGACAGCATGAAATTTTCAGGTCTATGATCGAAAGCAAGTACCACAATTATTATGTAATGTCAGCGTGACGTGATCACAGCTATGGAAAGTGTTTCCTCACGTCACCGAGTTTGTGGGTTTCCACGGTACTTACGTTTTCGTCATTTTCACCATATGGCTCTTCAGCATTGCGCTCCAGTTCTCGTTTCTTCTCTTCAGTCAAATCTTCCTGGATCTAAAAGCACAGAGATGTTCTATGCATTTTAATTTCCTTTAAAAAAGTAGCCTGTGGTATAAATCTAAACACTTTCACAGCTATACTTCTACAGAATGAAGATTCAAAAGAAAGGGAGGAGAGGGCATGGAGAGGTTAAAGGAGGGGAAAAAACCTCAACCACTCAATAATGAGGAAACTCACTTCCTCTGAGACCATATTTAACTTTTAACTACAATTTTCACAGACCTTCTCATCACCAGCAACACAGTTAGATTCCCATTCCATGCTTTAACTTTACATATATAGTATTTTCTCCTTGTCCTTCATAGTGAGAGTGCCACGACACAGCAGAGAGTCATGACAGACTCACGGACTCCTAGAACTATTTCAGTTGCAATAGGCGCTGTGGGTATTTAATGGTAACTTTGTCTATGTTCTCCCAGCAGCTGAGTGATCCTTCTGCCAACTGCTCCTGGAAAACCACAAAAGAGCAAGGGGGGGACGGGGAGAAAAGCATAATCTCTTCCAACTCTATCTTTGAAGAAAGAACAGGCCACACTGAATCTGTTTTCCAGATGTTCAGATCTTGATCTATCAGTTCTTTCTTTTGTGTCAGCACGTTCCCTCACTTCCACATCCCTCTATGGCTAGATGCAAATGTGAAAGAGGCAAGCTTTTCGAAGTAAACTTGATTTTCTTTTGGAGAATGCTATTATGCACATCTGCTCCAAATGGTGTCCTGCAAGACGGGCAAAATGCTTCTGTAAGGCCGTACAGCTCTCCCCGTGGAAAAAAGCCGTTTTGCCTGGCTGGGAAGCATTTGCCACTCGGTGCCGCCACCTGCCCCTGCCACAAAGAGCAAGGTTGAGACCGTGGCTTTCTGTAGGGCTCCCCGCCTCTAGCAGCTGCCATCCCGTTCTCCTGAAGAGCAGCAGCAACAGCCTTCTCAACACCAGCAGCAGGAGAGGACATTCAGTAGCTGCTTCCAAGAGGAGGAAAAGCTGCTTGTGAACAAGTTCCTTGGGGTTAGGTATTGCTGCCAGCGGAAGGGCAGCCATCAGACCTGGATCACTTTGAGGGATGTACGGGAAAGATCTGAACAGCAATAAGTAATTGAGTCAACCTACTAAAGCAACTATTCCTGATTACAGCATCTTAACTCTTTCTTGATTGCTCATTCAATCACTGCTCGCTCTTTAATACTTCCAGTAAGCACGCTGGTCATAGGCCTTTATGAAACATGTATTAAATTACTTCCTGTGAGCTGAAGAGTAATTGCCAAAGGCCAACTATTCCCAGTTCCTAATGACCTGGTTTGATTTAAGTAACCATATTTTGGACCGGTGAATTCTAAGTGCATACCAGCTAATCTAGACAAAGTGGTCCCCATAAGGGGGAATGAGTAGCTGTGTCTATTGCTTTTTGTGAATCATTATGTATGAAGTAGAAAATAGCAATTGATTAGGTACGTACTGAAGAACTGCAGGGCAGCTTATGCGAGCGCATGCATAATGAGCGCACCATTCAACATCCGAAGGAAGAAGTCCCTTCCCTCCTTTTCTCCTCCAGTTCAAAGCAACGTGCTAACAGCTTCCTGACTGTTTGGCTCCCCGAATAGTGGGGCTTTACATAACTTGGATTGATTAGGAGGAGCACAGATAAATCAAAGTCAGAGCTAAGGAGTAAGTAAGTGGCCAAGAAAGCAGTGTGCCCAGAACAGCAGTGTGTGATTAGAGATGCAAAGTTAATGAGGTTTTCCGTGACCTTCAGAGGGCTTGAGGTTTTCAGGAATTTTTCCTTCTGTTGTGAACAGCTTAATCTTTTCAATTATTGCACAATTAATACCGTGTTGCATGGAAGACTAATGGATTGCAGCATAGAAGCTTGAGTAACAGTAAGTGAGTCCAGAAGTGGACAGCAGAGTAACGGCAAAGACTTCTGAAGTTTCATGAAGTCAGAGTGATTTGGGTTCATTTTGCAGTTACAAAAGATACCAACGTTGAACGTTAAGGGAGCTGTGCTATGTGACCTGAGCCCACAGATGCCTTATGGCTGTTTTCTTACCTCCTCTTCTCCTTCTTCCTGGTATTGTTCATCCACATTATCTTCCTGCTGGTCTGGATTTCCTGCCATCTGGAGAAGGATCATATAAAAATTGAGCTCTATGTCCATGCCTATTAGCTTTAGAAGACTGAAGGTTAAAGCTTCTTGTTCTGAAACTAAAACTTTATGTAAAGCTAAAGTAACAATAATAGCATAAGAAGTTACAGTGCGCTCATTAGCATTAATGATAGCCTGGCTACATGATTTAGAACTGCACTAAATTAAAAAATAGACAGCAGATTATAATAAAAATCACTGCACAGAATAAAGCAAGACTTTCCATACTAAGCAGGAAGACAATGAAATATTCACACCATTAAAGACCAATGCCATAAAAATACTGATTTTCTCTGCCTAGAGCAGTTTACAGTTTAAACACGGCTGAAATACCCAGCATTCAGTGGAATGGCCATAGAAGGAAAGTGACACCACTGCTTACAGTTGAGGGAGTGTCGATGGCATGGAGGTGGCGTAGAAGGGATTTGGGCAAAGACACGAGGATTGTAGGAACGGGTGTTCTTGCAGGGACTTGTGGGAAGGTAAGTACAGGGGTCCTGAACTATGAGACCACAGAAGCTCACTGAGCGGAGCCAGTGATGAAAGACGTACCAGTGTACCACCAGGAGTAACTCCACACTTTTACCTGCACGTGTCATATATGGCTTAAGAGAGATCTTTAAAAATCCAAGTTCAGTGTTCTCTCGCCAAGCTGCGCTACACTGTCCTTAAAGAGGACATAGAGACGTGTCCTTTCCCTTTACTGACCACTAGGTGCTCTCCCATTCCTGGACGTCCTTGTTTCGGACTGTTTTGCTTGTGCTTTTCATTTTCGTCTGGTAGATTTTCTTCTCTCTCTTGCTCAGCTTCCTCAAATTCATCTTCTCCCTGATTGTTGGGGTCATCAGCAGGATTCACATCTTCCATGGCTGCTTTCTGTAATTTTCAGAAGTGAATGTTAAATGCGTATTGTTATCTCGGTCAAATTCCATTTCTCCTGAAAGTTACCCTAGCATGAGCTCTTTAAGAGCCAACTCCGTTCCCACTGAAACCAGCCGGGATCTCTCTCCAGGCATCAGGGGTCACTGGTCAAACCCCAGCCAGTGCAGAAGCGTCAGTTCCTGAAAGAAGTCCTTCAGCACTGAAGGCAGACAGAAGTGCAGAATGCCTGTCTGTCTGCTAAAAACCGGACCGAAGCTGACGACTTATTTCACACCGGCTGTTGAATTCCTTTTGTTCACCGACTCTCTGACAACTGACAGTGCCTGATAAGGCCAGGTGAAAAAAGATAAGAGTTTAAATGCTCATGGCTCAAAGAGCTGATGTGATCTTGCTGTGCCGCTGTCCTGCAACATTGACCTTGTCTACGTTTATAATAAAACAAAGGAAAACAACACTCACTTTTCATAATACTTTGCCATTCAAAAACCGAGCATCTTCTTTCTGGTTATCATTCAGTAAAAGCATTTCTGATAACTCTATAGCTGCCAAGTTAAAGATCCTTTAGAAATATTTACTATACAACTTAATTTGCTGAGGGAGAGGGGAATAAAGATGATAGGCTTGATCTCACACACCACCAAGTAAGATGGAACCTGGGGGAAGGCAGAGGACTGAACCTCCTGCATCCAGATCCCTGTGCAGTCGGTACCGCAGCTGTGTTCAGTGCTGAAGTATGTTCGCTTTCAGGATCTCACACTTCTTCTGTACTGACTCCAGCTGGTTTCAGTGGCTATTGAGTTGGCTCTTCCCCTCTTAACTACCAATAGTACGAAAAACACCATCACCACTCTTTTTGGCTGACCACCAACGAGTTACTCCTGTTATTTTTTTGAATCCAAGTTTACCTATTCAAGTCCCAGCTAAGTCCAACTTCTTTATTTCACCCAAAACACAGATCAAAGGAATGTAGAAAAGGAACTTGCTTCCAACCAGGAAACTTTTTTTGATTTCTTCCCGAATCAGTAAGAACAACTTTAAGTAGATCTTAGATGTAGTTTTGAACTGTCAAACCTGTCTTCCTAGCAGACCTCTGGTTGATCTTATTTTTGCAACGCACGATTATGTTAGATGAGACTTGTGGATTTTCACTTCAGTAACGACTGCAATCCATAGCATCTCAATTCATACTCACTGATTCACCAGCACGCTGATTTTCTACTTTATGTTCTGGTTCTTGCCGTTCATTTGCATTATTTTGATCGTCATCTTCACCTTCATCCTGGTGCTGGTTGTCACGTTCATAAGCTGACAAATTTTTGATATTATTATTTTATTACAGTAGTTTCCAGTTAGTCTGTTTAAGAGTCTCCTATAGAACTAGCTTCCATACATGCTTTCAGCAGGCGGCAGCCTTTACCTAAAGAGCTTACCTAAGCATGTAACACTAACAGAATTGTTTTACTGCTAGTAGGAAACCGACGCTGAAAGGTAATATAATTTGAAGAGATCAAACAAAATCATAAGCAGAGCCAGGAATGTAACCAAGATCTACAAAGCCCCATCCTAGTAGCTCAATCGAAAGGACAATTTTCCTTTCAGGAATGCGGATATGATCTTTAGTAATACCTGTATTTCACCCAGTCAGTTCAGCCAGTGTTATTTGAGCTTCTGGTTTTAAATTGCAAGTTTATATTTCACTTGAATCCAAACTGGATATGAAATGAACTTTAAAATCTCACATGAAAGGCAGTACACAGGGAGCCTGTGAATATGGTAGGGACAGAAATTTTACCTTACCTCCTTCCTCTTCCTGAATACCTTGCTCTTCTTCCCCTTGTACGATATCATGGTCCATGGTATCATAATGAGCCTGTTGGCTGAGAAAATTAAATGCAAATGCATCGTTTCAGTTTCGAAAAAGTGTGGGTTTGCTTTAATAAACAAATCATCCTATTGCATCTCTGCCTCTCCCAGCTCCTCCCAGAATGGGTTCCAGTTTAGCTTTCTATTACCTCACATTTTCTCACATCACCTTTCCTGAAAGACTTTCCTTAACACTTTCTTGTCCTACTGTACCAACTTCTGTACTTTTATTTCTCCATACATCAACGGGATCTGCCTTGTATTTTCAAAACTGCTAAGTTAGTATATTCCACAATCAAAGCACAAATACTACGAACTGGAGGTGAAGAACCTCTCAGATAAATGGCCTTAAAGCCAGACTACATGGATCAGTTATTTTGTTGACTGAGCAGTTTTAGCTTTCATCTTGAAAGGGGGGTTACACGTGTTAGTCTTGCAGGACCAAATATTTTGACTATCAATTTCTGAAAGGCTTTCTCATACCAAAATACTTTTAGAACGTGGGTCAAGTTAATAATTAATATTTCAACATTTCAGCAAAGAAAATTCAATGGGCTTAAGATTCCAAAAGACAAAAAATTGTCACTAACAATTTTGAACTAAGCAGAAGTATAAGTAAGTATGACGAGGAGGGTGAAAGGCACGTAGAAGCTACAGTATGATGAATATAACTCCATTCACAATAACTTTCTGACACTAACAGGGTGTTGGTTTCTCCTGAAATCCTGCTTTTGTCTCTACAATGCAAATAATACTAGTTACTCTTGTCCAGAAAGTCCTCACGGGATTACTTAAAAACAGCATCTCACATTTAAGAGGAACTTTAGTTCAGGTACCTTAATGCATATCTGATGCTGGAGCTCCTCAGTACTACAAGATCATCATTGCTGCTTAGCAGAAAATAATTACTAATTTAAAGCAAGCTTTCAGATAAGGGGCATTGTATGCCAGAAGCCCCTAACCTCCCCCAAGGATGTGCACGGCAATGTGCACTCGTTAATCCAGGCTTCAGAGGCTTCCATAGCAGAAGGAAAATAAAAGGAGGAAAAAAACCCTTAAAATAGCAATCAGAGTTATCCTTGGAAAGAAGATGAGGCTCAGTGAATTTAGTTTCTGGGCAGTTTCAGTTTATAGCACTAAACCAGCCCCTTTTCAAAGGTGGTATGGTGGAAGCCATAAAAGCCAGAGCACAGACCATGACAAACTCACGTAAAAGAATTTAACCTTAGCTGGTTTTTATAGAGTTTCTCTCCTTGTTCTGCCTGTTTCTGCAGCTGAAGCTCTTTTTCTTCAAGCTGTTGCTGCCGTAATAGCTGTCCTCGCAGTCTTTGCTGGTGTAGGGATTCCTGATGTTCTCGTAGCCGATTGGCTTCCTCTGCTCTTTGGGCTGCAAGATGTTGCTGCTCTAGTTGTTGTTCATAAGCTGGCTTATGTCTTTTTATTACAGCTTTTGTTGATGTTATCTGTCAAAGAAATGTGTTAATCGTAGATCAATCACAAGATCAGAAACAAGCAGGAGGCAACTTGTCACAAGAGGGAAAGATATGCAGATGCTACATGCAACAGGCAAAATTACAGCAAAGTTATTTTAAGTTTTCTTGTCTCTGATTAAAGTTTAGTTATTTTTGTCAACACAGACTGGAAGTGTCAGGGTGTTTGTGGAGGACAAGGGGAAGGAAGAGAAGATAATGGGCTGGGGGAAGCCATGCTTTTCTTACACATCAATAATAACAAGCCCCCCAACATATTACCAGTAAAAGGAAGTTTTGATGGCTGACAATTAAGACAGCAAATATGTTTCCATTGATTTAACTGGCAATTTCAGTAGGGTTGCTTTGAGCCTTAAGTGAGACACTGCACGTTTTTTTACAGCCAGTGACTCCAGTTTCAGAGTTTAACCTATTGCTGCTGGTCTAATCCACTGCACCTCTTCAACAATGGCTCCTCATCACACTGGAGTTATAGAATTAATCTGCTAAGAAAGTAAGTGTTTACAAAGCCTAAGGTGAGATCAGTAAAATATATTTTCCACTGGAGATTCCATCAAGAATGTAAATCCAGGATTTGATTTGCTTGTTTTATTTAGAAGTGCATAGAGCAAGACTTGCCAGTGCTGCGCACTGATTTCCCCTGGCTATTTTAGGTATGTTCATCTTGCAGTTAAAATTTCCTGTCAAATGGCAGCGAACATGTCGATGGAAATGTGTTTACAGAAGGTGGGTACATCTGACAAGGAAAACACACTGCAATTTGCTGAGATGCATCAAATTAGTGAAGCAGCATCAAAACGCTGACAATAAGTCTCATTCTTTCTTCTTCCCATCAGCTACCACAGGCCTCAAATTTAAAGTAGGAGATGGGATTCAACCCCATTGCTCTTTTTTTCCATTTTTTGCTATTCATCAGCAGAATTAATGCTCATTAAGCTGCATTTGACAAGCACTTCAGTACGTCTGTGCTGAAGTTGAGCCTGAATCCTATGCATCCAAGTGCTCTGAATCCCCACTTTCTATAAATACGACACTTATTTTACCTAGAAATAGGTGAGTATGATACAGGGCAAGCAATGATAACAGATGCATCCATTTAAACAGAAAATCTAATCAATTAGTAGAAAACAAAAAGAGCTCCATACCTCTGAATGAAGATGATCGCCCAACATGTTGGTTTCTTCTTCTTTGTGTTCCTGTTTTTTCCACTCATGCTCTTCCGGTACTTGATCCTGTTCCTCCTCTAAGTGCTCCGGCTGACCTGCCTGCTCCATTTCTTCCTCTTCAAGTTCTTTTTTGCGTTCCTCTTCAACTTGATTAACACGTTGCTCGTCATCCTCTCCAGCTTCTTGTTGCTCCTGAATATTTAGTTCTTTGGCATGCTGGCCCTCACTAGTCCTTTGCGGATGAAAAGGCTCAGCTCTGTCTTCTTTTTCCTGGGTATTTATTTCTTCTCTCTCTTTTGGCTTCTCATCCTGCAAAACATACACAAGATTATGCGTGCACAAGATATTATGGATTTCATATTTTCAAGAGAGCCAAGGACCAGATATGGATGCCTTTATTCCAGCCTGCAGTAGCGAAGCTGTTGTCAGGGAAGCCAAATGCCCGCTTTGGAACAAGCTTTTCCTCCTGCCAGACGGTGTCAATACCCCGTTCTTGGCTCTGCAGAGCTACACAAGGTGTTGTGCAATTGCATCGTAAAGTAGGTTTAGCCTTGTTTTCTCTGAAGTGGAACAAAACTATTACAACTCTGTATCTACAAAGGAAGATTTGTATTTTTATTTCCTGTGGGTTCTGCTGGCCAAGAACTCTTGTAAAACAAAACTACAACTGATATTGTCACTTCTAGACTTTGCCCACAACTTTGCTTTATTTCTTTCTGAACATCAGATAGTGTGCCCATGTCAAATATACCGACTTAAGTGTGTCGCTGAAACTTTATAAGACCCGTGAAAAGACAATTTCTCCAAAACTTGTTAAAGCTTTTCTGGAACACATGAGATATCTAAAATTTTAAAGACCGCTTATTATGAAAAAAAAAAAAATAATCAAGATTTTTAGCAACTTCTTAAAACAGCTTACATAAACCAGTTGTAAGTGCATTTAGTCACGTGAGAAAAGGTCATCGTGAATATATTTGCTCATGAATATGCTCAATAAGATGCAACTGTTCCTTACTGCTTTACTCAAGAACCGTCAAACGTGTACAATTAAACATCCCCTTCTAATGGAAGTTAAGCACATAGCTAGTGTTTTGCTGAGTAAGAACCATTTCTGATAGCGTCTGTAGCCAGTCAGTACTTTATACCTCCTTATGCTCTCCAGCCCCAGCTTCATGGCGCGTTGGGAGGTCACTGCGGGGAGACAATGCTCGCACCTCTGGTTGCTCCTTTGGCTGTTCTGACTTCTCAGGCTGTCGGAAACTTGGCATTTTGTTGAGTGTGTCCTTCAACTGCTTGTATTCCTCCACCTGGGACTAAAGGCAACACATTAATTACAGCATGTCCAAATCAATTTCTTAATGAAACGTAGTCACCTCAGAGTGAACTCGCCGGCAAGACATATGGTAGAAAGACTCGATATTCACATCAGACCAAATACCAGGGAGGAGAAAGGACGGGAGCTTTTAAAATTGGTGGTTTCCCCGCACTAGATAGCATTGATTCATCACAATCTTTTCAGCCAAAGTGCACATGCATACAAAGTATATTAGAAAAGTCTCTGCGGGACAAAGACGAAGATTTGTTTTATTCATGCCAAGCAGGAGAATTGTCAAAAGGGGATGATGCTCTTTCTTGGCAGACTAAAGCGAGGGAAATTGAGAGCACCACAGCTTCTCCTTTACTGGTAGAAAGAAGCGCAGTTCTTTCACAAACAGTAGCTTTAAAGTATATACCCGTGTCATGAAAATGCCACATTCTCAACATTTAGACAGGTGTTACACAAGGCAAGAGCCAACATAGAGAACTGAGGCAAAGAAAGTCATAGTACACCTTTCATGAAGAGCAAGGAAAAAAAGAAGGAAGAAAGAAAGAAAAAAAAAAGAAAAGAAAGAGATAAAATGTAAATTTCTAAAGTCTTCCTGAAATGCAACAGTAAAGTGTTGTAATTTGATTTGCTGTTAAATTTGATACAAAATAGGATACTTTCAAAAAGCTTTAAGGCCCAGTATGAGAATCCAGACGGGATGGTACACCAGCCCTCGTCTATACAGCAGGCATAGAAGAAAGATTATCTCATACAGTAAAATTTTTGAGATGGACAGGATTTATAAAAGCTGACCAGCTGCATATGCAAAAAGTGGCGCCCCACGAGTCTCTGTTGCTGCAGTGGAGGTGGTGGGTGTGTTTACTACCCATTCTGATGTCGGAGGTGCATTTCATAATCCTTTCCAAAATTCAGGTTAAAAGACTGGCTACAGTTTACACTGGGTGACTGCGTACGTCGTTTTGTGTGTTATGTGGTATCATAGCAATCAATAGTACAGCAGACAGGCGTGATGCATTGATGTACAATGCAGAATACTCATACAAAACAATATCCACAGTGCTACAGATTGACATGATGCAATGCATTAACAGCTCCGAAGCTAGACGCACCTCGAAGCATCTTCAAAAGACTAGGGCATCCATTAAAACAGACGGGCCTAAAAGCAAAGCAGAATGCACAGTAATTACTTTTGTCATTCCAGAGGGATAGTTCTGTTTCCTGATTAACTGTTGGAGAGTCCAATAAGACATTTTCGAGGAAAAAATAGTATTTACTTAACATAAGACCAATATGCAGGTGTCTGATTATTTTTTTCCCAATCCCGGACCATGCAGAGAGATTAATGTACTAAGATATTTAAACAGTGCACGTCCAGATCAGAATTCAAGTACTCCGTTCCACTGCATGAGCCATCCTAAGCTGAACATTGTGATTCAAGGCCACAGCCTAAGAGGTATTAATGCTGGCAGAAAGACAGGGCTTATAAAAATATATAATGAATCTGTCTGGCTGCTTGAGCTATGGAAAAGTACAAAGATTACAGCGCCTTAAAGATTCAGGTCACAAATTCATTAGAGCAGTATTGACTACTGATATTTAATATCTAGAATAGACTTAGAAATAGAGGGGTCACTTATCGAGCTGTGTTTCTAAGCAATAATCCCTTGTGAACTTTCTGGAGCTGGTTTGCAGGAGAAACTACGGAACCGTGCTAAATACCTTCTGTTCTGAAAGAATGTGCAAGACCCTTTTCTTGAAGGAAAGGTTCTCCATACGATACATGCCACATTCTGATTGTAGATTGAAAGGCTTTGCGTGACACAGGTTTTCTAGTTAAAGAACTGAATCAAAGCCAGGAGAATACTTTGTGGAGCTTCCCTTTGGATTTGGTGAACCTTAAATCAGACCCTGGATTTGCCTTTGTGGAATTTCACATGTTAGCAAATACATACCAAGTAGCTAATGTGGCCACTGGGAGAAGAGCTTAAAATTAGCTGCCAGCATATTTTAATACTGGAAATTAAGATTTTTCATATATTTATTCTATGAGGGACTTCCCTGCTCTTTCCCTCTTTTTTGAATATCTACACATATTGACATGCCCAACAAGTAGAACTGGGGGAAAAAAAAAAAAGATCCAATGCTTTTAGCGCCCTAATGATTTTGTGGACCCTGAAGATACTTAAATGAAGAAAATTAGTCAGGAATAAAGATAACTTCACTCTGCCTCATTGCCTTTCCCTCTGATCTTTCACCAATAGTCCTCCTCTGCTCCAACATTACTCCTGCTTTCAGATTCCCTGTGGCCTACACAGCTTGTACTGGCACAGCTGACTGAATTTGCAATAGTCTAGCAAAGTTTGCACTTCATGGATAATTTACTTGAAAATGACATTTAAGAAAGGTAATGCTGCTGCTTTTTTTTTTTTTTTAATTCCACCTGGAGTTTACATTCTTCCCTATATACTCTACCTCTGTGCACTGATGCATATAGCCTTATAAACCTTCCAGCCATGCGCAAAGAAGAGACTTGATAGTATACCAGCATCCAGGTCTTTATAACGATACACGTGTGTCAGAGTGTGGGATGTTAAACTAACAGAAGTTCTTATCAGAGAAGACAGAGAAAAGAAAGGTATTTGACAGCTCTCATGGAAGCAGAGATACTCTTCTTATCAGTAATACATGCACTCTTGGGCCTATAACACAGCTTTTTTTTTTCCGACAGCCCTATAATGTGTTGCAGCTTCTTCTTAAGAGCAACCCTTTAACTCATGCATTTCCCTGCAGTGTGCAGCATGACGCCAACTGCAAATCCCCCATGCGAAAGGCTACATGCATAACATTACAGTCAGCTGAACTAGGAGAAACAAGTTTTAGGAAGGTTAAAGCTAAGTAGAAGCTGCTTTCCTTTCTGACCTGTGCAGCAGCTAGTGCACTCTTGTGGTCTTCCAATGTCACTACAAGCTGGTTGTGTTGGGAGAGTAAGTTCTTATGCTGTTGCTACACAAAAAGAAGAACGTTACACGTTTCACATAAAGTTCATTCTAAAGGTAAATTAGGTAGCCTGGGGGATTTGGAACTAGGAAGATAATTCAATTTATTTCAAAAAGAAAATCCCGAGTTGGAATGACAGCGTTTATTTATTTAACATGGGATGCATATTAAACACACAGAGAAAGCAAGCATGCCAGCAAAGAAAATTTTGGAGGCCAGAATTTGTGTAACTAAAATAAAGTTTAAGGTTGGAGTTGATGTTGATGAACGTTAAAAAAAGAGAGCTGGAAAACATTCATTTCAGCAAACTTAGTTTGCCAAAATACAATTCTTAACTTGCAAAGTTAAATTTCCAATTCCAATTTCCATACTAAATACTTCTCTTCCAATTCTTCTGCGGTTTTTTTTGGGGGGGGTTGTTTTATTTTTTTTTCCCCAAATGAGCATGTACCTAAAGTGCAGGTGGCAAAAGACAAGAAATACAGTTCATCTCTATTCTTCTCCTTTTTGCCACGTAACAGGAACTACAAGTCTTCATAGCCCATTTCTGGCTTGCTAGAACTGGGAAAAATTTTTCTTTTTCCTAATGGTCTTGAAAGTTCTCCTCAAAGCAAAGCCTACCTTGACATCTTGTAGCTGGGTGTGAATGTCTTGGTGAGCTTTTCTCAGCTGTCTGTTCTCCTCCCGTAAGTTATACAGGGATTCTGTTTAAAAGAAACGACATACAGAATTTAAACCCAGTCAGATTTATAATACTAGATTAAGCACCAGAATCAAGACTATAACAACAAACTACATAAAATCCTACACAATTGCTATAGTAAAAACGGATTAGAGTAATTGTATGGTTTCTTTATGTTACATCTCTCCCCGGCCCTATAAGAAACTTTATGTTTTCAAGCAGAAAAATGTAAAATTTCATTAAATTTCATATTAGCACCCAGTCTGCAACTGGAATTATGCATCACTGTTCATGCTGGGGACTGCAGACAGCAAAATTCATTATGGTAATCAGAACCTTTAAAACACAGAGAGGAAGCCACCCTCCTCTCTTCCCCCACATTGCACCTGGCGAGCGAGAATTTTATGTCGTAGGACTAAGCTATTCTTCTGGAAGAGATGCCCAGATGGCCAGCATACTTAAAAAGCTTTACCTTCTGGGACCAGGGAGAGGGGCTTCTTTGCCCTACTTCTTACATTATGTTGATGTGGAATATTGCAAGCAGACACAGGCAAGCTCTTCCCACACTCCAAGCTGCTAGGCTGCAATCCAGCTCCGGCCAAGAGCTGAGCTGTGTGATGCCATTGGTGTGGTGCCAAGACAGAGCTAATAAACACAGCCTCTGCCTGCAAAATACTGTGCAGACAAAACTGCAGACAGCTCCAAAACCAACTCATGTGTTCGTGACACACGGCAGAAAGCGGCTGAAGGCCCTTGATGGGGAGAGCCCCATCCTTTTGTTCTACGGAATTGTGTAATTAGGATTGAAGAGGTCTGCAAAGTGCAAAGAATCTTTTTGAGAGGAAATTGGATGTTAAGAGTAAAAAAATGAATACTTCGTCATCCAAGTATACAGGTGCAACGTGTTTCAGAGAAGCTGCTAGATATGAGAAAAACAGGTCTAAAATGTATGTAAAGTCACTTCATAAAGAGGTACAATTAAATATTTGACAGAAGTGGCAAACATTCTTAGATTACCCTTTTTGTAAGTGAAAGGCAAAGAGGCAAATCTATTTTTCCAGGTTTATAAAAGTCTTAGAACTAAAAATGAAAGACTGGATAAACCATCCTCTGACACTTGATGGGCTTTTAAGTGCTGTGTTTCTTACTATTTCTCTAATCTAGATAGAAACATGAAGCACACATACGAATTCAGAAAGAGGCCACAGAAAAACATCAAGAAAATGTAACTTATCAGGAGGGATAAGACATATGAATGACCTGTTAGCAAGAACAGAGACGATGCCTTTCTGTCTCACATCACACAAAACACAATGACAGATACACACTTTAATGTGGGCAGACAGATACAGGTTGCATATACCCTTCAGCTTAGAGATCTCTTGCTCTTTTTCCTGCTGCAGTTGTAAGTATCGCTCCTTGTGATCGCTGAACGTTCTGCTAAACTCTTCTCCTTGTTTTCGGTGATCTTCCTCAAGCTCAGAGTGCTGTTTCTTCAGTTCTTCATGTTGACTCTGCGAATAGCAAGTTGGACACTGGAACGGGTCTGTATCTGCATATCTGGCTAATATTGTCTTTGGCAATCTGTTAAATAAGTCCAGATGAATAGGAAGCATTCACAACAAGAAGTTTATTATTCAAAGCATGCATATTGCAGCTCCCCTCAAACACAAAATGATCTCTGTGATGAGTAGTCTCATGTTTTAGGGCTACGTCACCTCACCCTGCAGTTGCACTGTCCCAGTGGGAGCTGCTGAATGTGTTTAAGAAATTCCTTACGTGCCAAACTATGTAAGGTCTGATAAGTTAGCGTTCCATACAAGTAATTGCATTTGATAAGACTGAATTACCCACTGGAAAGCCTGACTAGGAAAAACTGCAGTAAATCATGGTATGGTTGTAAGAGGAAGGCACCACTGATGTGCTGACATTCTGGAGCGCGTTACCAGAAGCCAGTGAGGCCGTATCTCCCTGATGTAGCAGGACACCAGTGTCCTGTGAAACTGGGTATTGCAGTTACCCACCTTCAACATCTGGTGTTGTACGCTCAGCGCGCTGTATCGGCTATTTGAGTCTTGCTGTAAAAAACAGAAAACACTGGTGTTAAACAGAACAATCCTGTCATTCCTCTAACCTCTGTCCATGCAGTTATTTAGGAGTCACAAGCCAAGGAGTAACTCCCCAGGAAACAAATTAATCTCTCCCCTTGCTTTGAAACATGGCAAGCATATATTCTTTGCACTTACCGCGGCAACAATGTATTTTAACTCAGCTCACAAACTGCTCCCCAGTTTCAACATGAAGTAGCCATAAAATCCTAATTTACTCGCTTTATAACGAGTTCTCTACAGGTCTCCGGGTCCTTTGCCAAACACAGCTTTCCTTCTGGCACTTGGTATATAAACCAAAGTTTCTTGATGTTTTTATACTTTCCAGTTCAAAGACCATGTTTTAGGAAGTTGTCACTGTCCTTTTCCCTGTGGACTAAGCTACAAAAAGATTTCTAGTGCTTTCTCATTCCCCCTGCCCCTTAAAAATAGTAACATTACATTTGAACTACCATAATATAAACAGGAGGATATTTTCTAAATTAATTTTCTGTAAAGATACTAGTATCTCCTGCTACTGCTCAAATAATTAGGAATTGCAGAGCACTTATGCATGCAGAGTAGAAATGGGATAAGTGAGAGCTCTTTCAATTAGTATTTTGTAAGGCCTCTTCCTTTGTAGAGTTATAATTGCAAAGCATTTTCTTTTTCTTGCAACACAAATAGCATCAAATATTAAAATCTTACTGGGAATGATGACTTACCCTTCCTTTATTTAGCGTTTCCTGTGCTTCTAGTTTATAAACAAGAAAATCTACAACAAAAAGGAAAATACTGATTAAAAAAAAACCCAGGAAGATTAGAATCTGCACTTAAAAAACATAACTGTTGCGTACATAAATTGTCTGAAGAGCTGAATGCTTATGCAGTAACAATTTTTTTTGGAAAAGGACATTTATAAATCGTGTATTCTTGTATTAGGATAAAAAAATACATATTCTAAGCAATATGAAAGTCTAGGCTAAGTTTAATAAAACAAAAGTTTCTCCTGTTCCTTGATCTTCTTTTCAGGATTTGAAAATGCCGACTCACCTTTGCATCACAACGGGACAGCTCTACACTAGATGGCACCAGAAAGCTATCGAGAACTCCACGGTAAGAGTAATTTCTTACACGTTCTTAATCTCTGCTGAAGTAGTTGTTTTAATTCAGCGGCTGAGTCCTCAGTTTTAGGAAGAATACAGGCTTTATTCTAAAAGTTGTAATGAATTTAGAACAACAAAAGACTCAGAGAAAACTCAGAGGATTGCCATTCTGCTGAAGTTTCATAGAGGGCAAACACATAAGAAATACAATGTGTGCCAACATTTCCCCCTCACACACACCTAGAACTTAATTTTAATTAGAAAAAGGTATATAAGCATGTGTTTACCCTTAAACATGTGTAAAAAATACTGATTCAGAGTCTAATTTTACATTGATGGAATGCAGGAAAAGATTCCGTGGTTTTGTTACAGGTTTTAAGTTTTCAGCATGCCGGAAGAGGATTTACACACGCCCATCTGCCACATACGTGTTAGGTTTATGTATGTGGATATACACATATTCCCTGCGTATACTATACCATGTTGCAGTGATCTGTAAACAGTACTACTAAAATGATTACTTTTTAAAAAGATTAAGTAAATAAATAAATTATACTAAAAAGACCACCACAGATCTGCCAAGGTGGTCCTGCTAATGTCTTATACGTTGGTAACTCCTTTAAAATGGAATAAAATACCTCTGAAATTACTTCCTAAAATAATCAAGTTATCTTAAATGTCAAGTGAAAAGCATGTTTTTACCTTCTTTCGCTTTCTTATGTTCAAGCCTTTCCTTTTGTAATGACTTCTCTAATCTTGACCTGTGCTCATACACAACTGAAAAGAGAAATTTTGTACACAATTCATTTTAAAAGTAATATATACAAAAAACACCAGCCACCCCCAGCACACCCAGAGAGCATTGGCACAGAATGTATCAGGAAAATACAAGTGGAATGAGGTCACGGGATAAAGGACTGTTTGTATCATTTGGCAGTAACTTTTTTTTTTTCTTTTTTGTATGTGTTATTGATCCTGAATTCTGGGTTATTTCCATTGCATAGACATAGAATGTGACAACTGTTTGAGTGACTTGTTTATGGAGACAGTCAGCTATGGTGGAACTACATGAAAGCTACTAAATCCTCTTTCCTTCTTAGGTAT
This sequence comes from Dromas ardeola, assembly GCA_013398915.1. Lineage (NCBI taxonomy): Eukaryota > Metazoa > Chordata > Aves > Charadriiformes > Dromadidae > Dromas > Dromas ardeola. The sequence goes on from VYZM01005381.1 coordinate 82,342, forward strand.
GCAGGTAGACAACTTCCCCTGCTTTTGTTCTCTCCTACCTTGTTTGTAAAGAGTCAAGGAAATAAGACAGGACAACCTCACTGCCAGAGTAAACCCTTCCAGCAAACAAATTGTCACAAGGAGGGAAGAGAGATGCACAAGAGCAGGACGGCTTAGAAAGGTGCAGTAGTGCAATAGAGAGGCTGCTTAAGCTAAGACATGGAGAACCTGAGAGCCATTCCTAAATTCTTCCAAAAACTTGGACAACTCAGTTTTCTGTGACCTTCTTTTGGGTAAAGTCTGGATAACAGTATCCTTTTACACCCCAGCACTGCTGAAGACCCACAGTGAATGCTTAGATATAGTGTCCTGCATTTCTTAGTACGCGCGTGCTGACAGCAAGTAGACGTAGGCTAAAGTACCCTGTACTTGCAATATTCATATAATCTGAGGAGGATCTGGGGGGTTTTGAGTTTTTTTTTTCCACCTCCCAGTTAAGGAGATAAGGCAGGAAGAACAAAAGAATTCATGTGAAGGGCTAGGATGGCTAAAGTATAAAGCTAATGTGGATACTGCTCTGTAAGGCTAAGGTATCACAGACTGCTCATCAGGAAATCATTTCAGTTTGAGAGTAAAATTTAATCTTCACTGATTTTTAAATCCATTTATGCACTTTCTTTAATTGAGTCAAAATACCCACACGATAGTCTAGAGATGAATGAAGAAGGGGTCTGTGCACAGCCCTTCGGCCAGAACCCAACAAGCTGAGGTTTTCGGGGCACACTCATAGTACAACCCGCAACATCCTCAGCAGAGCAGGGAACGGCAGCCATGCAGTGTGCCATGCGGGGTGTCGCTGTCTCCTCCAGCTGACTCACTGACTACTAAAAAAAAAAATGCACTCGGTTTTTTGGAAAGATGCTCTGACATCTTTACCAAAACTCTACAAGCCCTTTGAGCTGACACTGCTACCAGAAGAGTTCTGCTGCTTATTCTCGTACTGTCCTTTCCTTCGCTCTCACTGCTACGGGTGACGGGACAGAAGGACCTCGCAGTTGGGGACAGGGTGTGTAACAATTTCTTCTGGTGGCAGTGCTGGCTTGTACGGTTTTTAAGAGAGTAGTAGTGATGACTGGCAGTGACCTGGAACGCTGGGTGGCACTACGGGAGACGGACTGCTCCAGGTTTGATCACAGAAAGCAGAGACAAGCTTATTTCTGTATTTTTTATGTTATGACAACCACTCTTGGTCATATCAACGGTCCAACAGACCAAGCATGCCATCTCTCAAGACCTGACAAGAGCAGATGCCTAATACAGAATACACACTATGAGTTTACAGTATTTCCTTGGCAGCGTCTCCCAGCAATTTATGGCTCCCAAAGACCGTCTGAGGCGACGGCAGGTACTTTGCGTACAACATTCCAAAATGGATTTTACTTTTATGAATTTCTCTAATTGTTTGTTGTATCCATGTGTATTTAGGACATCCAATATCCTCTGGCAGAGAGCGCTACCACCTAGCTGCCAGTAAAGCCGCATTTCATTCAGCTTGTGTTTCGACCATCTAGCTTTGGATGGCTTTCGAGAGATGGGGCACACCAGTCCCTGTTTATCCTTTCCTCACCACTCACTAGACTGAAGGTTCATTATCTGAAATGCCCTAACAAGTTTGCAGCAAAGGGAAGATATTTAATTAAACTCCTGCAAATGTACAATTATATTTGCTCAAGCTCAGTTTAACACAAATACCTTTCACAGGCCAAATTAGAATTTTCACTCTTTTAAAGAATTATTAATCTGTATTTATGGAATATGTGATTTTTCCTTCAAAACTAGGAAACCCATTTTCTGGGAAGTAAACTGTTGGTGAACATAAGCCTTCAACAGGAAGCATCAAATTAAGATTTGTAGCTTGGCAGCCACAGAAAAAACCTCTTGCACCTTAAAACTTGTTCTTAATTCCACCAAGGTGCATTCTGCAGGCTCTTCAGCTACTGGCTTATCTACAAGTGTTTACATTTTGGCTTAGAAGCTGGATTGCTAATCAATCCTTGTCATCTATCTCTTACTTTGCTATTTATCTTCTAAAGTCAAGGGCATCAGTCAAGATGAACTAATGTATCAACATCCTCTGCAACAAAACAAGCATGTAATGAATATTCACAAAGTCACCAGCAAGTGAGCTTTCAGAGAAGGGAAAAAAAAATGGCAGCACTACAGTAATGGTTTTATCCAGGCACTGAAGATTGTGAATGCCGAATTACATTGCAAAAGGAACAGTGGTTGTAGCATAGCAACTCGGGAGGGAAATGAAAATCCATAATGGGTTTCCCCTCCCATGCAATCAGGGGTGAAAATAGGCTTCTTGGCAAACAGACTAAACCACAAACGGATTCAGAGGTAACATTTTCCGTTTCACTTCTTTGCCAGCGCACCTTCCTCAACTCCTCCTAGTGTTTTAACAAGTGCGTGGGGGGAGGAGGGGAACCCTGCACAACAAACCCACAACAAGGGCAGGAAGAAAGGAGATGGAGAAGGCAATAGTTTGGGTTTTAGGGACCGCGGTACTCTCTACCTTTCACAGCTAATTGCATCTCTGCTGAGCTTTGGCTTTCCTGTCTTCACCCTCCACTTTCAAGCAATGGCTCTACACCCCTCCCGGGTAGCGCATCCTCACTGCTGCCTTCTGTGTGCCAACCTTTGAAATACAGGAAGAAAGCTGGCAATATCTTAAAATAGCTCTTCAGATGGCCAAAAAGGGCTAAGAAAAACTTCCCCCTACATCCCTCCCTGTCTAGTTCATTTACTGGTTGGTTCAGCAATGTTTTTCTCTGATAAAAGTCTATAATGTGCAATGCCATGAAGATTTTGATTAAAAACAGTTATTAAGAAAGCATAACTTCCATGATTCCTCACTTGCTCTTTTGGGGACTAGGCTGCAGGTCAGATTTTCTAAGTACATATAGGAGTTTATCTCCCATAAAAGTAAGATATTCCCACCAGTCAGGAACTTCCCAGGCAAGACGAGTCCAAACTACAAGGCTCTTACTAATCCAGCAGGGGATTTCTCCTTCTACCAGCCTGGATATAAGATGTCCATGCAAGAATCTCAAAGAAATAAATACATTGAAAAACATGTTTTCTATTACAGGTTTCCCAGCTGGAGGGTGGAACCTAGATAAGGAATGTGACAAATTCCTACTGGTGTGATGCACCGACAGGGCACTTCACAAATAATTTTTCCCTCGGGTAAGTTCTTAATTTTGTACTGATCTTTGCACAAATAATTGAACTTTGTTTCTATGTTATATTTAATTGAATGGTACAAAAAAAGGAGAAAAACACTGTCATCTAATGGCTAACATACAATATTCCAAAGCTGGAATAACTGCAGGTACCACTTTAATTCTTTAAGTTACCTATATAATGTAGCCTACACGAACCAACAAAGAACAACATGAATTCACAGAGAGGTGACCCAGCCTCAAACAGCAGAGCCCAGAAACAGAACCGGTAACATCCTAGCTAGTTTAAAACACCTTTTGCCTTCAACAAGGAAATATTTAACAGTTCTTGAGTTGATCCCAAATAAATCAAGTCCTTGATTTTTCTCATACAGAAAAGAAAGTGGAAGAAAGGGGGGAGGGTTATGATGCTCTATAGGTTCGCAGAAGATTACACCACTTTGACCATCGCTGAACGTTAATTGCAACACAGGAGTCAGGCGATGCGATAAATGCAAACTTATTTAACAGTCATGGTTATTTCTCTTATCTTTGCTTTGCACCTCTAAGCAGTAAAACTATTATTAAGCAAAATGAGCCATTATTGGATATTTAAAAGAAAGTCTTTCCTATTTTACATTATCAGCAATTTTTTAACTGTGTTACTTTGGTATTTTGGTCCATCAGACACATGATTCCAGAGTGTAAAATACCCCAGCTCCCACTATCTTAAATATTGGAAAGTTAAGATTACACTGGGATTTAAATATACATGACGCACAAAATTTTACTGATTTCAATGTTATTGTTTCTTATGCAATTCTGCAATTCTCTTTCTGAGCTTACAGTAATACCTTTCGCTTAAAACCAGCAGATTTCAGTAGTCTTGGCAACATTCAATGTTATTTTCTCTCAGACTGTGGCAGAGTTGAACTGAAACAGCAGCGTGTGGTAATCCACACTGGCACTTTTCTAGTAACACTGCGAAGGTCTGTAGAACATAGGCTTGTTATAAAAATATAGTTAATTTCCAATTCTTGTCACTGCAAATAGAACCATTTAAAACAGGAACCCATGCAAATAGCTTTTCTGCTGAGAGTACAGCATTTCCATGAGCCAAGGAAGAATCCCTTCGATACGGGATGTAGGATAGATTTTCTAGTCCAATGACAATAATTAAAACTTTGATCTCAGAAGATATTTCTTGACTCATCCATGCTGGGAGAACACGTTATTAATATAGCAAGACCTGCTCCCCAAGCTTCCAGCTCCGTATTTGATTAAGTCAGTGAATCTGATCCACTATTTCGCTACTGATAATCTTATCAGAAACAGATTATCAAACTGTGGGTAGCTCCTGGACAAGTATCAGAATTCTCCACCACAGTAAGCACATCCCATATAAAGGTCACAGTATACACCCATCTATCCCAAAGACTCTCAATCGAGAGTTTAGCAATGAACAGATACTCCAGTGACATTGCAAACATCTAAGAAACAATGGAGGTATTGCCACAATAAACACTAAGAAAACTGTGTTTTATGTGTAGTGCAAGAAAACAACATTACAGAAACCATATATTTACAATACAGAAAAAACTATTGAAGTTATTTCGTATTTCATGCCCTTGAGGTTTTCTGTTTTTAATTTATACAAAAAAGGACAGAAATAGAAGCCAAGATAATGTGAAACTGATTGTGCGTGAAAAACAAGCATTTTTCTGGCTTAATTATAGAACAATTTTGCATACAGGAAGGGATGGACCCCTCTCATTTTGCTCACTGAAAACCACAACTGGCATTGCATGCAGTATGACAATTACATTACCTTGAAAACAAGATCCTACACTTTTCAATTTACTCACGTGAAGAACGATCGACTAAAAGCTTTGTCAAATTACAGCCAGTCGCTGCAAAAGAGAATTCCTCCTAGCAAACTAAACCATGCATCGGCAGTTGTGCTTAAAAATAACCACTGCTTTGACTTAATTCTCTTTTTGTCATTCATGTTGCTTGGAGCATTAATACTTTTAAGAGAGAAGTTTGTATTTAATATCTGGATCTTCATATTCAGGGGTTTTATAGTGTCTGTCAAAGACCTACCACTGATTTCAATTCACAAGGAGAAAGTGTAACATCTACTGCTTTCAAAGATCCTCCACCAAAAACAACCTAGCAAACAAAATAAACCTGTTCCTCGAACTCAGTCAGTACTCCATTAAGAAACTAGAACTGGAGAATGGGACTTGAGCAAGTGATGGAGATTCGGGTCTGACAAGCTCGTGTGCAGGCAGCCAGCTGTACCCCAGAGCGACGTCCCACCGCGCCGTGCTCCCGATGCAGAGCGGTTCTACATGAACGAGATGCACCACTGCTACTACCACAGCTCCACACGGAGCTCTGGGTAGAGACTGATCAAGCGCCTGCACTTAGGTCAAAGTTTAGCCATAAACCAGGTAAGACCTACCCAAAGATAAGAAAGAACTGACTATATGCATTTTTATATAACATTTTTGATCTTGGAACACTGGAATTTTTTCTGGGTAAATTGGAATATATCTGAAAACCCAAAGAATAGTTTGGGAATTACCTGTATCCTGGTAGCTGACATGACACTGAGTGTTGGGAATCCATTAAAGCTCAATCCAACTAAAGCTGTAAGACTCCTGCTTTTGGCTCTACAAACTCCAACTCAGTCCCTGGTGTCTTGCCCAGGACGAGAATTATCACAGATGCTTTCTATGAGCCTTGCCTTTTCTCAAGGCGTTTTTCCCACACTAATGTCACAGAGCTCAGTAACTGAGTAGACAAGGTATCATAACTAATCATGAGAGAACTTCGAAAAGCTCTGGAATGTGTGGAGAGTTCAGATATGCATGTAAGAAAATTCACATGCTTATCAAACCTTCAGCTTTGCATCCTCAAAAAGAAAAGAGGAAACCTGAAGCACAACATGGAGAAGTGTTGCAGATCTTACAAAGTTTTGCTTTGACTGCAGTTCTGGAAATGGGGGAACGCTGGGGAATTTGGCACACTAATGCGGTTCATCCCAGAAACACATGCTTATGGTTCTAAGAAATAGTCGTGGCCTTCTATTCAATCATAAGGATGACGTGAAAATTAATTTCTAAACTGGAGTAAACATCTACATTTAATAGCATCCTGTTACTCCACCCTGCCTCAAATGATCCCTTTCTTAGAAGTCAATAACACCTCTAGGAAACAACAGATTTAAAAACAAATTGCAAGATATGTTGGGATATAGGGAACGATTTGTCATGTTGAAGCAGTAAACTGTAATAGCAGTGGCTGAAAATAAAATTTTGTGAAGGGGTATTTAATGCGATTAAATATTTAATCCCTATCAGCTAGGCTTCAGACATGACTTTTATTAATGACTTTTATTAGGAAAGAAATCACGTTTTCCATCCCAGAAAAGATTTCCTGTGCACTCCACAAAAGATTTCTTCCAGCCTTCAGTGCCACCCACAGTTATGCCATGCTGGGCCAGATTAACATCTCACCTTGCATATGCTGTTTTCTATACATCTATCTATGCTAAAGATTATTTTTAAGTGATGACAAATGCAAATACTTCAAACAAAACCTGTGTAGTGATTTTAGACTGGAATTCTTAAGGTTAGCAGATTTACTTCTAAAAAAATTCCATTCCCTTTTCTTTTTATGATTTTCTTCTCTCCATTATTCTGTCATTTTTGTCATGACACACCAGATCATTTTGAAGAAAACACACAAACATTCAGAAGAGCTGCAGAGACAACAGTTTCCTTCTCACATCATCTCTGAAAGTCTGTGTCTGCTCAACTCCCAGCTCCAGGAAACAAAGGCCTGTTCTTTCTCTGAAAAATTGTTTTAAACTTTTGTTTCAATTTTATGCAGAAGTCTAGTGAGTCAGTCTACACGGTGTTATGTTATATATCTAGTTATATATTCAGAAAGTAGTCAAAATTGACATTGAAAGACAACGTAATCTAAATATACACTTATTATATGTGTAAATATACATATAATATGTAACAACAATACGTAAATATACATGTTGTTTTAACAGTCTCTCCTAACTGAAACATACATATGCATTTTTATCATAATGGAATATCATAGAATCACAGAATGGTTAGAGTTGGAAGAGACCTTAAAGACCATCTAGTTCCAACCCCCCTGCCCTGGGCAGGGACACCTCCCACCAGCCCAGGTTGCTCCAAGCCCCATCCAGCCTGGCCTTGAACACCTCCAGGGATGGGGCAGCCACAGCTTCTCTGGGCAACCTGGGCCAGGGGCTCACCACCCTCACAGCAAAGAATTTCTGCCTCAGATCTCATCTAAATCTCCCCTCTTCCAGGTTAAAACTGTTACCCCTCATCCTATCGCTCCACTCCCTGGTAAGGAGTCCCTCCCCGTCTTTCCTGTAGGCCCCCTTTAAGTACTGGAAGGGGCTATAAGGTATGGCAAAACCTGATGTAATAGCTATGGTTATCACCTTACAAACCTGCTAAACGGCTTCCTTAAATTAGTTCTCGAGAGCTCCAACACAGGGGACTTGGAGTCAGCTCCAGTTGTATGTTTTGAAAAAACAGCATACAGAAATCAATAGTTTGAGTTAGTGGTTNAAAAAAAAAAAGTTTTAGTTTGTGGTTTTTTTTTTTTTTTTTTTTTTTTTTTGTAACAGAAGATCGCCGTCAAACCTCAAAATATGCATCCGAGTATGACAGATTAACTGAAACACTGAAAATGGCATAGTTCAGCATGGTGCAATGGATAGGAGTAGACTGCTTACCATGCCCTCCAGGAGCACAAGCAGGCCATACTTCTCTCAACATCTCTGTAATTAAGCCTTGGAAATGACTGCCAAACACAGGGATGTGAGTCACCTCAGGAAAATAAGATAATAGGCTAATTTCAGATACCTTGGGGCGGGGGGGGGGGGGGGGAGGGGGGGG